>KE546981.1:854117-1220740 GCA_000442125.1 Opeltia flavorubescens
CTGCCCAAGCCTTTTCCACCCGCCTCAAGAAGGTCCGAAACGCATCTTAAACCACTCCACTACCGTTTGGCCACTCTCAAGCACCAACCATACAGCCAAGGCAGCAGGATGCAGAAGGAAGAGATACAAGATTGCCACAACAACGCTAGCGAAATAGTTCCCGTATGGAAGAGCGCTTAAGATTGTATGGAAGGAACTAAGATCGCTGATGATGTTACGATGAAGGGTAATGACAGCTTGCAGCACGCCGTTGAAGGTGATATCCCGATCTAGTAGCTGCCGAGGGTTGTAGAGAAGAATGTTGATCCAATCGTTCAAGGTGCTGCTGTTGATGTCTCGAAAGCAATTCGTTTGGTGGTAGACGATCATGAGGATGATGATGAGTATATTGCAGGCGATTTGTACCGGAGTCTCTTTGGGTCTCGTCCGTACCTTAGGTTCAGCCTGAACCTCAGGTATCTTTGTGTCTGATTCTGCCATTGTGAATCTGCAGAAAGTGGATAGAAGAGTGGAGTTAATTGGGAATGGTGTCTCGAGTATAGCTGAAGTGAGAGTGATTGAGGGGTCTATGTGAGGAAAAGAACTGTGGGAAGGGAGACCGCTTTATGACCCTCTAGACCTGGACAACCTAGGCCACTCCGTTTCCAGAGCAGTCATTTAAACGGCAAAAAAAGTGCTACTGCCCCCTGAAACCAGCCATTTTCTCGGAAATCACGGCGGTTAGTGACTGCAATGATTAGGGGCGACAGGCAAGTTTTTCGGGATATGATAATCTTTACCGCTTCCTTTTCTGGCAAAGCTAGGGTCGAATCGGCATACTTTTTACCTGAATAGCAAGCGGCGACATATAGGATCGGAGTCTATACCAAATCATCCTAGTAAAAGCGGAAATTTTTGCGGGTTATTCGGTAAATAAAGGTACGTACCCGATCAAAAGAGATTGCATTGGGGATTCCCGGCGGAGGTTTGAACCAGCCAAATCTTACCACTTACAAATCATGCCGTCAAAAGAGTCGATCCTCGCCGTTTCCCGTTAGGCAAATGGCAATTCAAATTGGAAAGCGCAGTTGGAGCGGTGTCTGAAGAGGGAGAGAAACCAGATACCTCCGTCTCCGGGGGAAGCGTCAAATCGTGCGATTGTCTCGGTAAGGCGGTGATGAGAATCGTACGACTGATGATGATGTAAATGACTGCTCTGAAGATAGAGGTAGTCTAGGTTTGTCAAATCCAACAGCGTTTATAAAAAGCGATTTCCTTCTCAGAAATCCCATTACTCTTCCACCGTCCTTGAGAACCTCTCATCACCCCATTTGTTCCAGAACCTGCTGAACTTTCCCATTCCAATCCTTATACAACTCTCGAAAAACCTGCTTAAAGTCGAAATGACAGATTCGGATACCACATTGGCAGATTATGAGATGGAGCCAGGAGAAACCTTAGAGGCTCGAGCAGAGCCCGCACCAACTCTCACGGAGAGTTTAAGCTTCCCAATATTGATCCTTCTCATTTGGATGATCTTCACTATGTGCCACGAAACGACTTACGACAAAGTCACCAACACCTTCTATACCAGTATCCACTTCCTCCACCGCTGCCTGGACGCCATATACGACATCACTGAAGTCCTTACCATTACGCATGAGGCCCTCATCGAGTTTCTGACCGCCTTGCATGCAAATTTGACCGCGGATCTGACAGGGCGACATTCTGCTGCGGTCATTGTAGCGGTAATTTACGGATCGGTCATGTTCGTTGCGGTTGTGTTGCCCCTGGCAGCTCTTGTCGTGGTCATCGAGATGGTAAATTGGGCTGTGGAAGCGGCGAAGGCGGTGCTTGTTTAGCCTTCAGGGGACGTCACGGATCCCTGAGGGAGGAGGGGAGGAGTTGGGGATCCAGATGGGAGTTGGGCATGAGGAGTTCATGGGTTCAGCGTTCGAGCACGGGGTTGCGGTTTCGGTTCAGGAGCGACGAAGTTTCGACGGTTGAGTCTTGTACATTGTGTTTGAAGCGGGAGATGGCTGTCTTGAATATGTTTAATCTTTGTATCTTCGAGTAAACAATCGGTGCGAAGAAATTGAGGAGAAGAAACAACGGAAACCCAGCAGAAGGTTTAATCAAAAACTCAAATAATAGTTGAATCCCAACAAATATTTTAATGCGTAGCAGTACAAAGACTCATATGTTTCCGCAAGAAGATGCCCTTTGTCAGAAAATATCAAGTACTTCCACAAGAGGGTGGCCAGTCCTCCGGCTTCGGTAGCTGACACTCTTCAACATAAGAACACCCTCCGCTCCTCTGCTCCCCTGCTCCTGATCTCCTGTCCCTCAACATATTCTCATTCCCCTCGCGCTTCCAGCTTACATGCTATACGCACAAACAATCATAAGAACTCGCGGCAAACAACAATCATAAAAACAAGTGGGTTGCTAACATCAATGCAATGCCAGGAGCGAGATCGTAGAACAACATGGCTTTTGCAATCGCCATAGTTCTCGAATCTTGCTTCTCGTTGCGCTCAAACGGAGTCAAACGGTTCCAGCTTGTATTCGTCATCGTCTTGAACTTCGCCAGAATTATCGTCCATCAGATCAACCAGTTTGTGCATTTCCTCGGCGAGCTGTTGAATCTCCATCGCCTTTGAGACTATTCGCTCAAGGGGTTGGACCGCTCCCCCTTGTACAATCGCCGCACTGTGGTCGACGATAAGGTCCATGGAGCGCTTGAGAAGAGCCTTGGTGTTCTCATTGATGATACGTGGTGATGGCTCATGGCGAGGCTGCGGCTGAGCTTGCTGGCCACCGGCGGCGGCAAGAGCGCGGGTAAAACTGTTGAATATGTCGATGCCAGACTGAGGTTGGTGTTGCTGGCGATCAAGAGGCTCTCGAGAACTTTGGTCTGTGATGGTATCATCGGTTGTAGAGCTAGGATCGTCGAGACCCAACATGGGCAGGACCGTGTGCTGAAGAGCTTGGCGTTAGCTAAGGATACAAGTCTAGAGGTGCTGACTTACCATGAATCTCTCCTTGATCTGCTTGTGCTGCGTACAGAGTTCGTCCGCAACAAGGTCTGCAGCGGTCTTGGACCTTTGAGGTTTGACATCATCAAAGACCTTTCTGCGTGTGCAAAAAGGCCCCGAGTGTTTATGGGTGTTGCGATCTTGTGTCCGAGCTTTGCAGTACAGGTTGCTGGTGCTCAGTCTAAACTTTTCCTCATCGGACAGAATATTGCTGAGGACCATAGTGAGATGGAGGTCGATGGTTCACTTATTCTATAATAAATCGGTCTTGAGGGAAAGTGCTTCTGGTATTCTATAGTAATGCGAAGATGTTGGTCAGTTAAAGCTGGGGGTTGAGAGGTTTAAGAGGTTTGGATGGTGCATGAAGTGGTAGGAAGTCTCACGACTTTGGTAGATTGGAAATGCTCGTTTTCTTTGGTTGCTCATGGCTGCTCTGAACTATGCATCTTGCCGAGACATGTAGAAGTTGAATCCATTGACGGCTTAATCTGAAGCTTCTAGTGTTTCTTTTAATATTCTAGTTCGGTTTATCGTACCCACACCGTCTCCGACTAGTCTTCAGAACCTTTGTCATACCTGCAGACTGAACGAGCCCGATTGTCGGTACAGAGAGGATGGCTGCTAAAAATAAGTTCTCAGGAATGAATGTTTCTCGTCAAATTGCCTGTAATGTTGAGACAGCTTCAGCAAAGAACCGAGTTGCTAATCGGTGAAAGATCTATACATTACGATTAAAGCACCCGACCTCTTTGGGCAACAGTATCGAATCGGTCTCTTGCGGCTGTCATATTTCAAAATAGAAAATCTACCGCTATCGTATTATCTTAACATCCAGATTATCTCATAAGAATGTTGAAATGTCCGTTGACTAAACCCGTGACGGGAATGCCCTGCACCTCTACTTTCAGTCGGCCATACAACCTTCGTCGACATATCCTCACCCAGCATGACAGAACCACGGTGACGTTTGTAGATTGCAATCCGAACGTGCAACAAAGCGTGACATACTATCCTGTGCCTTTATCAGATCCGAGTGACGGGAGAGTTCCGTCGGCAGAAGGTCCGATTGTGCACCCTCGACCCAAGGCGATGATGAACAGACAAGCCGAGCCAAGGGAGACACCAGGATACGAGGCCGCCCACGAGGCACCCACCATTCATCGTACCGAGAGTCCAAGCAGCCCGATCGACGCTCGGGAGCTGGATATGTGCCAACTACCGCCTTGCCAAGATGAAGATCAAACCTCCATGGTGCGAAAACGGAAACTCTCCTGTACAGGGTATGACAGAATTGCTTGGTCTCGGCGGGCGCCTCCGGTACCCTCCTACGACGTCAAACTGTCCTCAAAGTTCGACGGGGAAATGAAAGGATCCGAGTGGTTGTGCCCAGCGGCAAAGAAAACATTTGACCATGAGCATGTCCGTCGCCTTGCAGAGTGGGGCGTCACCCAGGGCCACTCAGGAACCTGCATTCTCGTGCCTGAAGATTGGAGGAGCCTCGATCCTATGCAGTTAGTTGATTTGTTCGATCTGGACAACTGCCCTCTCGCGCAAGTATCACGGCTGCGATACCAGTATGCGGATCACAGTACTTCATACGTCCGAGCACGAGCATGGTTCGCTCAGTGGCCAAGGTCGGGGGCTTCGCTCGATAACCTTATGGGTAATGGTGATTGTCAACCCGTGGATGCTTCTCACACATGCCATCACGACAGTTGCATTATCCACGTGACGCTGGAACCTGCCCATGTAAATCACGAACGGAAGGCTTGTTGCGAAGGAGCGAGGAAGCTTCGGCGAGCGAGACAAGAGGTCCCTGAATATTGCGGCATACACGACCCTCCCTGTTTGCTCCAAGTAAGTGACCGTTCCAAATCTTTAGGCGGGACTGACCTACGAAAAGCACGCGGCGTTGACGACAAACGAGGCGTTCTGTATTCAATTCGACGTGCTCCGTTCCGCGAGAGGCATGTCACCAAACATATTCCTCCGGCCGCGAAGGCACCCGTATTCGACATTTGAGGCACAGCTACCTTGTCGATTCCCAGCCATAGCTGTGGACCCGGCTGACATAGCACCGACGAAACCAGCTTCACGAAGGAAGGACGGAAAGCCGGACCTCCTCTGCGTTTTCTGCAAAAGAATCAAGGCTTTTGATAGTATCTCGGGGTTCTGGGGGCACTTGGTAGTCAAACACGATGGTATCGATACCTCCAGGCGCTTGGATGAGATCCGGCGAACGGCGACAGAATGGCGGACGTATTGGAGAGACTATAGCGACGGAGGCAAAAGGGGTCACGTAACGCAGAAGCGTCTGGAGCAAGTCTCTGAGCCCGACTTTGGATGGGAGATAGTGCTTGGCTGGCAGCTCAGGGGATGAAGTTAGAGAAGCATTAGAGGTACTTTTTGTTTTCTAGCAACTGCACGCTAGACTGAACGCATTAAGCGAGAATACAAATCTTGGCACTCTACTTCAAGATTTTCCAGACCAGCACAATCAATCACGGCGCACAATGCTTCGCCTACCATAATAAATTTATCATGGCATAAGTACAGACCAATTACAATTATTACTAAAGTCTCGAGATATCCAGTACAAATTACGAACGGCCTTCACACAAACACAAGTCGAATGCACGAGACCTTGCGGTAGCATCATAGGCTGGCTGTCTGCGCTCCGGCCATCATGTGGACTCGGGCTGAACCACAAAGTCTACGATTCCTTCTCCCGTGTAGCATCTTCCGTATCCCTACGTCTGAAAGCTGAGTTGCGAAATCTTAATTTCTCCTCCCTAAAGCTTTTCAGTTGGTCTTCAAGATCTGCTATGCCCTCCATTAGCTCTCGAGCCTGCTGTTTGATCCATACGGATTCGTTGTATCCATTTCCAGATCTCACAGCGGCTCCTCCATGATTAAGCTTGTCTCTTAGAGTCTGACATATCAAATAGGCTGCACTCAAATCAGCGCGAGCATTCGCGAGGAATTTAGCGGTATCCTCGAAAGCAGGTGCCTGAGCAAATTTTGGAGTCAGCAATTCCTGTTGGAGTAAACGGAAAGAGGGGACCATCACTCGGGAAACTACTCACCATGATATCCGACCATTGGCGCCGCTGAGAGATCTGGTAGCCTTCGTAATCTTGACCTTGAATCTTTTCACGAACCCAGAGTAAAAGTTGAGTTTGCCTTGCCGCATGAAGTGCTGCATTCGATTTCTTACAATTGGATATCCGCGTTACGGCTTCATACGTGTCCGATGCAATAGAATTGAACAAGCTAAGTAAATTTCGGAGTTAGCAATTCTTCATGGAATAAGCGGAAGGAGTGAGTACATATCTCAGGACTCATAAGACATTATTTAGGGAAATCATCGTTCGGAAAATTACTTACTCCTGAAGATCCGTAATATTATCAAGATCCACTGTCAATAGGCTCGCTATTAATTCAATATGGTCCTTCATAAGCTCGACGGCTTTAAGGCGAGAGGATCGTTGTGAACCTTCTTGGAATGGCTCAATACCAATGGGAAGGTAAATCAGGTGATGTGTGTTGAGCCATGCCATACTCTCCAAAAGCAGTCTGTTATCTGGGTTTAGGCTGGGTGGTGGTAGCAGGCCCCTAAGCAATTTTGGGGTCAGCATTTTCTCTTGGAGTAAATAATGGAAAGAACGAGTATATATCCCGGGACATATGAGAATAAATTACGTTAGGGAATCATCGCTCAGAAAACTACTTACCTTTCATCCTCGATCATCTGCACAATGGTTTTCGTATCAGAGATCTGAGTGTTGATAGTTATAACAACATGGTTTTGAAAGGTCTGGGAAGCTGTAATCGCCGGTAGGCATTGGTCGATAATTTTGGAAAAGATTCCTGAGTAAGTCTCGGAGTCAGCATTTCCCAGCGGAGCAAACGAAAAGAGCAAGTACGTGTCACAGGACTCATAAGATAATCTACTCTGGGGCACCATCGTTCGGAAAACTACTCACCTTTGAATTCTGCCTCAACGTGAGGTTCGTATTCCATCTCCGGAAGCTTTGATCGAAATGAGCGAACCTGACCTTCATAGTCGACCAGATAGTATGGAAGTCGAAACGATAGTTCCGTGTTACTGCTTTTGATGACACTCTCGAATGGATGGTTAAGATTCGCCGTTGGCCCGGAAAGCTCCTGAAGGCCAATTGTCTGGCGCTGGTCCCACGAGCTGCACACCCAATTACGTATAATTGGTAGCTTATACTCACAGAAGTTCGAGAGAAATACCGTACTCGTGACTGTATACCCAATTGCTAAAGCCTGCAGACACATCCACAAAACCAGAAACAATATAATCGGCCACCGCAGCAGATACCAGACCATCCTGAAAAGCACGCGAAAGATGGACCAGGCATCCACAAGACCATCCCAGAGGGATTGAACGACACTGAGGACCATTCCTCCAAGGGCAGCATTGAGGACGCTGCTGGCTTGGGGCCAATTTGGCCGTGGGACTCGAACACTCAAGTAATCCATGAAGCCTGTTCTCTGTGGACGACTAGTAAGCGAAATTTCCTTTCCGATGGAGGTTGTCAGATTAGATCATACCGTAGTCCCATGTGCCTCCGACGAAGGAACATTAGGATCTGGAAAAAATGAATAGTCGGATGTTGTGCAACTCGACGGAGCAGAGGGAGACCGAGGTGCATCACGTCGAGCTTGAGGGATCCCATGCACACGCTCCAAGAGATCCCCAAGTTCGTTGATATCGCTGGCACTGCGTCTCTTTTGTTTGTTGACCATGAACTGTCCTGGGAGGTCGTCATTTTTCTTGATATGTGTGATCAAAGAGGCTTGAGCAGGCTCGTCGCTGGTTGCAGGTTGGGCAACACGATTGGATTTCCTGCGCATTTTGATGCAAAATTGGTACGTACAGCACACCAAGGTCAGGTACGTGGTCGATACCTCTGTATGAAAGCAGATTATGGTTCAAAATAACGCAGAGATAGACGGAAGCCTCCTATGAAAAAGACGTGCCAAAACTGGGAAATGACCAACTATTCCAAAACCGGCGGGAGACACCTGCTCGATATGCCTTCCGTAAATCAGCGCATCATCTAGACCCAACCGGAGGCTTTGGTCCGATCAGTCTACGAAACCCTAGCCGGGAGTTCCGATCACTCTGGCCAAAGTGACGGGAATCGAGATGCAGGTATCCGAGTTCCATCAGATTTACCGGTACATCTGAGCCAAGTGGTTGCTGTATAATTTTTATACCTTTATACAGAAGTGGATACGCACACAAATCGTTTAAGATAGCCCCAATTTACCGGATTACCCGGTCTTGCTTTTTCGCCCTACTCTCGTGTGCTAATTCTCTATTTTTTTTTGCAAGACACGGTTCAGAAAGAATGGCAAACGAACAAGATCCTTTATTGGACTGGACAGAGTTCGAGAGTCCCACTATCGCCTCGGGATCTCCTTTTGACACGCCTTTCAATGCAGAACCTTCGCAAGAAACACCATCCACGCTCAATAAGGACCCGCCCAGTACGTATTATAATCAGATAACAGATACGCCAAGGCGTGTACAATCACTGAAATTCGTCTAGAACTATGTGGGATCATTCAAAATAAAGGGGCACCCTGTTCAGCTCCAGCCAAACATGAGCTGGGCACCTGCTTAAGACCTACTCACATTGAACGTGCCGAAGCCATCAAGAGATCGCAGGGTGAAACGAGCGCAGAGCTCACAAAAACAACGACGGACAGCGGTAAGCATCGCTAAGCCTACGATACTCTATCTGTCATGCTCATGCGGCATTGGGTCTAGCTCCTCCCTGTCTTGCGATAGCAGGTAACAACAAACAGTGTATCTATCCTCGTTCACCAGGCTTCTTGACCTGCCAGAGGTCAGAGCACCGAGAGCAAGATGCTTTAATCTTGGCGAAGTCCTTCCCGCCCGCGGCCACAGTCGCTGAGACGGTATCACGACCACCACCTTTGTCCCGCCAAGCCCCGCCGCCCGGGAACTTCGACAACAACGACTGGAGTCTGAAGCAGCAAAGCCCTTTGGATGGTACGACAGAAGCCGATGTCGTGCCAGGCGAAGCCAAAGATGATGGTGACGAAGGAGACCAAAAAACAGATCCCAATTTTCTGTTGACTCCGCGAATGGAGGAGGCCTTAAAGGTTGCCGAGAAGATGAGTGACATGCCAACTCGAATTGAGCACTTGGAGACTGCCATAGTGGAGTTCCGGGATCAATTCACCAATCACAATCGCCAGATAGCAACCCTCATCAAAAACCTCCCGAAAGCTCAACATTTTCAATCGCTCGACGAAGTAAAACGGGATCTCGATGGCCTCAAAGAGCGTCCCGCTTTCGATGACGATAGTGTTACCGAGAAATTCAAGAAAATGATCATCACCGAGGCCGTCTCGGAGGAACGCTGGAAAGCGCAAGTCAAGCAATTGTCCAACGCGCAAGGTCTGTTGAGGCAAGACTTAGAGCAGAAAACGGCTGTATGGTCAGAAGCTATCGATGACCTGAAACGAGCTTCGACGGATACCGAGAAACAACCATCCCCGGCTCAGTTCGACCCAAAAACCAGAGACTTCCTGGACAAGATCCGATTATCCCACAACTCCTTTGTTGATAAAATGACGCGAATCACAGCAGATCAGACCAATCGACTCAGCCTCCTTGAACATGCCTCCAACAACCGCAGCAATGAGGTCCAGATGAGTGCGGAGACGATCGAGGTAGAGTGTTGCGTCCTCCTGCAGTGCTCGCAAGAGTGGCTGACCATCTCACAGGCTACCGCTGTCCAGGAATTGCAGTCTGAGAACAAGAAACTGTGGGACTCAGTGCAGGCGCATGGACGCCAAATCAACGACTTGATGGATCATGGGTCACAAAAACAAAGCACGATCCAGAAGGACATAGATGCTTTGCGGAAGGAAATCACGGCGATGCAACCTATTGTAGAGTCATACCAAGCCCTTCCGCCATCCAAACAATGGCAGGTCAAGGAGCCCGTGTCACGTAAAGCCCAGCGAGATATGCAGGTATGCTTGTACTACTTGCTTGAGCACCTTTCTCAGCTGACGGCGATATCAATTAGCATTCTAAGCTTGAGCGCCTCGTCAATGATATTGCAAAGCGCTCCGAAAGTGGCATGACCACGGATTAAAGCCGTAAAGCCCTTCGCCTTCATAGACCATTCTTGCTTGGTAGGTGAAAGAAATATCAGGATAATTTTCCAACAACTAGATTTCGCATGTAGAGATGAGTGGTCTTCTTGTGGTGAATCAGACTGTCAGATAGAGAAGCAGAAAAGCGATCTCAGAGTATCACAGAGACTTTCTTATCATTGTGCTTTTGTGAGCAAAGGTTTAAAGCAACAGTCTAAAGCAACGGTCTATAGCGATGGCCCAAAGCAATAATCCAAAAATAACAAACAAGCGCAGCAACCCAAGTAATGATCTGAAGCAAGAAAAGCAAAGATCAATTCAACGCCATATGACCATCGCAACCCTCCAAAATACCAATTACATCGACAAAATTTTCCTTCATCCGCGTCTGGAGATCTTCTATCTCCTTTAGAAGCTCGTCTTCGGACCGGGCTAGCCGCTGCTCGCTGACTTCTCTGTTGTCGAGTTTCTGAGAGAGCTTGGCAAAAAGTTTGAATTTCGCTTCCGTCCCCCTCCCTGAATTCAGCGAACGGGCCGACTCCTCCATACGGCTTTTCGTGACGACGCGTTGGGTCTCGTTGAAGCGCCGGGCCTGTTGGATCTCCTTCAAGTGCTCCATACAGAACCGAAGACGTTGAATATCGGCCGCTGTTACAGGGCGATCATCGAGATCATCGACTGCGGGTAGATCGTGGGCATGGCGCTGTGGAGAAGTGGACGAAGGATGGCTGGTCGTAACATCTGAGTTGTCATTCGACCTTACAGTATTAGCATGATGATTGATGGTTCTGCGTTGCAAGCCTCACCGAGAGATACTCGATGAACCCGCCTCCACCGGCGCCATATGGTCTTCCGAGGTACGTCTTCCTTGAGGATTAAGGTTCGATGAGCTATCAGGATTAGTATATCTTAGGGGTCTTCTTTGGGGTTAAATTTCCTGCTTACCTTGTGGTGGAAGACATTCTTAAAGTGGTAATTATTGGAGTGTCTGGTTTGTTGTGTGGTAATGGTTGTATGCAGGACTTTACTGATCGTTACTCATGGGAATTACTTTGGCACATGTATATATAAATGAAGTTGGCAAGGGAGATTGGACATGAGCAGTGGCCATCTCAACCCACCAGAAAAAGGAGTTTTGTCTCGACTCGTCCGCATCCTTTTCCGGTCGCTGTTAGCCGTGTAGTGAAAGTCAAGACAGAGGTGAAAAATCGTACATTTGTCTCACCTAACGGATGGCCACATTATGGACATGGGTAAAGCGGATTGGTTCTTTCACACCGACCAAAAATAGCTGACTTTCTTTCATTGATCTTTGCATGACGTCTAGACTACCGGCAATGAGCGTATAGGTCTTGGATAATTTTACCATCCTACCACACCGATCTCGGTCAGCCATGATTCACCCAGCAGGTCTACCAATCCCCGATAGTTGAATTACCATCAGCCGATACAATCCATGTCCTTCTTTGACATGTATGTTTATCCGATCCGTCTCCTATTAAAAGAGTCTCCACCGTTGTCCGCTTCGGACGGTATCAGAACAAGGAAGATCTAAATTTGGTTCTCTTCTTTAGGATGTTTGATGTTCTAGAATCGCCGACACCTTCCATGACTTTACTCAATATCGATTTGCACGAAATAGACAAAGGAGATATTTTTGGAGTGTCTCGCCCAGCGGATCTCAAGGTGAACTACATGTTCTAGCTTACGATATCTCATAGGGCGGTGTGTCTCATTCATCCCTATCAACAGATGGCTGTTTCTTTTATAGGTCCAACGACCCCCAACACCCCGTTCTTGAAGAAGCAGAAAAAGAGCACATCGATATTGAATACATACATACGTTCGCAAACTCCTCTGCTAAAGCACTCTTCGAGGCCAAACTCAAGCTTCTCAGTAACATCAAGGCACACCCATTCAAGTCAATTGGTTTGACCGACCGTCTGTTCTCACCTACGTAGACACTTCGAGTAAGTCCAAGAAATAATCATGAGGACAGAAAGTTCTAACAAATACTTCTAGCCGCTTAACCTCCCATCAAAAACCCAAAGGCTGAAAAAGACCCACAGTATCTGTTGAAGCAAATTTCCGATATCTTCAATGGCCAAACAATTTTTTGGATCTCTTCTCACAGTCCCTGGCCTGTCATCGGCTCCCAAAGAAATGAATCAACCAGAGGAGTCTTTATTCCTGAGCGACGAAGATGACATTGGATCGTTGGACACCCCATCTCAATCTACGGGGTCAGAGGACGATCAAGATGATCGAATCTCTTCTATCGCCCTCCACGAAACTGATAAGGAGCGATATCGACTCAAAAGCTTCGAGGTAGAGCATTTTGAAGGGAGTAAATACCGATCCCGATTTCTATACCTGATCCCTGTTGGATCTGCAGATTTCGATCATACGGAATGGACGAAGCAAGCGACTTTGTGGATGAAACCTAATGTGGCAATCAATCAGAAGGATCAACCTGTCCTGGAAAATGATATTCGGATTCCTCAATCTCTGTTCGAAGGAATCGACAGTGTTCCAAAATTCGTCAACCGGAATCTGAACCGTCACCGGCTCCGAGCTGTGACAGTCACGGTGAGAGTGTTCAACAAACAAGACAAGAATGGAGAACGACGAGTTTGCCACCGACTTATCATTAAGGGTACTCCATTCTCCCTTCATAACTGTGCACGGGCGAAGAACCCGGAACATCAGCTCGATATCCCGCCCGGCGCAAAAGCAGAGATCCTACGGTCGGATACATTGATCAATAAGCTCCAGTATACACTCGAGAGAATTCCTGCGCTCACATTTGACACTAATCATGCTCGTCGGATGTTCATATGGTTCATCATGCTCCCTGATATCCCTGATCAAGTTCCGAAGCAACACGTTGTAACTCACGTCCCAAGTGGGACTGGGTTGTTCAATCTGTTCATACATGGATTTGTTGTCAGATCGAGTTCAGACGCATCGGTGAATCAGCCTACGGTCTCGGGCTGGACACATGTGATGCGTGTATATCTTCCATATCTGATACCGGCGATGAGGATCGATCGCAATCACTCTGCGATCGGAGCTCGGAATATCCGAGAGGCCACTCGGACATCCCATGGGTCCGATCTGATTTCTGAGGAGCAAGGCGTACTCGCAGCACGATGCTCCCGGGCGACAGAGTATCTCTCTATCCTGCTCAATAGTTTCGAGGGCATCATCGGTCGTGAGACCGATCTGCAGACATTGATAGCCACGGTTGATTTGCATTTTATGCGGCGTGAATCCATGCTCGTCAACTACAACGCAAGGCCAAGCAGTTACGGAATATACAGGGGCTGCGCACTTTGGACAATCTCAATTAAGTGGAGAAAATGTTTTACGATGATTACACCAACCCGGTCAATCTCCTAAAACCTTGATGTATTCTTGTCGATACTGATTTGGTAATAGAGCTGCGATGACGGATTGCCCCGGTCTAAAACCAATCTACATAGCGTCGCCCCACAGTCGGCGCAATCTTCCGACACTCTCGGCCATCCTGGAGAGTTACCTGGAAGGCCACAGCATCGGTGAATCCTGGCTGACTGGTAGTAAGGGAACACTTACCATGCTACACATAAAGTGATGTTGACAATGCTGGATAGGTCGGGTCGCAGACCACGAGAATACGCGAATCGCAGCATCAGATGTAGAACTGACTTCAAACTCCTTCTGCCAGTGTAAGAAAAGGGCACGTGCTACATGGTACCACGTCTGTGCCTCCTGTGTCTTCGTCGAAAAATGTGCGGACCTGCACCGAGCCCAAGTGGGTCACGAAACCTACTTATTATGCCATTTCTGCTTTCAACGTCTCGATCAGCTGGCTACTGATGCTGGTTCTAAAGCCAAGGAGCTTAAGAGGATACATGAAATCAGCTCGGCCAGACAGAAACCAACTAACCCCTTCCGAGTACAAGGGAGAAAGACGACCAGGACTACCGACGGCGGTCATCGCCTTCCATATCGGCTGTGGCTATGTCTGACCGCCGACATAAAGCAGACCCGGGCCTCACTCTCGCGAACTGAGAAGTCTTCCCTAGTCAAGGCCTTGCATCAGGAGATCTTGACCACTTTCCCTGCTAGACAAGTTGATTTGCATGGCCGATTTTATTGGAAAGATGCATATGCCGCTGAGAAATGCTGGGACGGCGCCCGTGGTATGTCTCCTGTCTCTCAGCATTGCGTGGCTGACCGATCTTATAGATCCGGATGCTTTCTATCCAATGGCATGGAGGCCAAGATTCAATCCATTCTTCGCTTCGCCGGACGCAATCCGACATGTCGCGTTAGACTCCCAAGGAAGGGTTGTCTGCCATGCACCGGGAAACGTCGCAATTACCTCGTTCGCATTCAACTTTTTTTGTCAGCAGTATCCCAAAGCTATCCTTCCGCTCGCCAATGTTTCCTATTTCGCGAAGTCAGTTCAAGAGCTCGAGTACGTGGCTACTGCGATACGTAACCTGGTCAATACTGCTCGTCAGTTTCCACGGAATAAGAAGGATTTCTGCTACCTTGACATAAGCCCAGCGAGGATGGTCGAGATCCACGAAGCTATGCGCACTGCCCAACCGCTTGCCAACTGTCAGGTTCGAAGACCGTTGAAGGTACAGTTGGAATCGTGGGTGGCTTCTCCGACCGGTTCTTTGGAGGTGCAAGGACCAAATTTAGCATACCGCTACCGACAACTGTACCAGATTGCAGATCTCCCACAGTACAAAGCAAGGAATATTCCCAAGCGTCTATGGCTCCGACACGGCGTCCTTTATTTGTTCTCCGAACGGGCCCGGGTAGAACGATGGACGGAAGTTGATAACGAAGGCTTTTTCAGAAGCCGTCTTCAAACGATGACTACTCAGTGTAACCGCCGCTGGCTGCACTTGACTACGCACAATATCGATATATTGATGCAGGTATCCCTGCGGAACTTCCTGGACCAAGCGAAACAACTCGACGACGGGACCTGGGTAGTCCGGGACCAGGTCGGCTTCGAATTCTGGCCGTATTGCGGTACGCCGTGCACACCATCTCTCGGGCACCGAAGGCACGGCGAGGCGATGCACTCAGGCTACCCGGATGGAGTAGAGTACCCCGAGGATCAAACCTCCTTCGACCCGGATAAGTGCAATATCACCTACGAGACCTGGATCTGGAACGCAGAGAAATCGTCGTTCAAGAACCCCGACGAGGGCCTCGGAGCTGTCCTACTCGCTCGACACCGGAATCTTCGGAGTGGCCCAGCCGTGAGCAAATTCTGGGCGCTTCCAGCACCGGGCGACTTACGACCAAGATTGGATTATGATACTGTAAAGTTCGGCCCTTGGTCTCCACTCTCTAATGTACCACCTACCAAAGTCCAAGATTTCCGAGCCGAAGTCGGGGCGTGGGCAACCAAGAAAAGCAGGAATTTGAACAAACAGAGCCGCAAAAGCCTTCAGAAGAACCTCGATAAGGAATTGGAAGAGATTCCAGAGCAAGAGGACGACTTGAACGAAGACGGCGAAGATGACGGGTCCATGGTCGACGACGAAACAGCCCGCTTTCATGGATTCAATGATGAGAAAGACCACATGAACGCCTACACCAAAATAGGGCACTCGATCAAGAACCTCGTGTATCGCTATGACGAGTGGGATATACCTGGCTATCACATCCCTAGGTACAGCTCGTCTCAGAAATCTCGCTCAGGATCGCCACCGACAGATGATGATGACTCCTTCAGTGAGGATTCAGATGAAGATATCGCTCTGAGCGGAGACGAAGGCAAACCAAAACCACTGCCAATGAAGAGGATCGATGATGCATACCTTGATGAAAGGAGGAGACGCCGTGGTCCAGGTTGAATGATAGAATGCTTGAGAGGAAGGTCTTGAAGGATAGATGAGGCAATTGCAGGAGTTCGGTATCATTCTAGGCATGTACATTAAATCAATTATAGACTTCACTTCTTTATATTGCTCCCAAGACATAGAGACTTCGTGAAGCACTCATCCGCAGTCTGATAGCAGAATGCGTTTTATGGGGTCCTCAGTCGCAGGAATCTAAGTCTCACGTGGTTTTCTTTTCTGGCGTAGCAGAAGATACGTGTAGGTAGGACGGGCAAAGGGGAGCCGAGCCAAGTCAATAAGCTCAGCTAAGCTGGCGAAGCATTGTACCTTGACCAAAGCGTTGTTGTCAGCAAAACCAAAGATTTTTGGCGGTCAGGAAACAGCGGAAGCCAAACCAACTGAGTACTTCTAGGCAATATTAGGCTTAGCGCCGTTCAATCATGAAAACCATTATTAGCCTAGTAAGTCATAGATTCCATTGCATTTTGTATCCAAGAACGACCTGCACAGCAATAGCGGGAAAGTGTGACCGTACAAAGCTTTCCAGTGCTTCCAATCCAAAGTTTATCAACCAACAGCGGCGTGCTCTAAAATATCTGAGAAGCTCTCGACCAAAACAACAAGACTTTCGCAATTATTATAACTAGGAATCAAGACGAAGAGTACAAGGTATGCCACATCTGCTTTCCCCATCACTCATGCAGGAGCAAAAAATGGAAAGTCACACCAAAGAGCCATGATACAACATTTCGAATAAGCAACATAGCTTTTGCGAACGCGCTGCAGTCCCTACGAGTCTGCCCCGGTCCAGCCAATATTCCAATTGATGAAACGATACCATATCAGATTCAAGAAGACCCATAAAATGGACCAAACAGTCTGTATGGCGTCCCAGATTATCGTCGAGGTGTCCCAAGCCAGTTTCTTACCCGCAGGCAGGATCTCTTTCCGATCGACGGGTGGCTGCGACCAAGGGAAATATCCATAGTATTCCTCCGGCGCGATATTCGGGTTTGTGAGTTGACGACGACTCGGTGACGAGCTCCCCCGCCATCTCGTCCGGACAGACGTGAGTATGCTTTCTTTCTCGCGGGTTTCTTTGGTGAAAAAGTCGACACGTCCCCTGACATATCCTGCGAGAAATATGGTGTCCCAGCGAAGGAATCTGGAAGCAGGCTTTGGCGATTGGAAGATCGGTAAGGACCAGCTCGCACGACGACGCCTCTTGAGAGGTTGTTTGATCCTATATTTCCGCTCCAGGTGTTTACCGAGCTCCTGGATGTCTGCAGCGCTACGTCTTCTTTCCTTCAGCGGCATCCAGTCTTTGGGAAGTTTGTCTCCCTTCTTGATGAAAGTGACCAACGTCGCTGATGGTGACGCTTCATGACCATGTTCGTCCACATTTGGCGGATCTTGAGCAACGTGAGCTTGCAAGCGCTGCGTTGATGTTCCAAAGCCCAGAGCAAGAGCACGTGACATTGTTTGGCTGCGAGAGCTGGACGTTGTGAAAATTGGACAAAGGTGAAGAATCGAGCGAAGGGCTTAGAGGTACGAGGCAGTCGGAATTGCTGTTCGGAGTATTGGCTGTCTTTCTGAATCTACGGTGTTCTGAACACAAGGGAAGTTGATTTGAAGGGCAAGAAGGGAAATGACGAGCAGGACAACCTCTAGACCTACGCTTGATTCGTCATTACGGAAACCAATAATGAAATCATGCTTGACATCCGGAAATTGGCCGTAAATGGCAAGTTTCCACCCCTGCAACGAGATCCGGATCTCGGTACACAATAATATGACGCCCAGGAAAACATGCTCAGTGGTTTTCAATTCATTCTATCGCAATCATCTAAGCGACGATAGAGCCTCTTTGGGTGCAACATAAGCATGGAGTACCACACCAAAGAGCTTTCTGAACTGTATGGGCACCTAATTGGGAAGTACAGTCTCTGAGATCCGGAACCCCTGGTATGCACTTACCCGGCGGCACTTCTGAAACACATCATTCTTGTCACTGTCGCCGGCATGACTCACCGCTCTTTTTAGATACGATTTCTCAAAAATCGTACAGCAAAGGAGACTGTAGGAGGTACATCTGCTTAGAGGTTCGACGTTGGAGTTTTCAGTGCACGGGTGGTATCTGCAGTGGACTGAGGATGATCAGAATGGCATCGGACCTGGAGATGCCAGCGCCTCGCTGCACTTCTAGGGTCCGCAACGGACTCCCTGCCTTGGAAACAGGGGCGTCCGGAAAAAAGGCAGAGACGCAGGCTTTGTCGTTCCAGAGTCATGAAAACAACGGTGGTAAGCTGATCCCTCGCTTGAGAATTTTGGCTTAATGTAGGTGGCACCCAAACACCGAGATTGACAGTGTCAGGTCGCCGGTGTGGTGCTCCGAAGGAGAAAGGCAAGGGTCCATGTACCAATCAACGCAAGACTTCGCTCGGGACATGCAAGATTGCATCCCATATCCGATGGGCTGAAGCCAAAAACGAGGTGGTCCATCATCAAGCACACTCGGAGCCAAGGGCTTCAAAGAGTAAGAACGAGGATCGTAAGTAAAACGCTCGGCCGTCCGATAAAATACGACGACTAACGGTTCTTGAGCAGCTGGAATGCTATACCGAGTGACTTCATCAAACAACAAGCCCTGCATTCACAAATGTGCGGAAGGCTTTTTGGCCTGTCGCATCGCGGAACACCAAGAGCAGGAATCCTCTCTCCAGGCGGAGGGCAATTTCGCCGGGCGGAGTGTGCAGTCACCATTACGGCTCGAGGATGAACCAACTCGGCAGAGACGCGATCTATCAGGTGGAAAGGACAGTCGTTCGAACTTCCAGCGCTCATTGGAGAGCTCGGGGATAGCTAGCCCAGACCATGGAGCGACGTTTGACGAGGACATCCACATGTCGGACAGAAGCCCAGATGTTCACCAACCCCTCACACAGTCTACACAACACCCTGACCATGTACGAGAGCGGCTAGACGAACTGCACAAAACAGTCAACAATTTCAAGGATCGGTATGCGGACCACGATAGCCAGATCCAAACGCTTTCCCAGGCTCCTCCAAGTGGAGATCTCCATGCTTTAGTACAGGACTATCAACGCCTAAACGCGGGACTGGGGCGAGTGCAAAAGGAGGCCAAAAGAGGCTCTCGATTGGGGCCGCAGACAGGATCGAACGGAGACCTGGCAGCAAAGGGAAAACAGTTTGTTGGTTCCACGGTGTCCATTCAAGAAGAGATACAAGAGCAAGTTGCAGACCATGACGCGCGAATCGAGGATTCACTTTCGTGGTACGGCGACATCAAGATTGACCAAACGCATCAATCGTCTTCCTGGAAACAAGAAGCGGTGCAGACAATGATGTTGGAGCTTCAGCAAGACCAGTCACTCGCAGGCCAACACGACCAGCGACTCGAGGAGAAAGTCCACGAACTTGAAATGAATTGTAACACATACTTCAGCGCACACATTGATTTCGTCCAATCCCACACAAAGACTATGGAGACCTACAACAAAAGTCTGGTGTCCTTCAAAGATACATTCAACAACCATGCAAATGAGGTAGAGATCAAGACTGACGCGGCCGGTTGTGGCATGGCAAAATTGGCAGCTGCATTAGACCTTCTGAAAATACAGATGGATGCTGAGATTTTGTATGTCAGAAAGATCGCTCAGGACGAGCGGACTTCCGATAAGGAGGAGATCAGCAAATTGAGGTTCTTGGTGGATTCTCAAGGCCGTCAGCTGAGTGACTTAGTTGATCAACAAGTACAAGATCGCATAAAAACCCGGAGAATTTTGAAAGCGTTCAGGGCTGAAGTCTCAAAATCCCGCCAGACGGCCAAGTTCCCGGATGTATCTCCAGGCGATTCGGGGCGGCAATGGGAGTTCTCTGCAGCCCATGATCAAGAGCGGGAGAAACAGGTATGTAGCCTACTCATGCACCTGGCCCAGAGAAAAAGCTGATATTTTCTGTGAGCTTCTCAAACTTGAGGCTCTGATGGACGATGTAGATTGAACACCGGGGTCACATGGGGCACTGACGAGATCGCTACTCTTGGCCCTGGAGGGGTGTGTATCGTTACGTATCTTGGGCTGGTCTTTCGTTTTCAATTTGCTTGGGGCTCCTTGTTAAAACGTAAGGAGATAGAATCGTTTTTGACAATGAACATCGGTGATGGAGCTCCTCCGCTGTAATTATCTGCGTTTCTAGAAAGCCCAATACGGGGCTCGAACGAGTTCTTCCTGATCAAGTCGTCGGAATCCACACCGTGAATTTGGTAAGACATGCTCCCTATCAGGATCCGATTATCCGAATGCTTCCCGGCCCAACACACCGGGCGCCATTCCAAGATCGATAGAGATTCAGGCAGGGGTTGATCTATGGCTTATGTTTGCCCCTGTTCCCCCATCACTCATCTAGTGACTCCACGCTGGCTCTTGAGATTCAAAGCAACACCAACCTGACTTGATCGTTGTACCATTGAGTATCCCACAGGTTGTTTGAGTGTCCTGTAGGGTCGTTGAAAGCATCCACACGCTCAGAAAGCAGGCATTGTCATATCTCCGAAAATGAGCGATAAAATTACAGGTGAGGTGGCGGACATTAGTCCTCACAATACTCAGAGTCACTTGGAGGCAGGAGAGATGGGAGGAAAAGATATCGTTTGCCCAACAGAGGATAACCTGTGAGGTCTGAAGAAACTTTTCGGCGAGAGCCATGGACTTACTCCGTTCGCTAGAATGTTGTTCCCTATCCGCCAAAAGCGACAGGCCTCGTCATCGTCCGACACAGAAATGCGCTCACCATCTGAGCAGGGTTCTACCACCGAAGAGATCCAGTAGGCCGTCTTCGAACACGCCAGGGGGTTTTGCTGATAATATTCTCAGGTCTCATGGTCTTCCTGCAGGGGCGATCAGCCCTCCGCCTCTCCGGAGAAGAGTGCGACTTCCAGACAGCGCCTCACCATCTCACCCTGTGGGATGGAATCCCGACTTTGCTTTCGGTGGCCCTGATTGGGTGAACTTCCAGAACCTGACAGATCTATTGTCGCGCCTCGAGGCTTTACTGACAGAGCGCGATCCGATTGCTGTGACCCGTGCAGACATGGAGGCCCAGCAGAATCGAACCCGGGCCGAAATCCAACAGATCAATGCAGAGAAAAGAGCGCTGGAACTCCGACTCAACATCCTGCATGCAGACTTAATGCAGAAAGAGAACAGCCTGCGGGAGCTTAAAGATACTACCGACAACATCAACCAACACGGTCGAAGACGCTCTACCATTGAACGATGCCTTCGGCAAGAGATTGACAAAGTCAAGAACATCATTCAGAGGAAGAATAGAGAGAGAGCAGTCGGAGCGACTCGCCCTGAAGTGCGTTGACAATTATCAGGATCAGCATCGCAACTAGTTTTTAGTTGGGGGCTCTATGGCTGTATGGCTGTATGGAAGGAAGGAAGACCAGGGAATTTCAAACTGGTGACTGGTACTGGACGCTGTGTTGTGAAGGATGTGGTAATAGTCTGTGATCTGTGTGATTCCTCCGAGTAGTATCGTAGCGGAAGCATTCCGCTCTTCCTACCCAGGCGAGCCAGGGGACTTCACTTAAATTTTCTCGGTAGGCTTAGACAGGTTTGACAGGTATTGCAGATATCATCAAATACAGTCTATAGTACCCCATCAACGCCTAAAATAATCACTGTTTCCTTCCTCCTCACAAAATACTGCTCAGTAAATCCTGCACGGTCTCTCGCTCCGTCCGGTCCCGGATCCTACTCTTTACCTGCTTGATCTCCGCTATAAGCCGGCGCGCCTTTCGGCCCCTAATGATATCTGTGAATTCCAAATCGTCCAAAGTGAAGAATAGCAAGTGCATCAATTCGTCCTCCTTCTCGTCGATCTCCTCTTCCAATCTATGCAAGCGGAGCCTGCTAGCCGACCATGCAGCGTTACTCGTCCTGGCCTCGCTCTTCAATGCCCGGAGCTCGCTCCTCAATCTCCGGATCTCAGCCCCCAGCCAGTTCTGATGATGCAACATATCTTCCCGAGCGACACGGGCATCTCGGCGTGCATCCAGTATGGTACGAAGCTCCATCGCGAGCTCGGACAATTTACTGACGTCGGGCCCCATGAAAGAGATGGAGAAGGAGGTGCTGTACAAATTGATCGGTGCAGGAACTCACGAGGCAGGCAGCGCTTCGTGTCGTGAGCTTTCGCGCGCTGATGCGGAGACCGTGGACACTGAAGACGTTAGCTGGAGGTCCTTCCAACGGAGGTAGATTCTCACCGGATCGGAGCTTGGATGGGGCCTTTAAGTGCTGGTGAATGACCTCTGTGCTTGATAATGCTTTGCTGGCTGTAAGGCCCTCTTGCCTCAGTATTCTCTTAGAGAGGCTAATTCACACCAGGATATCTTTTCAACAGTCCCTGAGAATCGTCTGACGATAGCGATACTTGCCTTTTGTGTATTCAATAATTGTTGGAAATCAGAGTGTTGACCTGGTCAGCAATTTATGTAAGGTCTCGCTTGGAACAGAAGGCTTGATTGCAGGATTCAGCAGTCAAAAGCCAGAAGAAGCCAATGTCTGGAAAATGTCCCGGGAAGCGGCATATTCTGGGTGACCTAAATTTATCTAGCATGTCTTATTGTGGAAGCCAACCTGATCAGCACAACTATCTACACTTTACAACGCTGTCCATATGCGCCAAACGGCACAAAACCTGTCAGGCATCCTGCGTAAGGGAGAATCTCAAAGGCTGTCTGGGTCCTTGTCTTGGTTGAGAGATAACAAATACATCATATGTTTTTGTCACGTCGATGAACCGGCTTGCTCTGACCGCAACGGAGTATCCTAATCTCTTGCTTCTTCAAACAACGCATCTGCACATCATAATCAACGGGTATCTGCAATGCTCGTCCTTTTTGCCGTCTCTTTGTCTTCTCCAAGATCAGGTCAGGGCATGGAAACAGAGCGTTTGCTGTACTAATTGTCACAGCGGATTTGGTCATCTTTGTGCACGATACTTCAGTGGTATATACTGGCAGCACACCTCTGCAATGAAGCTTTGATACCACAACGGGGCAGATGCATGGGCTGGCATGTGTTTGCTGACTGGTCTACAGCTTCTTTGTTCAGTGTATGATTGGTGGGTCTCTGTCCATATACTGAAGCTATATCCTCAACTCCTTCTGCCGAAATCTAATATTTCCAAGAATCAAGCGCTTACATCTACCCTCAACATACGATCCCTATCTATCCTGAGCACGGTCAAGTCCATACCCTTGCAGCACTAGCCCACATACATCTCGCAGCCGTGATCTCCATTTCTATTGGTGCTTGGCAGCGAGCCTATAACGATGTCGATGGAAGGGATACAAGCAACAAGCACCTCTGTCGACGGATCTTCTCCAGCGACTCACGAAGGATCAGGACAAACCGGAATCAAATCGAGTGCCTCCAGGAAGCGCCGAGCAAGCGGATCGCCTTCCCCACCGGACAACCAGAAGCGAACCCGCCTTGACGGTCCTACAGCCTCAGACAACGCTCCGGTGGACCCTTGCTGTTTGCAATGTGCTATGTACTATAAATTATACCCGTCAGCTCTGTCAATCCGATTCTAGTCGATACCCTGACCGTTGTTGCAGTGGTTTGGTTTGCTCAAAGCCTCAAGATTCTGACGGACCATGTCTATCTTGCGTGGTAGGGTACAAGACTTGTGTGTCTGTAAAGGTAAGTAGGGTGCGACGTTCCATCCGAGTCTAATAATTCCATCCACTGACATCGCCTAGCCCTCTGTCCAAACTAGACTCGCGAAGCTACAACATGCCGCCAAGGCCTACCTAGTCGCTCCCTCTCCAGAGAATTTCAAGACTCTTGAGGACGCTCAAGACAAATACACCAACTACGTGGAACCTTCAAAAGGTAATCCGTCAGGAGGTGGTCAGCCAGTGAATGAAAAGTCCCTCGATGAATTCCTTGTCAAATGGATTTACGAGCAGCAGCAACCTTCGAAGACCGCGACGAATATGGATATCCTCCGTCTGCTACCGCGAAAACGTGCCTCATTCGCCGTCAGCCAAGGCCGTTCCTTGAGCGTCCTCAATTTTAATCAGCCGCCGCACATGGACATTGCCGCAACACACTTGGTAGGCGAACAAATGGTGCAGCCTTGTACAGAGTGCCAGAAGAGCCAGGGGCTATTTAGTGAATGTGTTGTCATGACTTGTGCATCTGGACCGAAATCGCTCAAGGGCCACTGCACCAATTGCTTAAAAAAAAAGGCCGATTGCAGTTATGACCGAGGAGATAGCGAAGAGATCTAGGCTTGGTCCTATGAATGGATAGATGGAGCGCTCTAGTATACAAAGGGTGGATATCAAACTTTGATTGCTTTTAATGTAAACCCACAGAATAGCCACTATCTTCTCAGCGCCATTCAACTTCTCACATCGAGCTCTTCCTCGCTTTTTGCCTTTATCTGATTTACTGATATTTAAGCGGAACAAATAGCAGTCAATCTTGATCGATTATCATCTTTTAGTAGAGCTTCTCAATTTTTCAAGATCGGGCTTTAGAACTCGAAGAGTAGTATTTCCTGAAACCAACAACATTGCTCCCAAGACGCGAAGTTCCAGGAGCTTCGACCTTTCAAAAAGGGGAATACTGCTTCGAAAAGTAAACCTTGACTTACAATTAGTGGCTAAGAGAGCTTTTCTGTATTTTAATAGACGCTAATGACTGTTATTCTCGTTGGGCCCGCATAATTGAATCGATACCTCGGTATAAAGCAGATTACTAGTAGAGACGAAAGCCTCTCAGAACAAAACCGTGGCAGAACAAGAATCTACTTCTTTTTCTCGGAATCTAGCTAGCTGAAAATCGTTATCTTTTTTTCGAGATCTGCGCTCGTACCTCTAGAAAACATGGCGGTCATGGCTTTAGTACGAGCAATTATTCGCCGGAGACAAACGAGTAGGGATTTCGCGCCGATTTTGGTACAATCTGGCTGCTTATTGTCTTACAAAAGGCTTACAAATGGCTATCTAAAAGTCCTTACGCGAGGGAAAAGAAAAGGCTTCGAAAAGTGGTTTGTCCAATGTTTGTGAAAGATGTCGAGATTGGAAACTCATTATAGTAGCTTTTTTTCGTTTGAGTAGGAACCGAAAACAATTCTCTATTAAAGAAGAGGGGGATGGGAGACGGAGTGAACCGGTTGGCTTTTCTTGAGTATCTTCTTTGAAACTTGTCAGAACCACTCCAATACACTAACAACTCTTTTAACATCAAGCCAAAGACTAACATAAAAAGCTCAATAGGCCTATAAGGTAATACTCAATAGAACTGTTCTAAAATCGGCGGGAAATACCCACTCAATGTATCCACCCTTTATCTAATTTCGGTAAAGAACTAGGCTTAGGCACCAGCTAAAAGCGTGCCCATGTTACTCTTACTAAAGCCTGGGCCGAAAGGTGCCCAGTAATGTAAGCACGGAGCTCTCAGAAACAAAGGAGTTGCAGCTAGCCAGATCCGGAATTCAAGAAATATTTCTTTGTTGTCATATTCGGCACGTCTTTGTCTTGAAAGGCTTCCATCTCTGCTGAAGTCCTGACATATGGAAAGAGAATTTTTCAGTGGCCACTCGGCTATATAAGCTCCAGGTAGATCCAGCCACAGAAAATTCACATCATTTTCCCCGGTAAGGAAGAAGTAATGTATAGTACCGCACCGAATCCGCGCCAAAATGCTTAGAAGAAGATCTAGGCGTTTAGCCCAATCCCAGCCGTCGTCTAGGACTAGTGATGAGCCTGCTCAAACCTTTTCAACGACTTTTCTTGAGAAAAGTGATAGTCTCTCGAAACGGTCTGTTAATTTTGCAGATCTCTCCGCTACGGGATTAAGAACATTCTGGCCACCGCTTAGCGTCTGCTCTCGCTCCCTCGCCTGGAGGCTCTGGTATATACTGCGATAGCCTATAACAGTATTACTAATCGTATAGATATATCTACAATATCTAGCCATCAAGTATACAGTCACGGGTACGGCGTTCCTCTCCAGCGTTTGCAAGCACGAGGTACCGATGATACGTAACCGGGTGTGCAGCTCGTGGGACCAGTACCGCCTTCGGAAGCACCCTGGGGATTCGACGGC
This sequence comes from Opeltia flavorubescens, assembly GCA_000442125.1. Lineage (NCBI taxonomy): Eukaryota > Fungi > Ascomycota > Lecanoromycetes > Teloschistales > Teloschistaceae > Opeltia > Opeltia flavorubescens. The sequence goes on from KE546981.1 coordinate 880,317, forward strand.
AAATCTTAACCGTCCATTAGAGAGTATCCTTAAAGGCAGTATCACGGATTAATTCTACAGACTTCCATACCGTCTCGCGGAATATGATATTCAGGTGCGCTCGATCCAGTCAAGGTTTTCTAGGACGGAGTACGAATACGCGCCCAACGACGAGGAATACTTTGACGAAAGCTTTTCCAAACTCATCAGCGAGTGCCATGTTGCAATGACGGCTGCGCAACGCTTCCAGTCGCATATCATTATAACAATTCATATCCAGATCTCCAACACGGAGATTATCATGCGGGCGCTTGAAGATAAAAAACATCTATCACCAGCAGACAGTGTGAATGACGGACTGCTTGTACGGAGCATAGCATGGCTCGATACACATTATCTGATCCACCTCCCCGTAGGTATTGAGCCGTTCAAGGAAGGTTCGCGACGATTGGATCGCCTCAAAGATATCACCTTTATAGAAGACCATGTTCGTCAGATTGCGAGCCGATTAACCAAGGACATTAAACTTCTCCGTGATCTTCAGGACTCCTTTGAGAAAATTGGAGAATGGTCATTGGAACTTGCGAAGCGGATATCCCGTTACCAGAAATCTGATAGAGCACACGATGCCGTGAGGGACTCCAAGAATTTGTTTTGGATTGATGGAGACACTCAAGATCATAATCGCGAGGTCTACCAGATCTCTCATCGGCGCAGGTGGTTGGATACTCTGGGGCCTACGTTTGACAATACCGCTCTCTTCCTCACGAATGCCGCGTATCAGTTGAATGATGCCAGTCTTATATGTCAAAATATCTTGGTTGAGCTTGATTATGAGGCAAAAGCTGCGAGATACCGAAGCAACGAGTCCGTGGGGATCGGACAGCAGTTCCAAGAGCTAATAGAGGGAATGGAAGATCTTGAGGAGCAGTTGAAAATACTCAAGGAGGAAGAGTTGAGATTCCGCGACCGAGCTTTTAAATGAACGGATACGAAGGGTGCCTAATTAAAGCACGTACGGTTGATAAGATTGCCATTCTCAACGCAGAATTCTAAAACTCATAAGAGAGTGCAGATTCATCGCGGCGAGTAAGCTGCGAATAGTTCGTAAAATGCCGTCATGTCTTCTATTAGTAACTGGTCGCCAGCTAGCTCCATATCGAAGAAATAATAGCCATCACTCTTAATTAAAAACGAGGTAGAAGCCTTATAATTATTTTTCTAAGGTTACTCTAATAATTTAATATTTCCTAAATCGAGTTTTAAAATCTATTTAATATAACCCGGATAATAATCCTTTAAAAATATCTATATAAATCGTTTTACTATAAGGTTAATTATAGTAATAGATTTATCTAAAAAGCCCGCTTCTTTCTTTACTATTTTTAGAATCTATTAATATTAATCTAGTCGTTACGTATTTATTTTAATATCTTTTTTTTCTATAAATAACGTTAATAATAATATTTTAAAAATATTAATAAGCTTAAAGCTAAATTTAAATAAAAAATATTAAAAATTATATTAATATTCAAGCTTTAAATTCTTAATAAAAACTATTATAAAATTTAATTAAGCCGATATAATTTACTAATAGATTTTTTTAAACTTAAAATTAAGGTAAGTAGCTAATATACGAACGATCCTTCTATATAAAGTAATTTCTACTATTTAGTAGACTAGATATAAATATTTATTAAAAAAAAGCTTTCTAATTATAACGTATTTAATATTTAAATAAAAGGGTAATTTTAAATATTATTCTTTTAATTTTATTTATAGAGGTTTTATTTTAAAAAAAGATTAAATAATTACTTTAATTAGATTTTAGGATACTTTTTTATTAATAGTAGCTAAATATAATAATCCTAGAATATTTAAAAGAATTTAAATTAGAAATATTATATAAATAAATAGTTACCGACTTTTTTTTATTTTTATATTTTCTTTTTCGTTGTTTTTATTAGTAAAGTTCTCCGGGAAATTTTATATAAAAAAAGGCTTAGTATATTAATCTAACTAAAATATATAAAAAGATTGTTTTTATACTAGGCTTACCTATTTATTTTATATATATAATATCTATATTAAACGTTTTCGCAGGTTTTATTTCTAGTTTAGAATATTTTAATTAAAGTAATTTTAATATAAATTTATATTTTAATTAATAGCTATTAACTATATAGTAAACGGCTAAGATATTTCGTTCGATCTTTATAATAAAAGTAGGTTTATTTTAATTATTAAAAGTTTAAAACGATTTATAATATATTATAAAGATTTTATTACTAATTTTACTATTAGATTAATTTTTAAAATTAAAAGATATAATATCTTTAAATTATAATTTTAATAGTTTATACCTAATAAATATATAATAGCTAGTAGAACTAGAAAAAACTCGTAATAAATATAATCGTATTTTTCTAGAAAAACTTTTTTATAAAGGATTAGGAAATTTAAGTAAATAATATAGAAGTATAAATTAATTAAAATAAATTTATAAAGTATTATAATATCTTTAATTATATTAAAGTCGTTTATTTTATTTTTAAAAAGTTTAGTACTTTTATTAAAATATAATATAAATAGATTATTAATATTAATACGTTAAAACTTTTTATTAAATAGTATTAGAGCCGAATTAATTAATATATTTATTATAATTAATATCGGTTTAATCCTATTATTTAAACTAATATAAAAGGTATAATAATAGCGTTATAAATTTAAAATATATTTTAATAAAGTTAATATTTTAAAGTCGGTATAATTTCTAACGATAATATTTTTATTATAGCGTATTAAAAGCTTTTTATAAATAGTATCTTTTAAAAAACTATTAATACAATCTATATTAAATTAATAATACTATATTATAAAATTATACTAGTTACCTTTTAAATATATTTTTATAGCTAATAGACTTCTATTTTTAAAAAAATAGGTACTTTATAAATATATAGTTCTAGTTATAGAATTAGTATAGTATATATTTAATAGTTCTAGTATTTAATATATAACAACTTTTCCTCCTTTTATAAATATTATAAAATCGATTTTTAAATACTTTTTACTTATTAAAAGTATTAATAAGGTCTCTTTTAATAATATTATTATTTATTATAAAATATACTATAAAAAAGACGGCTTTAAATAATAAAGGTTAAAAATATTAATTAAAAAGGAAATAATTTTTTTAAAGTTATAAATTATATAAAACTATCTAAAATTATATTATTATATTTTTATCTAGATATATCTAAAATAGTATATAATAAATATAATTAATTAAGTCTATCCGCTATTAAAAATATAGGTTATAAATAATATATATACTCGGGAAAAGTTAGATAATATCCTCGCTGGATATAATAAATTCGAAAAGCTAATATAATAAATTTTAATCTAATAAACGTAAACTTTATATATTATATAAACAATAAAATTATTATTTATAATAACGCGATTTTTTTATAAAAAACTATTATAATAGCTCTATATATATAATTATAAGGTACTCGATTTCTCTATATCTTAATTTCGAAGCTATCCATTCCTTCTAGTATTTTTTATTCGAGGTCCCGACTAGATTAGACTAGTAACCTCTTTAATTTTTATAAAAACTTTATTTTTAGTTTAATATATTTTATTATTATTAAAACTAACTTTATTTTTTTATAATAAAAGTACTACCTTTTTTATTAAGGCTTTAATAATAAATAAAATATAAGTATAGATTATATAATAATTTAAAAGAATAATAAAAAATTTAAAAAATTAAATAAAAATATAAATCTTTAAATATATTAGCGAATATTTATAATAATAATATTTTAATTAATTTATTTTTTAAATTCCTTTAATATTTAAATTATTATTAATTAACCTTATAAATCTAGATATTAAAGGAAAAAAGCCTATATTAAAAATAATATATACTCTTTAATTTATACCGCTAGTATAATAATAAATATTATAATTTTTATAAAATTTATAAATATTAAGCTTTTTTTTTTAATTAAATAAAAGTTTAAAATTATAATACTAGCTAAAGGTTCTATTAAATAAAAGTAGCTAAAAAAAAATATAAATAAATTAGTAGTATTTTTAATAATATTTTATAAAGTATAAATAATATAAAAAATTAAAATAATTATTATTATTTAAAAAATATTAATATATTTAAAATATAAACTAGATATATCGTTATTAAAAGAGTAAATATTAATTATAATTTAATTATTAATAATCGCTAGTATAAAAGAGAATATAATAAAAAACTAGATAATTTAATTATTAAAGTCCGTAATAATAGTAGATATATATTATTAAAAATCGCTTTAAATATAACTATAAGCCGATATAATAAAGATTAATATAAGTACGCTAAATATTTTAATAATTAGTAGTATAAAAAATTAATAATATTTTATAAAGCTATTTTTAAAAAAATAATTAAAATTAAGTATATTAATAGTTATTAAAAAGAAAAAGCTAATAATAATATTTAAGCTAGTTAATATAGAATAGATTATATTTATATATATACTAGTTATTTTAATATAACTAGTTATAAATAATCTATCCCCTTTTATTATAATAATATTTTAAAGAAATAAAGCTATAAAAATTAAAAATATAATAATTATTTTAATAAAAAATAGAATATAAAACTTTTAAATTAATATCTAAACTAATATAATTTAAAAGATTTAGTAGATAAAAAAGTATAAAAGCTTTATTAAAATAATATTTATATTTAATAAAAAGTAATTAAAAAATTTTTTAAAACTTAATTAAATAGTTTTAATATAATTCTATAAAAAGGCTAAAATTTATATATAAAAAATAGCTATTTATATTACTATAATAAAAATTTTAAAATAATTTATTAAATAAAATTTATATATATTAAAGACCGAGCGGACGATAATAAAAAAAAAAATATTATATTAGACGTTTATTTTACTAATAAAAGTAACGACTACGCTATAAATAGTAAAGCCGAAAAAAATAATTAATATTATCTTTCGAGCGGTAAATCTAAACGATATAATAAATAAAACTATATTAGTAAGTAATAATATAAGTATATTAGATATTTAATATATCTAATAGTTTTAAAGGTCTATTAATATATAAAATCTTTAATAGCCCCTCGCTTATTAGTATATTTTAACTTCGAGGCGAGAAAATATAAGGGGGTTATTTACCGGTCCACTCTAGGTTTTTATATATACCGGTATTAAATTTAAATCTATTATATATTATTTAAATAATAAACGAATATCTTTATTAGATATATAATAAACCTTTATTTAATTATTATAGGCTATTAGTATAAATCCCAGCTTTAAATAGCACCCGTTAATAAAAATAAAAAATAAGCCGGGCCTTTAAGCGGTTTAATTTAAAAAAAAGTATAAATTATAAAATATTAATATAAAGAATTAATAAAATATAAAATACTAAATCTTATATAAAAAATATATAAGGTAGTTATAAAAGGATATAATACTAATATATATATAATTTTAAGTATTTTATAAAAGTAAAATAAAAATTTAAATAGATAAAATATTAAATATTTTATTTTTAATTATAAAAAATTTAGATATATTATTATAATAATATTTTTAAATTTATATATATATAAATATTATTAGTAATAGCTAGTAAATAATCGAGGTTTAAATAATTAAAAAGCCTTTATATAAACTAATATAATTTATATTAATTATTATTAATTATTAAGTACTATCTATTATATAAAAAATACTTTATATCCTATTTCTAATCTGGCCGTCGGCGGCGCCGTCGGGTTTATTTTATATATTTAGATTCGATTCTACGGTAAATATAAATTAAATTATAATAATATTAAAGATTTTAAAATAATATCCAGCGCTATAAAAAACGAATTTTTATATTTATAGTAAAACTCCTTTACTATTATAAATCTACTATTATTAAATAATCCATTAATATTTTCTCTAATTACTTTCTTATTATAATAGTATCCGTAAAGTTTATTTTACTACCTATATTTATTATATTAATTAAACTATATAATTTTTTTTTTCTTTATTAAAAACAGCTTTATTTATAATTAATATATAACGCGATTTTTTATTAAAAAATAGCTTTAAATATATTTAAAATAGATGTTTTAAAATTATATAAAATTTAATAATATTAATAAAAAGGCTATTAAATATTTTTAAATAGGCTAGTTTATTTATTTTCTATATAAAAAAAAGCTATAAGCTAAATTTATTAAATTATCCTTTATTTAAATTAATTTATTAAATTATAGCCTTTAGGAATATATAATATTCTAAAATTATTAGTAATATTATTAAAATAGGCCGTCTATTAATTTAAAGGAAATACGGCTATAATTTTATAAATATTTTATAACTATTACTTAATAAAGTTATTATTAATAAATTAAAAAAAAAAATATTCTAAAATATAATTTTATTAGATAAATTTAAAGTAAAAATTATTATATATTTTATTATAAACGGAATTATAATAGAATATTATTTTATTATTATATTTTATAAAGTTTATAATAGGGGCTTTAATTATTATATATTCTTAAATTTATATTTTTTCTTTTATTTATTATTATTCGTGAATTCTAGTTAATCTAATATAAAAATAAAATTAAAAAAGCTATTATAAGCTATAATAGAGAGTTTAAGGATTATATACTATAAATATTATATTATTTATAAAACTTCTTCGGTTTTATAATAAACCTAAAATTTTTTTTAACCTATTTTACGCTTTATATTAAATAACTAAAAGCTAGTATTAATTAAACGCTTTTATAAATTTTTTTAAATTTTAATAAAAGTTTAAATATTAATAACCTTTAATAGACTTATTAATAAAAACTCTCTTTAGTAAATATTATAAAAAAGGTACTAAATCGAATTAAAAAGTATACTAAGTAGAATCTAGTAGTTTAAATATACCGAGAGTTTAAAAAATTTATTCTAGACTAAACGAAATATCTATATATTAAATAGTTAAACCTCGAGGGCCTACCTTTATTATTTAGAGTTCCTTTTAGTATTAAAGACAGTATCGATATTATAGGGCTGCTAATAACGATAGCGTGTCCGTCCTATTTAGAATCACGCAGCAAACAAAATATCCATTCGTCTGTAGTTACCTCTTTGATTTCCGACGAGCTAAGACGTGCAATAAATGGAACGGCAGTCCTAAGCCAGCAAGGTACACCACCATTACCAAGGCCATTCAACATTCCGACCACCAAATCTAATACCCGAGAAAACCGTATTACCACATTGATCAGGCAGCGTTTCACTGGTAAAGGTCTATTAAATCCCTTCATTAACCAGGGCAGGGGCAGGGGCAGGGCTTACCACTGAGTCCTCACAGAAGCTGCTAGACGGCTTGGCAGATCCAGTAATACCTCTTTACACGGCATTCAAGTCCTGGACAACAGGGCGGCAGAGACTGTCCATAACAGTCTTCATATTCCGCTAAACAAGTGGCTAACGAAGGAGTTTGTAAGCTTTCGCGTGCAGGTCAATCTGAAACCTTCTACCAGTAAAGGCAGAAGAAGTGGGACTTTACCATGGAAATCTTTTCCCTCGAACCTGTGCTGCCCGATATTGGCGCGGGAGAAGGCGTGAAAGCCTTCATTCGGGGTATGGGTTTGATAACCGGAGTCTTCCTGGATACTGACAACAACATCAGGAAGGGCAGCTGCTTGGACGTGGCCCATAAGGAAGGGGAGACTAAGGGCGATGAAGTTGGAAAGCTTCATAGTGAAGAAGTACTCGGGCTGTGCGTGAGGGTAAAGTCTGTTGTATTGGATGTAAAGAGAATGGAGGTTGAGTGTGGAGTTTCTACGACTTGGAGAGGCACTTGATAGTCTTATATATCTTGAATACTAGACTGATCCACCGTTTTGAGCTCAACAGCTATCATCGATGAGCTGGTGATATCCGCTAGTGATGTTAGGTTTCGTTGCATTGCTGCCGGCCGATGCAGTCTTTGTGCATAGATTCGATGCAATTCATCGAATGCGTGCAGAAGTACTGCGAGATTTGGCCTCTCATCAACGGATATTGTTATCGTAGTCCATTGAAGCGCCTGCAGACCTTCTCCGCATCCGTTCCTCTGCTTTGCAGCAAAGCTAGTATGGTCGATTGGAAAGCTCCAGATCTCCGCGCCCGCATTTGAGTTATTTATCGCTCCTCCAGGATGGAATATGCTAACAAGGCCATAGGTTCGCTTACAAACCCGTTCATCTATGGTGCTTTAGCAGTTAATGAAGCTCATGTATGACGTGTACAACTCTCACCCGTGGGGGACACAGGCCTGGCGATTCATCTCTTTGACCTAGGCTTCGATCACTCCATAGGGTTTTCGTACCACTGTTAATACAGTGCAACCGCGTGGACATGATCGCGGGCGAACGCACCTATATGCAGGATAGCATTAGACCGTCTCGCAAGGGATGCATGACACGGAGGAGGTAGACATTACCACTAATACCAACCTTCGCCCTCCACCATTACCACTCTAGGTTTCGAGGGTGGGCAATGCTCTCGGTCTATGCAATGAGATAATGTTTATAGTAGGACAGGGTACGAATGTAACGAAGTGAGAACGGCTCGAAGAAGCAATCTTAACAGGTCATCCCGTATGATATCCTACCAGCGAATACTGGCGAGCTAGCCTTGTAGGAAACATTCCAAGTACTATTTGTACATGCATGGGTGCTCGCGAAGTTACCCGATTCACTAGACGAACATAAAGTGGAGTGGGAAGAGCGTTCTTACATTTCTTCGAACTCTGATGCAGCAAAGCACGAGATCTGTGAGTGGGTGCATAGAGGTAAGATGATCGAGAAAGGAAAGCAGGTTCCCCTCTTACTTGACGCATGTTCCCCTCACTCACCACGTCTCATCAATGGATTCGCTCGCCTGGTGGTTCACTTTCTGTACGTTGCTAGGAGATGATTGCGCTGCGAGAGACTCGCGTGTCGCTCCTTGGTGTTATGCTCCCGGGACACAATGCTCCTTGTGGTCCAAAGTATCTATGGAAAGACGGTTGGGAGTAAGCGCTGCCGCCACGATGCGGCTGTCTGATTGGCTAAATAGGTACTCGTAAGCTGCACCCTTTGCAACACGCTAGTCAGCCAAAGGCTTAGCGTCCCCTCTCTAGCTGCAATTTAGTCTTGGCGCTTTGTCGATCCCCCATCAAAAGCTTAATGAACTTTACTTTAGACCAGAATAACGTAATAACCACACGATAGATTCTAGTAAAAACTGAATTAAATTACTGCGCAAGTATAGTAGTCTAGTATATAGGACTACTGGAAACCTGGGCGTTGCTATTAGCGGTGGTGAAAATTTGTTGCAAAGGTTCTCAAGTATCCGCTCCCTCCAGGGCTATAACCCTATATCCTGCTTTTACAAGATCCCTATCATATCCTATCAACAATTATATACTTCTATTAGCTAGACAGCAGTCGTATATACTTAGTAACACCAACGATCATTACTAAACACCGAGAAAAAGAAATCCAGTACAAAATATCAAGCATCCTTTTCCTTTCAGCCGAGCAATGCCTTATCAATTTATAAGCTAAGTAGTTTTGGGATTTTCCAGTTCTATCGAAGACCAACTAAACTCTTCTCAGCCTCATTCTTGACCTCGTCCTCTGATGACTGGCCTTCCTCCAATTCTGCCAATCAGGACCTACTGATTGCACCAAACTCCACTCTCCATCCATGGGACGATTACATAGCATTCAGGGTGCTAGCTTTCTTCCTGGCTGCAGCGTTTCTGTATTTTTCATTCTGGAATGCGCGATATGGAATACTCTTCTTGCTCGTCGCCGTGCTCCTTTCAAACAGACGGGTCTATCGCTACTGAGCTCTCATGGGAGTAATATCTGTGGTCTTGCTGCTGTCGAGAGTTGGATTGATTTTGGTTCTGGTCTTGCTGTTGTGCCTGGCCTTGGGTCTTCTTTCCGGGCTATTGGTGTTCGTACACCCGTTGTTAGTTCCGGTCTTCTGGGTTTTGTGCGCAGTGTATGGCTTGGTTCGGCTGCTGAAATGGTTGATCAAGTAGCTCGTGGAGGGACTCCGTCAATGTCTGCAGCAGAGCTTCAATCGCAGATAGACATTGGAAGGTCGTCCTGCGTGTAAGATAATTAGCAGATTTCGCAAGCTACATTCTGGGCCACAAAATCCAAAATTGAATCCTGCAATCCACACAGTTCAGCGGGTGTATTGAGGTCATCGTTTGTCGTCGGCATGAGGTTTTCTCACGTGCGGACTGAGTCATGACCCTCGCTTCGAGTGTATAGGCGTTTGGATTTCAGCAATGAAATAGCCGGATACCGACGAAAACATGCCTATATCGCTCGTGCTAAACCCAGGGCCGAAAGGTTGCTCAGTAATACGAGCACGGAGCTCTCAAAAACAAAGGAGTTGCAGCTAGCCAGATCCGGAGAACAAGTAATAAGGCAGATCCTCGTTTTGCCGCTTTTGGCACGTCTTTGTCCTGAGGGGCTTCCAACCTTTCTCCTTCTACACAGAGAACCAACCATGTATCTAACTCTCTTTCTCGTCAAGGAAAATGATACAATTCTTCGAGAGGTGACTGAAAATTGCTAACCAAATCTCCGAGTCAGCGTTTTTCCATTCCTAGATAAATTCTGCGGTCAGCATTTCCTGCTCAAAGTGGGATCGCTTCTCCAGGCAAGGGAATATACCAACCACGCATCGAAATGCTTAGGAGATCCAAACGTATTGCTCAATCACAGCAGCAGTCCCGGCCTGCAGTACTTAAGACCAGTCACGGGCCTGCTCAAGTCTCTTCAACTACTGTCATCAAGAAAGGTGATGACTTCCCAATACGACGGACGTTCTGGTATTCACTACGGTGGCCTACCATCGTGTGTCTGATGATCTGGTTGTGAGTAGTTTTGATCCCTAAAGGAAAATGTCTCAGAAGTACTGGGACATGTACTTGCTCTTTCCGTTTACTCCAATAGGAGATGCTGACTACGATATTTGCTCAGATGTCTGCAGAGCCTGGCCATCGGGTATTCAGTCACTAGTCCGGTGTTTGTTCCCGGTGTCTGTGACTGGAAATTGCCGATCGTCAGGAATTGGCTCTGTAGCTCCTATGATCAGTTCTTGCGCGAGAGGCAGCAGAAAATGGAGCCAAAGAACCTTAATAAACCCTTAACTCGTCTTCTAAAGGGTGATAAGAGAGCAATGGTGTATGAGCTTCCGGATTACCTCATTCGTTACGAAATGGTCATCCGGTCCTTACGATCTTCGCTTCCGGAGACCAGGTTCAACGCCTCTGATAAGGAATATTTCGAGGAGAGGTTTACTGACTTCATTGACCAATGTCAACCCACGATGGATAGCTCGCAGAATTTCCATGCTCAAGTAACCAGGACGATTGGCAGTCACGAAATTGAAACGCTAGTGATTGTTAACAGGCTCAACGACCATATTTTGTTCCCCCAGGCGAAGCCGACTGAACCTGACTCCCTGGCAAAGATCATAGCATGGTTTAGGAACCATAATCTGATTTGGCTCCCCGCCAGTGTTGAAATTCCCCAGGAGTACTCGTACCAGCAATTCAACACCTCGGCTTTCCAGGCATTGGAACAATATTTAGACTCGACAGCCCTCCAACTGATCATTGGTATAAATTTAGTCCTCGAGTTGCAAAGAAAATTAAATGGGCTCTGGTCGACATTAGAGGAGATAGGCTCAAAGCTTACAAAGTGTAAGGCCGAAGCTGGATACCGGAACTACATTGAAGACGAGAAGTGGCTGCCGTGGTTGCGCAGGATGTTTGCGACCCCTACCTATAATAGTCGTAAGGATCTACAGCTCGTGCAGCCTGTTAAGTGGACAGACAACATAAAACCATTCTTCAAAGAAGCCTTAGGTTTTACTACCGCGGCCGTGGACTGTCTCCAGGAGGCATACAAGAACTCCCAAGAGCTGAAGCAGCAGCTAAAGATTGAGGAGAGGGCTGAAAAGTATGGGCCTTCCACTGAATGGATGAAGCTGCAAGCTCAGAACTTGAATGAGGGATTGGCAGAACTTGGAGCTCAGTTCAGAGCTATTAGGTTAGAGTACCTGCATTTCAGCCGTCTGTCCAGGAAGCATGCCTTTGGCCTGTAGCCCAAGAGTTCACTATAAAGAGAGTACCTTAGGTATAAAATTGTGATTCTCACAAAGCACCGTCGGCGCGTGAAGTTCGTTGTATGTTCCAGAAATGGCGAGAAGAATATAGTAAATATCAATACCTCTTTCCGATTCCGTCAAAAAATGAGCTGGGTACCTGCTGGAGACGTGCCTGTATTGCTCGTGCTAAAGCTGTCGCCGAGAGAGGTACAAGTCTTCGCAACAACAATCGGCTAACCAGATCCGGCGAACAAGGTAATACCTTAATTCTCATTTACCACTTTGGGCACGTCTTTGTTCTGAAAGGCTTCCATCTCTCCTGAAGTCCTGACGTTTGGAAAGAAAAACTTCCAGTCACCACTCAAGAATATAGACTCCAGGCCGGCCCACCCACAAAGAAATTCGGGTCGTTTTTTACCCCGGCAAGGTGGAAGCCGAGTATAGTAACACACCAAACTCGCACCAAGATGCTTAGAAGAAGATCCAGGCGTTTAGCCTAATCCCAGCGGTCGTCCCAACCTGCAGTACTTGAGACTAGTCACGAGCCTGCTCAAGCCTCTTTAATAACGTTCATCGAGAAAAAAGATGACCTCCTAAAACGATCTGCTAATCTTTTTAATCTTGTAAATCTCTCTTTAATAGGATTAAGAACGTTTTAGCGACTATTTAGTAACTACTCTCGCTCCCTCGCTTAAAAGTTCTGGTATCTACTATAAAGGCCTGCAATTATATTATTAATTATATAGACGTATCTATAAAATCTAGTTATTTAGTATATAGTTACGAGTATAGTATTCCTCTCCAGCTACTATAAGCACGAAGCATCGATTATACGTAATTAGGTGTGCAGCTTTTAGGACCAGCGCTAGGTAATTCGCTTTCCGGAGCTTTCCGGGTTAACGGCGAATCTTAACTATCTATTCGAGAATATTATTAAAAGTAGTAATACGGAATTATCGTTTAGACTTCTATATTATCTAGTCGAGTATAAAGGTTAAATTCGTTTATTTCGATTAAAGCTTCCGGATATAGATTACGAACTTAACGACGAGGTAGAATTTAAAGGTGAGTACTTTTTCGAGTAATAGTACCTTAGAGTAAATTAGCTTATAAGTTTTAAGATTTATACTCTACTTTTTCCGTTTACTTCGCTGGGAAATACTAACTCCGAAATTTACTTAGAATTATTTTCTCGAATTATCGACTAATACCTACCGGCGATTAATACTTCCTAATATTTTTAAAATTATATTATTATAATTATTAACGTTTAAATCTCTAGTACGAAAACTATTATATAAATAATTAAGAAAAAAAAATAAGTATTTTTCTAAATAAAATTCTCTAACGTAATTTATCTTATAAATTCTAGGATATATACTTATTTTTTCTATTTACTCTAATAGAAAATACTAACTATAAAATTTACTTAAAGGCCTATTACTACTATTTAACCTAAATTTAAATAATAGACTACTTTTAAAGATTATAGTATAATTTAATATATATTATCTAATCTACCTTCCCGTATTTATTAAACTATTCTAGAAAAATTTATAATAATTCTCTCGCTTTAAAGCTATCGAGTTTATAAAAAATTATATTAAATTAATAATAAGCTAATTAATAATAGATTTTAAAAATATTATAAAATTTTAAGAGTAAGTAATTTTCTAAGCGATAATATTTTTAAACGACGTTTTATAAGTATTAAAATATATATTTATTCTTTCTATTTATTTTATAAAGAATTACTAACTTTAAAATTTATTTAAATCTTTTAGTCTTATTATTAAAAACTTATCGGTAGTTATAATATAGATAACTAGTATAAGGAAATCGAATGCAGTATATAATATAATAAAGTAATTTTATCTTTTATTCGAAGTTTGTAAAGAGATTTAAAGTTAAAATTATAAAAGCTACTAGATCTTTTAATAATATTAATAGTCGGATATTATAATAAGTAGTTTTCTTAAATAATAGTTCCTTTTTTTTATTTATTTTAATAGGATTTACTAACTCTAAAATTTATTTAAAGACCTATTTTTACCGAAACTATAAATTTCCTTATAAATATTCACGCTAAGTTAGATATAGCCTATTTAATATATTAGACTCTAGAAGAAAAGCTTAATTATAGAGAAGCTATTATAAAATATAAAAATAGATATAACGAATCCGTATAAATTAAACGGTAGGCTCGAAAGCTAATAAAGGGTATAAAAGATTTTAAAGAGCAGTTGAACAGCTTTAAAAAGGAAAAATCAAGATTTCGGACCGAATTTTTGCACCAAAGCTTTTAGATATAGGGATACGAAGGATAACTTACAGGCTAAGAAATTATAGTATATACAGTCGATTAGATTACCACTTTTAGAATAAAGTTTCAGGATATATAAGACGATTTGCAAGCTTATCGCGGCGAATAAACCGTAAATAGCTCGTGAAATATCGTTATATCTTCTATTAATAATTGATCGCTAGCTGGCTCTATATCGAAGAAAAAGCGGCCGTCGGGATCCTATAGGCCATCATTCTCAATTGATAGCGAGGCTTCTGTCTCGCTATAATCCCTCCAAGTATGCTTTATAGGTTTAACGTTTCCTAGACGGAGCTCTAAAATCTGTTTAATACAATCCGGGTAAAGGTCCTTTAAGGATACTAGTATAGATCGTTTTACTACGAGGTTAACTATAGTAATAGATTTATCCAAAAAGCCCGCCTCCTTTCTTACTATTTTTAAAGTCTATTAATATTGATCCAGCCGTTTCGCGCTTTCTATTATATCTTCTTCTTCGATAGATAACGCCGATAGTAACATCTTAAAGATCCTAATAAGCCTAAAGCTAAATTTAGACGAAAAGTACCAGAAGCTATACCAATATTCTGGTTTGAGGCTCTTGACGAAGGCTATCGTAGAACTCGATCGAGCTAATGCGGCTTGCTGGCAGATTTTCTTAAGCTTAAGATTAGGACAGGTGGCTAGGGTACGCGTGATGCTCCTATGCAGGGTAATCTCTACTATCTAGTAGACTAGATACAGGTAGCCGCTTGAGGAAAGCTTCCTGACCGTAACGTACTCGATACTTAAGCTGGAGGGAAGATTTAAATACCATTCCTTCAGCCTTATCTGTAGAGGTTTCGCCTTGAAGAGAGATTGAGTGGTTACTTTAGCTGGATTTTGGGATACTTCCTTATTAGCAGCAGCTGAGTATAAAGATCCTAGGATATCCGAAAGGATCTGAGTCAGAGACACCATGTACGTGAATAGTTGCCGACCTTTCTCGACTTCTGTACTCCCTTCCTCGTCGTTCTCATCGGTAGAGTTCTCCGGGAAATCTTATGCGAAAAGTGGCTTGACACGCCAGTCTGATTGGAAGATGTGAGATGGTCTACCCTGCACCAGGCTTGCCCATTTGTCTTGCATGTACAATGCCCAGGCTAGACGCTTTCGCAGGCCCCGCTCCCAGCCTGGAATGTCCCAGTTGGAGCAGTCGCGATGCAAGCCTATATCCTGGCTGATAGCTACCAACTGCGCAGTAAGCGGCCAAGACGTCTCACTCGATCTCTATAGTAAGAGCAAGCCCGCCTCAACGGTCGAAAGCTTAGGACGATTCATAGCATATTGCAATGACTTCATCGCTAGCCTCACCAACGGATCGACTTTTGGGGTTGGTAGGTGCGATATCTTTAGATTGTAGCCCCAGTAGTTTATACCTAACAAGTATATAGCGGCTAGCAGAGCTGGAGAGAACTCGCGATATATACGCTCGTACTTTTCTAGGAAGACTTTCTTGTGAAGGATTGGGAAACTCGGGTGAACAATGCGGAAGTACAGGTTGACCAGGATAATTCTATAAGGCGCTACAAGATCCTCGATTGCATCGAGGTCGTCTATCTCGTCTTCGAAGAGCTCAATGCCCTTATTAGGATACAACACGAACAAGTCGTTGGTACTGACGCGTCGAAATCTCCCACCAGGCGGCATTGGAGCCGAGTCGACCGAAACACCTATCGTGGTCAGTGTCGGTTCAATCTTACCACTTGAGCCAACATGAAAGGTATAATAACAGCGTTATAGACCCAAGGTGCGTTTTAGTAGAGTTGGTACCTCGAGGTCGGCATAGTCTCCAGCTACGATATCTTTATCGTGTCGTTTAGAGAGCCTCCTACGAGTAGTATCTCTAGGGAAGCTGCCAACACGATTTGTGTTAGATTGACGATACTATATTATAGGACTGTACTGGTCACCTCTCAGGTACATCCTCGTAGTTAACAGACTTCCGCTTGTGGGGCGGGAGTTGCTCTACAAATGTACAGTCCTAGCTATAAAATTGGCATAGTACACATTTGGCAGCTCCAGCGTTAAGCACACAGCGACTTTTCCTCCTTCTATATATATCGCACGGTCGAACTTTAGCCACTCTCTACTCATCGAAAGTATTGATAAAGTCTTGTCCGAGAATATCGTTGTCTATCGTAAGATATATAGTGAGCAGGACGGCTCCAAATTATGGATCTCACGAATGCCAGTCGGAGAGGAAGCAGTCCTCTCAAGGCTGCGAATTGTATAAATCTACATGGAGCCACAACGTTAAGCCTCCGTCCAGACATACCCAAGGTAGTACATAATGGATATAGTTAATCATATCCATCCGCCGTTGAGAACATAGGTAATGGGTAGTGTGTACGCTCGGGCAATATCCTCGCTGGATACAGTAAGTCCGAAAAGCTAGCACGATAAGTTCTTATCCAATGAACGTAAGCTTTATGTATTATATAAGCGATAAAATCATTTCTTTACAAAAAACTACTATAACAGCTCTATATACACAATCACGAGGTACCCGATCTTCCCCACATCTCAATTTCGAAGCTATCCACCGTCACTCTCCAGTATTCTTCGTTCGAGGTCCCGACTAGACTGGACTAGTAACCTCTCTGGTCTCTACAAGAACTTTATCCTTGGTTTTATATATTTCACTACTATTAAAACTAACCTTATCTTTCTACGGTAGAAGTACTACCTTTTCTACTAGGGCTTTAATAATAGGTAAAACGTAAGTATAAATCACGTAATAATTTAAAAGAGTAATAAAAAATCTAAAAAATTAAATAAAGGTATAAATCTTTAAATATATTAGTAAATACTTATAATAATAAAACTTTAATAAATTTACTTTCTAAGCTCCTCTAATATTTAGGTTATTATTAATTAACCTCGCAAATCTAGGTATTAAAGGAAAAAAGCCTATATTAAAAGCAATATATACTCTTTAATTTACACCGTAAATATAGTAATAAATATTATAGTCCTTATAAAATTTATAAATATTAAACTTCTTCTTCTTAATTAAATAAAAATCTAAGACTATAATACCGGCTAAAGACCCTATTAAATAAAAATAGCTGGAAAGGAATATAAGTAAACTAGTAGTATTTTTAATAATATTTTATAAAGTATAAATAATATAAAAAATTAAGATAATTATTATCGCCCGAAAAATATTAATATATTTAGGATATAAACTAGATATATTATTGTTAAAAAGGTAAATACTAATAGTAATCTAATTACCGATAGTCGCTAGTATAAAGGAGAACGCGGTAAAGAATTAAGTAGCCCGGCTATTAAAGTCCGCGATAATAGTAGATATATACTACTAGAAATCGCCCTAAATATAACTATAAGCTAATATAATAAAGATTAGTATAAATATACCGAGCGTCCTAATAATTAATAATACGAAAAACTAATAATACCCTACAAGGCTATTTTTAAAAAAACGATTAAAGTCGGGTATATTAATAGCTATTAAAAAGAAAAAACTAATAATAACGTTTAAGCTAGTAAACGTAGAATAGGTCGTATTTATATACGTGCTGGTTATCTTAGTATAGCTAGTTATAAATAGTCTACCTCCTTTTATTATAATAACGCCCTAAAGGAATAAGGTTGTAAAAGTTAAAAGTACGACAACTACTTTAATAAGAAATAGAATACGGAGCTTCTAAATTAGTATCTAAGCTAATATAGTCTAAAAGATCTAGTAGATAAAGAAGTATAGAAGTCCTGCCGAGGTAATACCCGTATCTAGTAAAAGGTGATTAGGAAACCTTTTAAAGTTTAGCTAGATAGCTTTAATACAATTTTACAAGAAGGCTAAGGCCTATATATAGAGGATGGCTGTCTATATCGCTGCGACAAAAGCTCTAAGGCAGATTACCGGGTAAGACCTATATATGCCAAAGACCGAGCGGACGATAACAGGGAAGGAGATGCTGTATTAGGCGCCCATTTTACCGGTAAGGGTAACGACTACGCTGCAAATGGCAAAGCCGAAAAAGACAATTGGTATTGTCTCTCGAGCGGTAAACCCGAGCGATATAACAGACGAGACTGTACTAGCAAGTGGCGGTGCGAGCATATCAGAGGTCCAATATACCCAATAATTCTAGACTTCTATTAGGTTATAGCATCCTCAATATCTGGGGCGAGAAAGAATAAAAGGGCCACCTATCAGTCCACTCCAGGTTCTTATATAAACCGGTACTGGGTCCAGATCTATCATATATCGTCTGAGTAACAGCCGAATATCTTTACTAGGTACATGACAAACCTTTATTTGACTATCGTGGACTGTTTGCATAAATCCCAGCCTCAAACGGCACCCGCCAATAGAGGTAAGGGGCGAGCCGGGCCCTCAAGCGGTTTGAAGCGAGAAACGATATAGAATACAGAACACTAATATAAACAGTTAATAAAATATAAGATACTAATTCTTATATAAGAAGTATATAAAGTAGTTATAAGAGGACGTAATACCGATATATATATAATCGCAGGCATCTCGTAAAAGTAAGATAAGAATTTAAATAGATAGAGTATTAGGTATTCTACCTTTAGCTATAAAGAGTTTAGATATATTATTATAGCGGTATTTTTAAGCTTATATATATATAAATATTATTAGTAGTAGCTAGTAAGTATTCGAGGTCTAAATAGTTAAAAAGCTTCCGTATAGACTAATATAACTTACACTAATTATTATTGATTATTAAGTACTATCTACTATATAAGAAATATTTTGCATCCTACTTCTAATCTGGCCGTCGGCTGCGCCGTCGGGCCTATCTCGTATACTCAGTTTCGACCCCGCGGTAGATACAGGTTGTTTAGTATCCAATTATAATAGCGTTAAATACTTTAGGATAATATCCAGCGCTATAAAAAACGAATTTTTATATCCGTAGCAAGACTTTTTTACTACTATAACTCTACTATTCTCTATTAAATAATCTATTGAGATTTTCTCCGATTAATTTCTTATTATAATAGCATCCGTAAAGTCTATTCTACCACCTATACTTATTATACTAGCTAAACTATATAACTTCTCTTTCCTTCTATTAAAAACGGCCTTACTCGTAATTAATATATAGCGCGATTTTCTACTAGAAGATAGCTTTAGATATATTTAAGATAGACGCTTTAAAGTTATATAGAATTTAATAATACTAATAAAGAGGCTATTAAATACTTTTAAATAGGCTAGTTTATCTATTTTCTATATTTAAAAGGGCTATAAGCTAGATTTATTAAATTACTTTTTATCTAAATTAACTCGTTAAGCTATAACCTCTAGAAATATATAGTATTCCAAAGTTATTAGCGACGTCGCTAAAATAAGCCGTTTATTAATTCGAGGGGAATACGGTTACGATTTTATAAACACCTTATAATTATTATTTAACGAGGTTATTATTAATAAACTAGAAAAAGGGGTATTCTAGAATATAACTTTATTAAATAGACTTAAGGTAAAAGCTATTATATACTTTATTATAAGCGGAGTTACAATAAAATACTACTTTATTATTATATTTTACGAGGCTAGTAATAGGGGTTTTAAATACTATACGTCCTTAAACTAATATTTTCCTTTATATTTACTATATTTCGCGAACCGCAGCTAATCTAGTATAAAGGCGGGATTAAAGAGGCTATTATAGGCTATAATAGAGAGTTTAAGAATTATACGCTATAGATATTATACTATTCGCAGGGCCTTTTCGATTTTATAGCTAACCTAGAACCTCTTCTAGCCTGCTTCGCGCCCCACATTAAGTATCTAAGAGCCAGCTTAGATTATACGCCTCCGTAGACCCCTCCAAGCTTCGATAGAAATCTAGCTATCGAGAGCCTCCAGCAAGCTTACCGACAAGGACTCTCGCTAGTAACTGTTATGGAGGAGGTGCTGAATCGAATTGAGAAGCACGCTAAGCTGGATCCAGCGGTCTAGATACACCGAGAGTCTAGGGAGTCTGTTCTAGACTAAGCGAAACATCTACACATCAAATGGCTAAACGTTGAGGGCCTGCCTCCACTGTTTGGAGTCCCCTTTAGTGTGAAAGACAGCATCGACATCGCAGGGCTGCCAACAACGACAGCGTGTCCGCCGCTGGCACATGTACCTTCCAAGTCCGCACCAGCTTATGAGGTCTTGCTATCGCAAGGAGCTATATTCGTTGGCAAGACCAACCTTGATCAGCTGGCTACAGGATTGACAGGATGTCGCTCACCATACGGTATTCCGCGGAGTGTCTTTAACACCGATTACATCTCTGGAGGATCATCGAGTGGAAGCTGCGTCAGCGTTGGTGCCAATCTTGTGTCTTTCTCACTGGCAACGGACACGGCTGGATCGGGACGAGTACCGTCAGGTTTCAATGGAGTAGTAGGCTACAAACCAACCAGAGGGCGAATCTCTGCTCGAGGCGTCACACCTGCTTGCCTATCACTCGACTGCATTGCCATCATCGCAAGTCAAGTTGACGATGCTCGGATCGTGTGGGACGTAGCTACTGAGTTCGATGAGGAAGATCGATATGCCAAAAGCTGCGCACCAATCACGAGGCACATCAACTCCACCGGACCACAGGCCGCAGTCTTTAAGTTTGGCATTCCCCCTCCGGATGCATTGCAGGTGTGCAGCCCTATCTACCGCCGCATGTTCAACGACATTGTACAAAAGCTGCAACAGCTTGGCGGCCGCCTACAACCGATCGATTGGACGCCGTTCCAAAAGGCTGGAAAGCTGCTCTATGAAGGCAGTTTCGTCTGTGAACGCCTGGCCAGTCTACCCGACGGTTGGCTAGAACAGAACCGTAACCAGCTCCATCCTGCGATTGAATCCACATTCTCAGCTGTCGTGGCCAGGAAAAGCACCGCTGTTGACGCCTATCGTGACCTCCAAGCAAAAGCCCTTTACACTCGTCAGGCAGAACGAGTCTTCGAGTATAGCGCCGCCGGTGTCGACGTGGTCGTTGTGCCAACGGCTCCGACGCACTGGACCGTCAAGGAGGTGCTAGCGGACCCTATATTTACGAATAGCAAACTCGGA
This sequence comes from Opeltia flavorubescens, assembly GCA_000442125.1. Lineage (NCBI taxonomy): Eukaryota > Fungi > Ascomycota > Lecanoromycetes > Teloschistales > Teloschistaceae > Opeltia > Opeltia flavorubescens. The sequence continues at coordinate 901,918 of KE546981.1, forward strand.
GAATTCACACATTGTGGCAACGTGTTGGATCTATGTGCGGTGGCCGTTCCAGCTGGCACATATCCCGTAGAAGACATTCAGGGAGTTGCTGATGGTGCAGGCGGAGATTTGCCATTCAGTGTTACGTTCCTGGGGGGTTCTATGCTGGATGCTGAGACCTTGGAGATTGCCCACAGGTTCGATCGGGCAATGAAAGATGTTGCATGAGCATGTTGAAAAAGCACACATCGGGCGATCGACAACTTCGTCTGGTCAATATATTCAATTTTCGTTATTAATTATCGCCCCATTCAACAACCCGTAACCTCCTCAACCACCTCCCTCGTCACGATATCAACCCTAACATTCACATGCGGATCGACAAATGCAAAACACCAACTGAGCGGATATCCCATCCACAGCGCTACCATCGCCTTCGCAAACGTCCCCGTATACCCCGCATCCTTCAGCAAAACATCTGCCTCATAGATACTCATCCGCTCATTAATCTCTTCCCAGTGCATCGGGTGTTCAGGGTGGTCAGCTCTCACCCGTATGCTCGCCGGTGGAAGCCAGTGCTCGTAATCGTCCGGGTCGTTTTGGATGCTGAGGAACTCTTTCGTGTTACCGTGGGATGGTCTGTGGGGTCGGAACATTACGTCGAGGGAACGGAGGGCGGAGACGTTGGTTGTGGTTTCGAGGGCGCCGGCGGTGAAGGCGTAGACGGCGAGGAGGGGGGCTGTGCTGATTGCTGGGTCGGGGGAATGGTGGATGGTGGTTATTAGGTTCTGGACGTTTTGGAAGAGGGATGTTGAGTCGCCGAGGGGATGAATAGTGGTGGGTTTGGAGATTCTCGGTGGAGGTTTGATGGAGAGACCGAAGGAATGGATTATTAGATTTGAGTGTATAAGCAATTTTACTGCGAGAGCGATACACCTGACCATGATAATCTAAACGCTGATTGAAAAAAGGATACTGTGACGTTTTTAAACATAGCATTGAGTATATATCTGGGAATGAGGTCTAAGTGGTTTTGTCGCTTGTTAAGGATCGCTGTTTGCCGCAAGTCAAAGCTCTGAAAAGAGGCGTTGCGTTACCTAGTTAAATGCTATAGCCGCTCTCCATCTCCTATGGAATTTCATCCGACAGTAAAGCAATATGAAGTTTTTAGAATAGGAGGACACACCATACATAATGGCTGGTCTCGAAAATTGATCGTCCGGATATAAATCTTTTCCATCGGGAACGACAGATGGTGTTATCAATGTCTATATGATGAAGGGAATTATTTTTTTGACATGTAGATGTTGAAACGTCTTTTTACCGTCTTGATCGGGCTTTTGTGATCTCTGCCTCAATATATTGCTCAACAGGAGAAGCAATTCCGCTGAGGAAGTAGCCATAAAGCAATATAGGTAAAACCGGCAAATTTCAGGTCCTTCATTGAAAGGATTGAATAAGTCAAGTCAGGAACAGTGATTCAGAGGGGACCTCAATGATTGACTATGTTATGCAGCTAGATTCGCCGCCGTTATTACGGTTTACGGAAGAATTTTAGATGATCACCCAGTGGTGGGATGATAAAGTAATATAGAACAATTTCAATTTAAAGAGACTTGATATCATGTCCTTCCACGCTAAAACGCTGTGAATGATACGTGGTTGACTATATAAATTTCATAAGTACTCACGAAATGATATCGGAGAAAATATCCATGAGATGTAAATACGGCCACTGCCATTCAGCCAGCCAGTCAAGCATGCACACGTCCACTACTCTCTCTATATCTACAAACCCTCCGATGATCGACCATCTTATCATTCCTGTCGAAACCTCTGACCCCTCCTCGAGGACACCCACTATTAACGTATGGACATTCAAACTTCTTGGATCCTGCTTCATGCTTCTGCTCGTGACGGCGGAGATCGCCACGCCGGGCACAGGTGGTAAGGCAGCCGGGGTAGTGGCAATGAAAGCGCTCGGAGTGTGGCGGCGTGGATGGTGGTGGGTTAGGAATTGGCACAGATGGCTTGGGGGTGAGAGGTGGCATGTTTCTATTGATAGACGTAGCCGAGCTGACGGCGGTCATATCGGATATCGGTCTATTTGACCTGTCCCGATAAAACCTACGTCAATAGATTAGCTAGACAAGGATTGGCATTTGCGATGGCCTCCAGACCGTCAAGATTACCAAGCAAGTCTGGCATGGGATCTGGGCTGAACCCTTGGTAATCTTCGTGAATTGTCACGGGTGGCTTGGAGGCAAGGGCTTCCATGTCTCCGTTGATGGATAAATCGTTTTCGAAATTCATTAAAGTCTGGTCAGTGGCCGAGCTGACGGCGGTCACATCGGGATACCTGTCTGTTCGACCGGTCCCGATGAAACCTACGCCAATGGATTAGCTGGAAAAGGATAGGCATGTTCCATGAATTCCGGACCGTTGAAATTATCCAGGAAACCTAGCATGGGATCCAGTGTGAGCCCTTGGTGATCTCCCGGGATCTGGTTTACCTTGGTATCAGTACATATGGAAGATGACTTGTCACTCCTGGGATATTTGTACATGAACTGGGGTGCGTACCATCTCCAGGGTGCTCCACGGCGTTGTCGATGACCATCAAATTCATCCCAACGATCTGGCTGTCCTGGGCCACCTTGGAGTCCGCCAGCCAAATCCATGGCGAGTGCAAGACCGGAGGGATCATCATCCAAGGAGTTGGGTTCGAAGGCATCTTGTTCAATGATGCAGCTCGGCAGATCCGGGGAAAAGGATGGTCCATCTAGATCATAGTTGTGCGAAAAGCCGTATTCCTGATCGAGCAAATTGGCATTCAAGAAAGTGGCCAGACATTGGCAGGTACGATGGCAGACATGATCATGAGGCCTTGAAATCCGGTCATCACGATCGTACTGATACTTTGTAATCCGAACGCAATATACGATGGAGACTCACGCATTGAAATTTCGACTGAGCCAAGCAGGTTCCATGGTAGCTGGTTATCCGAACAGGAGGTATGACTCTGATGGCCCTGCGGGAAAGGAACGAGAAATAAAATGTGCTAGTCTGAAGCTTCGAATCGATGCCAGAAAAAAAGAAATAGATCTAAGGAAGGAGAAAGATTTAAATGTAAAAAGAGCGACCTAGAGTATACAAGAAAGGGGCGCCAATGGCGTGATGGGTAAACAGGGCTGAAGACAGGGCTGAGCGCCCGCAGAAAAAACATTGGCAGAGAATGAAGCCACGAAGCGCGGATTGAGCCCGGGCGACCTACATACCTACTTCAGGGTCTGCATCATGTGAGATCTTACAACTGAGTCTGATGTGAAACCCACCCTCTAAGAGATGTAGAAAAGTGAGGCTGCGAATAATAAGTACATGTAGGCCTTTTGGCTCGGACCTGATTGAATGGTGTAACGAAGTATGCAATAATAGCTCCGGTCACGACGATAAAGACGAGGGCTTTCCAATGTGGGTGTGGACTGGCTTCAGGATCCGGAGGTATGCCCAACGCAAGGCGGCCTTGACAACCAAAGATTCCAATCGCTGGATCTTCCAGGTGACACAGATCGTGGTTGCTCAAGAGATGTACTTCCGACTTTTCATGACTATTATGATCATAAGGACAAGAATGCACAAGATTGAACCACCCTTTCATAGTTATCCGTAGAACGGAGCAGCCTAAAAGCGTGCAGTGCAAGGAAGTCTCTGCCGAATTTCGGCCGGAACTAAGCTCTTTATTGACTCAGTGCATCAAAAAGTGCAAGAGCTCAGCAGGCATGATTCCGGTAGCCCCAACACAACATCCTTCTGCAAATGTTTTGTTAAAAAGATGACTATACCCCGCTGCCATTCTTTCCGAATCTTGCAGCCTAGATACGATAACTCCAGCAACCAGGCTAATCGAATCGACAAATACCTTGGCAAACTGCCTTGATCAACCTTTGCCTAAACGGATTCATTGCCCAAAGATCAACATCGGCAGGTGAGTATTGTCGCGAGCGTTGACTTTCGTCTTTCGTATTGGTTGCGCTGATGGTGCATAGTATGCTGAAGGCGGGCGAAACCTGCGTGCATGCTGTCTGAACGGTCTGCCATGATATTGTGGTCTTGTGTCAGACACTAAAACGTAATCATTCGTGCCGATGTATGGATCTTGTATCCACTATGTCTGGATTTCAGGTTGGCCCATAGCATTACTCTCCGGTCACCTGCTCTTCACTGTAGCTACGCTAGAACCCGTCGCATCCAGGAGCAAAGATGCTTTCTATGCACAAAGTCTAGAAAGAGAGACCACTCATTCCACTTCCGATTGCTCCTTCGTAAGATGAATAGTCCCAGCCGCGACCGCAGCACGAAGCCCGTAAAGTTCATACATCAAGATCAATCTGCACAAGATAGCCGACGCAGCGTACCTCCCCACGATCTGGAACGCATCCTTGGTGTTGATCAGGGTCGAAGCACTGAGCACCAGCGTACCGAAAATAATCTGTATTATTGCTCCGTGTGACAACACCCAATCCAAGAAGAGTGAAAGATAAGTGTCTTCCTTCAACGAGTAGGTGATGCCGCTATTTGATGCCGAATGCTTGGTCTCGCTGACGATCCAGTTTCTCCGGTGTGATTCGCGTGTAATGCGCACCCGTGACCAGAAGGTGAACAGGGCGAGGGGATGGAGGATCAGGCACAGATACATCCAGAGAAAGGCGTACCAAGTCCGTCCGCAATTTGGCACGTAGACGGCTTTGGTGGAGATGTCGAATGCAAGTAGTGCAACATTGACTGCTGCCGCCGCAGCCAGAACGTATTCGACCGCGGCAATCAAGACTGATTTGACGCCGCTAAATGTTTTGAAGGGGGACTTGCCACCTCCATAGGTCAAGACCTCGAGGGGATGCTGGTATTTAAAGGTTCCAGCCACGGCAATGACGGGAGCGCCCACGTTGAGCAGGAAAGCGAGTGCTGGCCGCCCCGAGAACGCCAGCAGAGCGATCTCAGGCGGGGCATTACCCAGGAGGGACAGCATTGTCGGAGTGATACCGAGTAAGACGTTGGCGGCTTGTAGATTGTAGGCCGTCGTCCCATCCAGGTGGTCCAAGATACAGTTTAAGGCATTAGCACAAAGATCTCTCGTTACCTGAGCTCCAGATTCTCGACGGTTCTTCCGGTAGTCATCAAATTGAGCATTGCACTGATCTCCCACCTGGCTCGTGATCATACCCCATGTATAGGGCATGTAGTCGTTAAAGTGGACGGGCATGTTGCTCGATTCGCCGTTGCTTGCGGAGTCGCTGTGGCAGTCGGAAGGGTGGCTTCACCAGGCGTGTCTCGAAGGATAACGCGTGGAAGTCTCTCTTGGTATGAATGACAGGACGAAGGAGCCTCTCCAGAGCAGTCTGGAGGTTTGTAAAGGAACACAGGCATTGTTAAATGGAAGGACCTCGGCTAGGTACCGAGCTCAAAGTTGCTGTCAAATTGTCGCATTAATATAATCAATGCCGGTAGTAAGCTCCTGGTCTCTTGGCATCGTATTCATTATTGGTCGTTGATGATCCGAAAAGCTTAAGCTTCGTGCGCTATTGGAAACCGTCATCTCGGCGCATTCAGCTGAACGCCTGAGGCAAGTAGACTTCGCGGCAAAGAAAGGCCGAGCAAAGTGTTGATTGACGCGACAAGGTGACACGAGTCTAGACTCAGGACTCCTCGAGCTCTGAGTCAGTTCGGCTGGACGCACATTGGGTGAGAAAGGTACATGACTTATGAAGAAAATGGCGAATGTGGGAATCCTGGCAGACGCCAAGGCTGAGCGAAGGATCAGCCGCATTGGCCCCCAATAGAAGCCACACACCCCTGAACGCAACTCCCAAGATTTAGAAAGCTCAAGTGCTTGTGGCTGTCGACAAGTGTTTCATTAATGCTCAGTAGCATCCTCAAGCACAGTTGTTGTTGTTGTTGTTGTTGTTATCCTACGCGGAGGGGCGCCGTTAGGCGCCCCACTCGGCCTTTCGGCTATGTCCGGTTAAGTTACATATGGTTTTTAGGCCTTTACCCCGCCATTAAAGTACCTATTCTATAAAAGCCCGCTCCTAATATCTTACGTCTACTAAAAGTTTAAAAGTTTAAAGGCTTAAAAGTTTAAAAATTTAAAAGTTTTAAAACCCGTCTACCTTTATATCTATATTATATTCTATATAGTTTATAAAATAGCTTTATTAGTAATAAGCCCTTTAAAAGTTATATTATACCTATTCGGTTAGCTAATAAATAGGTTTCTATCTTATATATTAAAGTTTTTTTATAATTATTAACTATTTAATACTTTTATTAGTTTTTAAATAGTAATTTTTATAGTTAAATATTAAATAAATATTTAATAATAACTAAATTAAATATTTATATTTTTAATATTACCTTAAATTATTATAAAATAAAAAAATATTTATTAAAAAATATAGTTTTAGCTTTAAAATAATTATTAACGAGCTTTTATTTTTATAAATTTATAAATAATTTTTTAGATATTATCTAGTTATACATTTAATTTCTAAATATTTATTTTTTTATAATTAATTAAAACTTAAAATTATATTTTAAATAATTTAATTAATTATTTTTCTATAATAATATTTAATAATTAAATATATTAAAGTTAATATTATTTATAATTAACCGCTTGTTTATTATATTTTTTATACTTTAAATATTAAGTAATATATTTAAAAGGTAAACGCTTTAAAAATACTAATTTAAATTAAAATTATAAATAGGTTATATAAACTTTTTATAATTATAAAACCTATTATATATTTTTAAAATTTTTATCTCGCCCGCCTATCTAAATAAATTTAATATTCGTTAATTTAGGTTTCGTATTTTTTTATATTAGTAGTAGTAATAGTAAAAATAAAAAAAAAATTTTTTTTATATTATCTATTATTATATTTAATTTTTATAATTTTAAAAATCTTTTATATATATTAATAATAACTTTTTAATAAAAATTTAAAAGTTTATAAATTTTTTAAATAGTTTTAATTTTTATTAAATTTTTATTTTTTATAAAATAGAATTCGATTAAAAAGTAAATTAATTAATAAAAGCGATTTAAATATTAAATTTTATTTAAATTTATTATATTTTATTTTTAAAAAGGTCTTATTTCTTTTATTTATTTATATATTTTAGGTATTATAATCCGATAAAATTCTATTTTTTTAATATTAATTTTAAATTATATATTATTATAATATTATAAAAAAGGCTTTAATAAAATTATTATTACTATTTTTTTATTTTTAAAATAGATTATTACTTTTATTAAAAGCGGGTTTATTTATTCTTTTAATATTTTCTATAATTTTTCACGCGAGATATATATCCGTTTTTTATAAAAAATTATAATTTTTTTAAAATAGTTAGTTTATAATATCTATATAAATTATTATAACGTTTTATTTAATAATATTTAATAAAATTATATATTTTATTTTAAATATATTTTTTAAATTTATTTAAATTAGTATACCGAATAATAATTATATTTAATAAATTTAAATTATATATTCTAGCTTTAATAATTATAAATAGAAAAAAAAAAAAAAAAAAAGGCTATATATTTATTAAATAGGTAGCGAGGCCGGTAATTAAAAAGCGCTCTAGTTATTATTCTACTTCGTTTTTTATTTAAAAATAAAAGGCTAATATTTTAAATAATATAATTATCGTTTATATTTTTATTATTAAATTTAAAATTTTTATTTTTACTTTTTAATATCGGCTGCTAGATTATCTATATAGATATTTAATATTTTTACTTTATTTTTATTAGATTCCTTATTTTTTAATAGTTATTTTATAAAATATTTTTAAAATTTATATTTTAATTATAAATTTAGTAGCTTTTTTAATCTATTTTAAATTTTTAAAAATTTTATTAATATTAATAAATTAGCGATTTTATATTACTTTTTTTTTTATTAAAAAAAGAATAAAATATTAAAATATAATTTTAAATTTATTAGCTTTTTTTATAAATATATTTTAATAAAACCTTCGCTTTATATATATAAAATAAATTTTTTAATATAATTTTTTTTATTTATAATTATATAATAATAAAATTTATCGCTTTTTATATATTTTTATAAAACTTTAGTATAAAATAATATAATATTTTAATATATTTTTTAAATTTTTATTCTATAATATATACTTTTTAAATAACTTTCTATTAATTATTAATAAGCTTCCTAATATATTATATAGCTAAAATAAATAAATAAATTAGGTTTTTTATATTTAATTATTACTTTATTATTTATTTTACTAATTTATTTATAATTTTATTACTAAATATATTTTTATAAATAATTATCTAATAAATTTATATTAATATTTTTAATTATTTTAGTATTTTTAAATATTAAATAATATTTTTAATAATATATTATTTTAATTAGTCTTTCGGCTTTATAACCGTCTATATAGCTATTTAATTATCTATTTATATTATTAATATAAAGAGTTTTTCGTCTATTATTAGTTTATAAACTATATTTATATTTTTTAATTTTTTTAAATATATTATAAATTTTTTATCCGGCTCTAGTTTTTTTATCTATTTAATTTTTATCTATAATATATATACTACCACTTTAACTATATTATTTATACCGCTATTATCGATATAAATATAAAAAATATTTAAATAATTTTATTTTTCTTTATTATATTTTTTTATTATCCGTTTTTTTTTATAGTAATATAAACCTTTAAAAGCTTCTATTAAAATAATACTATAAATAGGATTTATATTTTTATTATTTTTTATATTTATTTTTTTACTTTATTATCTAGTTATTTTAATAAGTTTTTTAATTTATTAATTTTCTTTTTAAATTTTTATAGCTTTTCGAGTAGAGTTTATCTAATCTAGTAAATTTTTTAATAATTAGGATATATATAAATCCTAATTATATTTTTTATAATAGCCTTTTTTAATAAAAACCGGATAGATAATAAATAATATTTTGTATTTAAAATTATTTTTATAACGTTTTTAAATCCTTTTAATATAATATATACTATTTTTTTTTAAATAATTCTTATTATTTATAAAATTTTATTTTTTTTAATAGTATATTTATTTACTAATAGTATATACTATATAATATATTTAAAAAAAAATATAAAAGAAATTAATTCTTTATATAATTTCTATAAATTTTTAAAAAATATTTTCTATATTAAATTTATATAGTTTATAAGCCTATTAAATTTTATAATAGCTCTAGTTTCTAGTAGCTATAAATAGTTATTCTAGTTTAAATTAGAGTTTAATATTATTTTTAATAATTTTACCGACTGTTTTAATTTAATTTTATATATTTTAAAATTTAATACTAATTCGAAATTTTTTATTTATTTAAAAATCTTTTTTATTATTTATAATTTTAGCTAAAAGTAGATTAATTTATATTTATTAATTTTAAATTTTAAAATATATTTAGTAGCCTATTATTATATATTTTTATAAAAGCTCTTTAAAATTTTATAATTCGCTTAAATCGATAGCCTCTTTATAAATATACTAGTATTATCTATATATAATAAAACTATATAGTTTTTTCGGGCGTAAATTTCCGGTATATCTATATTATAGAATAAATAAAGGATAAATAATAAAAATAAACCTTAAAGAATACCTATTTAAATATTATATTAGAATAATTCCTTTTTTAATATTATAATTACTATAGATTTATTAGTTAAAAAATTACTAATTTAATAAATTACCTTTTTATTAATATTTTTTTTTTAAATTATATAAAAGATATTAATAAAATATATTATCGAAAACTCTTTTAATATCTAATAATAGTAGAGTTATTATTTAAAAGGCTTCTAATTTTTAAATTTTATAAACTCCCTCTATTATTATATAAATAGTATTTTTAATAGAAAAAAGTTTTTTTTTATTTATATATTTTTTTAATAATAGCTAGAACTCTTTTATTAAATAATTTAACCTAGTAATAATTACTTTTTTTAGATTTTTTTCTAAAATACTAAAAAATATAATAGGTTTATATACTTTTAACTATATATAGTCGTTTTTTCTAGATTTTTATAGTACTACTATTTTTAAATATTTAAAGTATTTTAAATAATATCTTAAATCTATATATATATTATATATTTTTATAAACTAAATATTTATATATTTAAAGGCGTATTATAAAATTCTAAAAATTAAAATATTCTCCTCTATAGTTTTATCCGGATAATTTATTTTTATAATTATCCAGATTTTATATTCTATAATAGTTAAAAAATTCTTTAAAAAAAAATATTTATATTTTATTATATTTTTTATATTAGCTTTTTTTATTAAAAAGAAAAAAATTTTTTTATATATTTTTATTTTATTTTTTATATTAGTAGTAACCGATTTATTTTTTTAATATAATTTAGAAATAAAAATTACGGATTTTATTTATTTACTTTTTGTTTTTTTATTTAAATTTTATATAGTTTTATTTAAATCGATAATTTTTATATAGTTTTTCTATCTTTTTATATACTTTTATTTTATTAGCTTTTTTTTATAGTTTCTTATTATATTAAATTCTTTTTTATTTATATTTAATTTAATTTATTATTAGCGTTTTTTAAACTTTTTTATCTAAACTATAGTTTATTTATAAATATTATCTATAAATAGTTTAAATTTAACGGTAATTTTATTAATTAAAATAGTTTTTTTTACTACTTTAATTAATATAATTACTAGTTATTTTATTTATAAGTCTAGTTCCTTTTTATTTATAATTTATAATATATACTATAATAGTTTTTTCTATATATTTTTTAAAAATACTTTTTTATTTAAATATTTTTAATTATAAATTTTTTAGTTTAAAAAGCGGATTAATATAATAATATCTAATTCTATATCTATAGTTTTATAATTAGAATTAAAATTTATTAAACTTTTAATAATATATTTAACTATTTTATTTACTATATTAATTATTATTATAATAAAATTAATTATAGTTATTTTACTTTTTATTTTTTATTTAAAAATTAGAAAGCCTTATTTAATTAATAAATTTAAGCTAGTATTTTATATAATATTTATTAGTTTATTCGTTTTACTATATTTGTATTTATTAGATTCTATTTATAACAGGTAATATAAATTAAAATCGTTTATTATTAAATATTTATTTTTTTTATTCTTTTTAATTACTATTTAAAAATTATCTAGTAATAAAATTTTATAATATTTTTTAATTTTATATATTTTTTAAATCTATATTTTATTATACGCCTCCTACTATTATAATAATAAAATATTATAGATATTATTAATATAAAGTAGTTTTTATTTTTTTATCTAGAATTTAAATATAATTATAATTATATTTTCGCTAATTATTTTAAATATCTAATTATTTATAAAAATCGAAGTATTAATATAAATATATATTTTTATTTATTTACTTTCGATTAAAAGGAATATTATATAGTATTATAATAGTTATAAGTAATAGATTTAGAACTTTTTTAAATATTTCTAGGGCTTTTAAATAGTTAGAATTCTATAATTATATATTTATTCCTCTTTAAATAAGAATATTATAATATTTATAAATTTTTTTATATTATATTATAGGACTTTAATTTTTTATAATAATAACTATATTAAATCTTTTTAAAGATATTTATTTATTTTAATTACTAGGATATAATAGTTTATAAAAATATAACGCTTTTTATCCGCAGGCGGTTAGCGGAAAAAAAACCCGAGAATTTAAATAATAATATTAGATTTTCGTTTATTTATATCTATAATAATATATTTAATTTTAATAATATTAATATATAATTATTATTCGCTTTATTTTATTCTTTTTATTTAGTTTTTTACTTTTTTATCTACTTTTTTAAAAAGAATAATATATTAGTTATCTTAATTTAAGTTTTTATAATTTTTTATACTTTTTATTAATTAGCTTTTATTATTTATATTAATTATTTTAGCTATATAGCTTTTTATATTTATATTTATAACCGTTTTTATAAAGGTATTTATTTATTTTAATTTTTATAAATTTAAAAAACGGAAAAACAATTTTTTTTATTTACTTTATTATTAAAATTTCCAAAGTTAAAATCGGCGGGAGTATAATATATATTAGCTTATTATTATAAAATATTATATAAAATTAGGAGTTTTTTTATATTTATTTTTAAACTTTTTATTCTATTTTTATTAAAGAAGTTTTCTATATTTTATATCGTTTTATTTTTTTTTATACTTTTTATTTTTTTTTATTATTTTTTATTTTATATATTTATAATTTAAAACTAAAAAGTATTAATTTCGAAGGTTTATTTTTAGATCTTTTAGTTTAATAATAATATATTTATTATTTTTATAATATTTAATTAAATATTTATTAGGGTTATAATTCTTTATATATTTATATTTTCTAGACTAATTATTATTTTAATTACCGGTTTTTTCGCTATAGCTTTTTTTATTTTTAACTTTTATATATTTTCTTTCGATATAAAATCGTTTTCTATTATTTATTATATAGTTTAAAACTATAAAAATTAAATAGTAAATATAATAGATTTTATAACTATTTTTATTAATTAAAAATAGAAGTTTTAAATCTATTATTTTTTAATTATAGCGGAGGTAATATTTTAAATATATTTATATTCTTTATTAAATATTTTATAAGGTCTATTATAATTTATATATTTAAATTTAAAGCTTTTTTTATATAATTTTTTATAATTATAAAAATTATATTTTTATATATAATATATATACGTTAATTTTAAATAAAACTATTAAAAAATAATATAACTAGGTTTTTAATATTTAAAATACCGGATAATATAACTTTTATAGATATATTTTTAATAAAAATAATATTTATTATTATATTTTAAAAGTTAATTAAAGTTTTTAATTATTATTTTATTTATATATTTTAGATTTATAAATTCTATTATAATAGCTAAAGCCTTTTAAACCCTTTTTTTAATTTTATTTTTATCTAACTAGCTAATATAATAAATAACTACTTTAATAATCCGGTATATATTTAAATTAATAATTAATTTAATTAATTTTTCGCTTTTTTTAAATAGCTATTAAATTATAAAAATATTATAGACGATTATATTAAAAGTAGAAATTAAAATAAACGCGTTTTTATTAAAATATACTACCTATTTTTAAAATTCTTTAGCTTTTTTTAGAGTTTTAACGTCCCTTCGATTTTTTATTAAAAAATATATATTATTAAACTTTAAATATTAAATTATTTTAATATTTTAGATTATTTATAATATTAAATAATCTTTTAAATAGTTTTTAATAAAATTTTAAATAATTTTTAAATTTTAGTATTTAAAGCTACTAATAATATTTTAATTTTTAATTTTAATAGTAATTTCGCGTTTTTTTTTAGATTTTATATTTAAAGAAAAGACTAATTAAAAGGATAAATATAATATTATACTCTATTTTTATAATTAGAATACTACTTTAAAAGCGCTTTATTATATAAATAAAAGGCTTTTAAAAATAGTATTTAAATATATTTTTATAATTATAACCTCGCCTTTAATATATTTAATAGATATTTTTAAATATTAAATAACTATTAAAAGGGTATTATTATTAGGTTAATTAATTACTTTCGCGATTACCGCGTTTATTATTTCTAGAAGGGCTTTTATAAAAGCGCGAGGTACGTTTTCGCGGGCTTTACTATTAGGACTATTTTTAAAATACTTAAAAAAGGCTACCGATATTTACTATATAAGAAAAAACTATTTATAAATAATAAAAGTCTATAGATGTATTAATATAATCGGTTATTATAATTTATTATTTTTACTTATAATAAACTACGATAAAAAAAACAAGTATCCTAATATTAATATACACGAATAAATAGGTATAAATAGTAGGTAGTAATAATATTAATAGTACTACAGATGTCTGTTTAAATCATTAATGATAGCGTATAAGTAGAGTTCCTCAAGCACAGTAGATCCAACAATGAGTAGAAACGGCCTAGGCAATCTGAAAAAATGTGTCCACATAGTGAAGAAGCTTGAGGTGGGACAGTGTCCTATATCAGCGTCTTTTTATCGCCGTCAGCTTAGCAATGTGGACGTTGTTTCAGCTATCGCATATGGAGTAGCTTGGGTACGTTTCTTTAGCCATTTGTATACAATGATGAGATGCGGGTGGGATTCAAATTATCGTCATTAAGCGTACCTGTGAACTCTGTACGAAAAATCTCGTATTGGCATCATGTACTTTGATAGCCTGCACATGCAAGGCCCAGTAGTCAACAGTCGCGCAAGTCGATGTAACGATGCTTGGCCTGGGAAGATCCATCTTCTCTACAAAAGACATAGAGACGTCTGTCAGATATCGTTCGACAAGCCACGCATGAGATTCCATATGTTATTCTAGTGTTGATAAGGAACACCGAGTCAATCTATTGAAATGACCAATGGATCCAGCGATGCAGGTCACAGCATCGACTCCCTTCTTGGTGAAGGACGTGGAGACGGACCCACCTTTTGTCGTCGGTGAGAGATCAACCAGAGTAGTCTACTGGACAGATTGTTCTACGGGTTGATCGGGGTAGTTGATATACTGCGACTCATTACCGTCCTTGGAGATAAACTCCGACCTTACACCTCCAGGCGGTATCTCTGGGTGCAACTCCTCGTCAATTGGGGGTGGTAGCAGGGTATGGCGGCATTCACCATTTCGGTTTAAGTACGCACCGCCTGCACCGATCGACCAGCTTCTGCAATGCGATCTCAATTTTTTCTATCACCACAGCCCATTCGCTACATGCTCTCTGTGCATCGGGCTTTTTTAAAAGTGTGTTCCTTTTTCTATGGGACGCCCACGACAAGAAGATCGTGGATGTCCAAGGTAGTTTTACCCGTCAACGCTACATCTAATACCATTAAATGTTTCCAGATCGAATGATGAAACAAGCAATCAGCAGGCGGGAATACAGCAGCTTTGCTTACCAATGACGCATAGAATGTCATTAAAAGTCTCCAGACGAACTGATGAAACAGGTAACCAG
Organism: Opeltia flavorubescens; assembly: GCA_000442125.1. Lineage (NCBI taxonomy): Eukaryota > Fungi > Ascomycota > Lecanoromycetes > Teloschistales > Teloschistaceae > Opeltia > Opeltia flavorubescens. Next base: position 917,049 of record KE546981.1, read on the forward strand.
CACGCAGGAGGGTTCCTGTTGTGTAAAGTCTTCATACAACGGACTGGTGAAGCCACATACCATCTTCTTCGAAGAAGCATTGCTAGAGGATCGTCATCGTGATAAGACGCTACCAAGCTGCAGCCAACATCACCGTTATAGGAACAACCTTGACAGTCTAGCCATCCGCAAACCTCGAGGATTTCAAGCTGAGACGTCCCGAGAGTACTGCTAAGTTCAGAGTGCGTTGACCGCCAGCCTATCAAGTTTGAAAACTCGAATATATCTAGCTACTGCGAATCTTGTAGCTGGTGAAAAGGCTGATTATACTATATATGCTGCCTACATTCAAAATATACATATTTCAGGCGGTATTACGATAGCTCTGTACAACTCTGACGCGAAGAATATCGCAGCACATAAAGAGGACGAGCAAATGATTCCTAGCTTGGATATTCAAAATTCAAATTCTCAACCGCCAATTTGAGTAGTGTCGATCCACTAAACTGATGGCTGCCCATGATTTCGCAGCTTGATCAACATAGTGATCGTCTTCTCGACACTTACCTCACGAGCAGCACTGCTGAGCCGAGAACAGCCGATAGCAGCCAGGCTCGAGCCTCGAATTTCTCAGCAGTGCCAGTGAACGGGCTCGGTGAAGGCGCGGTCACATTCCCAGTCGCAGACGTCGTTGGTGAAGTAGCAGTAGGTCCGGCGGTACCATTACTCGAGCTACCGCCCCCACTACCTGATGGAGGGTTTTGAACCTGAATGTAATTCGCGGCAACAAGACTGCCCACGCCTCCCTCGGAGGCGAAGCGTTGGACGTTGAAGCTCATCCGATTGCCTGGCGCGGCATTCACATTATTGACATTGAAAGGACTATCCGCAGGCGGTGGCGCGAATCCGGCCTCTTGCTCGAATAGATAAAAGACGTAATCGTGTGCGATGTCGCCTGGGGGCGGCGCTGGACCATTGTAGAGCGCTACAGGCTCTGTGGTATTGATAAGGGTACCATTAAGAGAGAAGGTGAGTCCAGCTTGCCAGAAATGCAGGCGGGTTGTTCGGCCCGCTCCAAGGCCCGGGGCGAGGGGAAGTTGTACCGGGTCTAGCGCGGAAGCGTTGACTCGGGAGGATGGGATAGAAAGATCGATTAAGAGAAGAGTGTAAGTCTTGGATGTTGATCCAGCTTGGTAGTTGATCGTCGGGATTGACGATGTCTCTACTGAGAGTCAGTGCAACTGAACAGGAACAATTGACGGAAGTGAAACCGACGCATTTGCCCAAGCCTGATACCTGGTGTCACTATAGTGGAGCCATATTTTACCGACAACGGTGAATCTGTTGCTGGCGTGGTTCCCGCTGGTGTTTGTGATGACGCACACGCGACAAGTAAAGAAGCTACGATGACGCGGATGATGGAGTACATAGTTGTTGTCTGGTTTTCGATTGTACAAAAAGTTCAATATGACTGTAATGAATTTAGTATCAATGATATGCAATTGCGAACAATCCCCAATTGATCCTTTTATCTTTTTCTTCATGATATCATTGGTGCTAACTCCGTGCGGCAGAGTATTTTATAGCGCCGGCAATTAATTTTTACATCCGAATGCAACCCAAGAACCCTAAAATGATGCGTAGGAAATTAAAGGATCATGTTTTGACTTCTGTCAGGGATGCTGCCTGGATGCCTTCCTCCGTAAAGGCCGGCATCTCTTCAGTTTCCTGGGATTTAACGGGGAAAGCTTCCAGGCAACGAAAATTCAAGGACAAGGATAGCGCGTGCGACCTTTTGTCAAACTCACGTCTCCCATTGTCTGTGCCGTATTTTGCTGTACCCTCAAATTGCTTTATTATCAATAGTATCGAATGTGCGGTCAGGCAGTATCCATCCAAAATTCAGAGATCAGCGCAACAAATGAATGCAGTAGGCAATCGCTCCGCAGAAAACGAAGTAAGTTGCCACTACCTGTCGTTGAGGCTGCGCAACAGTGTACCACGGTAATGTTGGTAAATTGGAGAATATGGAATGACTTTTTCCGACTCAAGGACATGGGTATTGGCTCTATCTTGCTCTTTTCCATCACTTGTGCGTTTTCCAAATTTCAATTGAATACAGAGTCCAGTGTCATATGCGTAAATCATAAATAAATTCTTTCGTTTCTTCTGTCTCTATTCCGCAAGTCGCAACATCGAGGTCTCGATTCACTGGTCATGTTTGCCAAGCTACAGCAATTTGGGCCTCCGACTCCAAAACCACCCTTTCTTTTGACAAGTCTTTTTGCTATATTCGATGGCGATCATGTAGTTGCAGATCGCCATGAGCGGAGATCAGATTCAGCGTTCATTGATCTGCCAGTGAGCATTATACGGAATATTCAAAGTTCCCTACCACTGGCATCTGTTGTTAGTCTTGTCCTCACCAATCGAAGCCTACTTAAAATATTGGGAGTTGAGTCATTGCGTTCTATAAATCTCCCGGAAAACAACGACCAAAGGACAGATTTCCTTTTGATGTTGCAAAGAGATCTGCCGGACTGGCAACTCTGTCACCCATGCTCTGCTTTCCACCCAGTAGAGAAGAAGTCGAATCCTACGGCTATGTGGCGACGGATGGACGAGCCAGAATGTGTGCAGACGAGCGGCTATATAACTTTGGGATACCCGTATAAATTAAAATTCCAGCATGCGCAAGCAGTGATGAACCGCTACCGATTCGGTACGCTCAACGGAGATGACTTGGAGACGCTGTCATTTGAATATGACCGTTTTACTTCTCGGAGCGTAATCACTGCCTCCATCGAGGCCGGCGGTCTTGTCTTGCGAACGACCTCGATGATGCGACTGAAGAATCCGTGGAGTATGGGAGAGAAGAAGACTGTGTTGACTTGGCCTGAGGTATGTATACATATGTCTCGTCATCCGGAGCCCTTGGCTGCGGCAATCCGATGCCAGCTCAAGCACGGTACCATGCAATCTTGCGTCGAATGCAGCAGATGGAAATCCTGCGCCGAATGTCAAAGTTTATTTCATGTGCAGGTACACGGAGTGGATGCAGATGAGATCACTGTACAACTTGTGATGCGGAAATCGCTTGGGCCTTGCGAAACACCATTCGATCCGGCTTGGCGGAGACATATTGATCGTGTGAGGGTATACAGCAAAACCGAGAGGGATCTTTGGAAGGCAAAATTGGCTCTGGAGATGGCAGAATACAATAGGAGCCAAGAGAAGTATACCAAGAGTGAACCGAGCACTGATGTCCATCTGAAAAGCGAGTAGCATCAGACGTTGTAGTAGCAATAGTCTTTATGTGATTTGGCTTGATGTATATAGTAAATCATTGGGTTGGCATCTCTATTGCATGCACAAGGAAGAATACCGTTAAGGCCCCAAATAATATTACAAGCTACAAGTAACAATGATCGCATATCGACATACAGCTCGTAATCTATCAGAAACAAAGCCTAAACAAACTTGTGGTTGAGCATTTGAACATCCAAGCTAGGAGTCATTTCCTCGTCCTCTTTATGCGCTGCGATTCCTTTCGCGGCAGAGTTGTAAGAAGCCATCCTAATATCGCCTGGGATATGCATATCTTTGTTACAGGCAGCGTAAATAATGCTGTCAGTCCATTCAGCAGCATCACGCTCAGCGGCTGGGATGTACTTCCCAGCGATTGTCAATTTCTCATATTGATTATTTGCTTTCTCTGCTATATTAGAGGTCGCTACGGACTCTCGATGCTGGAGATCCAAGATGAATTGCATGGCGATGTCCAGCGGTATTCGGACTACATCATATTGCTCCGACGCCTCGTCGATGATTCTTTGTTGTAACGTAAGTGATTTTGACTCGATAGTGTCGAAGCATATGGGAGCGCTGAGACCATGATCATCGCCTGTCAGCACCAGAAGTACGTTTTGCCGCCGCGCCTGCCTGTCTAGTAGTATTCGATTATGAGGCTCCCCCTCAATGTCTGATATGATCAATTCGTCGAAGACAACGATAAGAGCCCGAGAGAGCGGGAATAGGTGACGGTGCTGTGGGGAGCTGCAATCTACCGGGCAAGTTCCATCTTCGGATTCCTGATGCATTTTGTTCATAAGTGATGTCACTTGTTTGATCAGATGCCTGTGTGCCTTCACGATCCCATCAATCGTATCAGGACCAGTAGCTGTGATTTTCACCAAGTTCGCAAAGAAGTGTCTGTAATTGAGGTTTGGTCTGTTGTTGTAGTAGCGGAACCAGAATTTGTAGATGGTGCCGAGGATGAAAGACGGACATTGGCCGAATTTTTGAGCGGATTGGGCCCAATAGAATGTCGTTGGCTTATTACAAAACTGAACATAATTCCAGTAGTGTATCGCCTCTGGTGGTGCGGTTGCGCCCTGGAGTTTAAAAGCCAATTCTGTTCGCCAATTATCTTGGATGTCGCGACAGTGATCACATGTCCTATCTTCATAATACTGCCTTTGGAGTTCAGTTCTGATTCTAGCTTCCATCTCTGGCGTCACTGGATAATGTACCGGACTCGGTGACTTTATTGGAGAATATGGCGTAGAGCAAATTTTGGGGTTCTGGATGCGTAATCTTGGGATATTTATTGCTCCATCTTCATCTCGCCAGAGACAAAATCTGTGGGAACGGAGAGTGAATGAAGGACGTGTAGGGACTGGGATGCGTGATGCTTTTCTCTGATTTGAATCCATATCCAACGAAGCCGTTATGATTTAGAAGCCGTAGTCGCTGTAGCTTAGTTATACGAAGGTTGGTAAGAGGGTTTGATGAAGAGGAAAGAGGTTTTAGCTATGTAGTATTACTGACTATGTCTGATCTGAGTTATTTTGAGGGAATTCTTAATCGTATTTGAATCAAATTGGACTAGATTTGGATAAAGGCTTAGTACCTGATCTTTGATTATCACCTATGCTTGATATCTTTCATCGGTTTCCACTAGATACGCATTGAATAAACCTTATGACTCGTGCATGAGGGGCAGTTTTATTTGCAATCAACGTTTTCTGCAAACATATCGCTGTTGGCTTCTTCCCTTGGCATCGGTAAAGTCTCAAGCATGATACGGCCAGGACTTCTCGGAGCAGGTCTCTAGAGGATTCTTCTTGGACTTTTCATGACATTGCTTGTCAAGTCTTGCCTTAATTACATTCTATACTGGATTTGCAAAAGAACTCCAAAATGCGCGGAATACCACTGTACTCCCTTCCGTGGGGAAGAGGAGAATTGCTAATATCGAGATTTATTCGATTCTACACTTTAATATACCGCTTCGCGTACTTGAACGCCGAGAAGAGGTGAAGATATTAGTATGGTAATTCAACCTGATCAAACCGCAAAAGAATCCGTTTGAAAGACTGAGATAAATCATCTATCTCTAAGAAGCTGCTGGACTATATCTGACTTTGCTAATATAAAAATGAGTTGTTACCGTGGCCTACGTCTTCTAAGTAGGTTGTTACGTTTAAAAACGTCCATGATTCCTGACCAATAGAGAAGGACTACAATTGAAATTTTTAATTCGCCCGTAAACTGATCGCAATAGTCTGCACAAGCCTGTACTTGTGTTTACTTAGAAGCCTATGTAGTTGACTGACAGGAGCAATATATTGACGAGAATAGTCAAAGTTAGCAATTTTGGATATGCAAAATGGACATTTACGACTGGTATACCTTTTACTACTGTGTGCATTATTCGAGTCTGTAATATCGATACCTCGATTTCCTTCGAATCGAATCCTGAAGCCTAGCAACTGATAGTTTCTATGTGCCCACACCATACTTGTGATGATTGCTAGGCTTGAAAATCACAGGTAACATAGGTCTCCGTGCGAGTAACTCCATTGTCACTTCGAATTCCTGATTTGAACCTTTGATAAATTCCCACAGGTTTGGGCTCTGTAGATCAACAACCTTGATCACAAATCTAATGTCCTGGATCTTCATGTGTGATCTTGTCCGACAAAGGAGCACCAGGAGGTTACATCGTGCGGCACTGACAAGGCCAGAAGAAGGGCACCGCTCCAGCAGAGACTGCAGTGTCTTCTGGGCAAGGGGATCTGGAATCTGAATGTGACACCTCAAGCGAGTATAATCGCCTGTGATTCGGTACCTCATCGCTAAATACCCGTCGATCTGACAGAATGAGCTTAGCGGTCAGCATGCACGCTGCATGCACGTAATCTTCCTCTCGAGGGAACATTTATTTTGCAGGACTTTTTAAGATGTTGAACTCCGAGCGACGTATTTAAGAGGCAGCAACCACAATGTACCTGAGCAGAAGTCAACCTCGCAAAGCGTACGATCTCAACAATAGGAGAAGTCATAAATCAGACCAAGAATATCTGACAAAAAATTGCAGTCATGTTGTCGAGAGCATTCCTAGTGACCATCCTTTCCGCAACCGTAGCTCTTGCAACCTACACCTGCCCGGCAAACAAGTACCCCTACTGCTGCACATCATATATGTATTTCAATGACTGTAAGGCATTGAGGCTTCTACTTCCTATTTTATTGCAGCAAGGAACTAATGGAACGTGAGGCGAATACGAAACCATCACGTCAGGAAGCGAGTTTGGAGAATTCACTGGAACGTGTACATCAACGCGTCCGTACGCTTTTTGCTGCTATAGTGTAAGCTTATTCTGTTGAGATAATCAAGCAACGGCAAATCACTCGTCGAAGATGAAGCTGATTATGTATGACTTTTTCAAAGTCAGCGGATCCGTCGACTCGTTGCAGCGGTCAGATTCAAGAATATTGTACAGTCACCACAACGAAAGCATGTTGAAGCAGTTGAACACCAATACAAGAGGAAATGTTTGAAAGTGCAAAGGGCATAGCATTGCTGCTCCTTTGCTAGGATCACTGACTCAATAATGACGAACATGGTCTTTCCTTTTTCCGGTGGTATATGATAGAAGTTTGATAATGTGTGCAGGAAGAATGATATGTTTTTTGATCAAACAGGCTCGAGGCCTATCAAACTATTGCTTTAAGTCGTTCATGAATGCAGCGATTTTGAGGCGTAAGCAAAAGGCTAGGGGACCAGGGAACAGGCCAAATTGAATTATCTATCACCTTTTGACTGTTGTTTGTCAAAAATCATATCAGCCTTTGGATTGTCCCAGTTCAGGTCATCTTAAAGATTATATTCCAGTGCAGGATACCAGACTAGTCACTCGAGCTCTGCGTTTCGTGGAGTATAAAAGGAATTTGAAAGTCTCAGAGCGATTACAGTAGCGCAATAGTATCGATGAGTCATGATCGCAGCTACGCCGCGCATGATGAGATTTACGCGCTGCATTCTGTGACGTCTGTCTTGGCGTTTGTCTTAGACTTCCGAAGCTCTTTTCTCCGAGCACTCCATCCAAGCATCCTCAAATGAGGCCATGTCCATACATTTCAGCCTCAGCAGGCTATTCAGTTGTTGCTTTAAGCGCCCTCAGAAGTACCATGTCAAGGAGAAAGCAATCCCAGAGCTCCAACCGCATKGCTATCAGCTGTATCCCCCACCACCACCTCAAGTAATCCTCGCCAGCCGGTCCGAATACTACCAGAAACTCCGATACCGCAAGTACTGGCCACCAGAAAATACCCCTGATACACCACTGCTGTGCTTGTATCGTCTATACGAGTTTCTTGTTGTCGATGACGTCACAGCTTATCGGAATACGATCGAATACTTTTGCAGGCAACGGACCTGGGCTGTTCGTGGCATTCCAGATCCAAAGGACCCCGATCCATGTCGATACGCTTTTCTTGCCTGTCTGCCGGCTCTTCTAAAGGCTGCGTTCAATGAGAGGATCAAGCTTGGGCTCGTGCGGGATGTTCCAGCCATAATGTCGCCAGAACAAGCCGAGGCATACCGCACCGCTCCAGAGTCATCTAAAACCTACGAAGAAGAACCGGAATGGACCAGAAGTGTGAAACCCCTTGAGAGCACCTTGTTTATGGTCTCGCACGATGGCGTGACGATGAAAGGATTCGATGACCCAAGAGCGTCAAACTATTTTAAGCCGAAGAATATCCTAATCTGGGGACCTCATATCCACTTCACGTGATCCCCAGCAATTCGCAGGGTTATTAATTAAAAAATACAATCGCCAGCCATGAGTGCTATGATACTCGTCAAGAGTTTATCGCCAACGAGCATGCGGCACTGGACCAAAGTCTTCACTATCTAGTGATCCCGTTTGTATGATAACGTTTCCGATATTCAGATCCAATCAGTTTCAAGACGTCATCACTCGTATCTTTCTGATAACGGCGGCACCAGTCTCGTATGACTGCTGCAGGCACAGGACCACCATGCTGCTCAATGTAGCGCCGAAGATAGGAAACTGCATCAGGCAAATCATAAGCGCGAGCTTGATCAGGCCGAACAAGGCGATTCATCTTCCCACAGAAAGCATAATTCCACGGCGCAGCTATCACCCGCAGGCCTTTCTTGTAAAATACTACTTCATTCTGATGCATTGCTTCCTGGGTGACAACACGATGCACATCAGGTGGAATCCACAGCATGGTCTGATTGTTGAACCACTCTGCTCCCAAAGGGGTTGCACTCCGGCGTTGTGCGTATTTAGCGGCTTCGTCGAGCAAGACTCGCTCAGTGTTGTTGAGATTGGTCCCAAAGAAATCGACGTCGTGCGTGGAATCTCGGGTTCGTAGTAACATCGTATTGACGGCGCCTCCCACGGTGATGACTGTTATTTCCTGATGATGGCTGTCGATGTAATCGGCCATTATGTTCAAGGCGGCTCGTAACGTCTGTCGATCCAGCTCATAGTCTTCGACATGGATGGGTCTATCGTTGTAATCCAGTTGAGGTCTTGGTACCTGCAATATCAATTCATGAGGACGCGAGATGGTGGTGCCCCCCCGCGGCTTGGCCTTGACCGATATGGACATGCCACACCCCATGATTAGCGGTGAGAGGATCGTCACTTCAGGATTTCGCAATGCCTTTGAGGTATTTGTTAGTCGTGGTATTCTGTATGTGAGCACAGAGATCTCACTCAATTATTTTACATGATCCGTTTCCGCTTCGACGTCGTAGCAGCTGACTTTCGATGTTCGAGTCCAAGTCTACATGAAAGATCAATGGGGTAAGTATGAGATGTGATACTAATACTTTACTAGCGCCTGACAGTTGCTCATGTTGTCCCAACAATCGAAGCATGGATACCTTCAATCAGTTCTAGCTAACCTAGTGAGCTTCGTCGAAACCAATCGTATGAGACGTTGGATGACGTTGATCGTCCAATGTCCCAGTAACCGCTTCATGTTGACCACAGTTGAACACGATCTCCATATCACGAGGTTTGTGTGACCGTAAATGGTGCAACGGTATAAATGTATTGATAAAGATCGGGAGACGGCGTCGGATGGGATTATACTGAATAACATTGACTATGCTTAGAACCTAGAGCTTTTCTATGAAATATACGGCGGTTCGCCGCTGCAATTACAGGCTGCCAATTTACCAGCATGGACGCTAACTCCTCTTCTCGTGCGGACGGCTTATCACATACTGTTGTGTGTCTCTTCATATTTCATCACCCCACAGAAGTTACTAAAATAGGAGTATCATTACCTTGGAAGGCGGTTATCTGCATGGTTGGTCGGGGTATCGAGTGATGATACAACGAATCCGATCTGATGACCGAGGCTTAGCGGCGTTTACTGTCATATTCATAATTCTTAAGCCTGGGAGGCACGGGAGCCATTTGGTTTTTTTTAGTGCCCTATACACACAAAATAACGATAGAAATCCTATTACTCCTACTACTACTATAGCTTTTTTAGGCTAATTTAAAGCCGTAATTTTATTAAATTATTATTTTTTTAATATTATTTTATATATTTAAAAGTTTATTTTATCTAATATATCTCTACTATTTTTAAAATTATTTTAAAATAATATTATTTTCCGGCTATTACGCGGTAATAATAATAAAGTTAATATTATTATTATAAATATTAGTCTAGTTTAAATTAAAAAAATAAAAAATAGTTTAAAGTTATATAATAATATAATACCTTTAGAATTAAATAATAAAAGTAGATTATTAATATTAAATAATTACTATTATTAATATTTTATAAACTTTTTCTACTCTAAACTTTTTATTTATTAGGATAAAATATAATAATTCCTTTTTAATATATTTGGTATTATTATTTTATAATTAATAATTAATAAAGTTTTTATTTAGTTTAAATATAATAAAAAAAAGATTTAATATATTATAAAGTAGTAAAATAATAATTTATAGAAAAAATAAATAAAAAAACTCGCGGAATAATAATTAAATTAGCTAGTTTTTTTTAATAAAAATACGGTTTATAAATAAACCGGTTAGTATTAATTATATTAAATTTTTTAGTAATAAAATAATTAATTACGATTTTTTTAATTAATAAAAAATTTAAATAAAATTTTTAAAACGAGTCTTTAAAAATTAAATAAAATTTTAGTCGAAGTAAAAAATAAAATATACTATTAACGTTTATTATTAATAGTTATATTATTTAAAAAATTTTTTATAGTTTTTATAATATAAAATTATTTAATATTTTTATTAAAAATAAAATATTATTTAATTATAATAATAGTAATAATTTTAAATTAATTATTATAATAAATAATTATTTTATTTATTAATTAATAGAATTTAAAGTAATATATATTAAAATAAAAATAAAGCTAGTATATTTACTATTTTATTCGCTGGATTTAAATTTAATAAAAATTTTATTTATAATTTTAAAAATATATATAAAGTATAATTATAAATTAACTAGTTTTTATATAAAAAAAATAGATAATTTTAATTATTTTTTATATAATATAGTAAATAAATAAAATAGGGTAGATAAACTAGATAATTTATTTTTTAATATATATATTATTTATAAAAATAAGTAATAAATTAAAAAAAATTTATATAATTATTTAAAAAAAAAATTAAAATATACGACTAATTTAATAAAAAAATTTCCTATAATTTTTTATTCTAATTTTTAAGTAATTATATCCACCGGATCTATTTTAAATTTATATAGTTTATTTTTATCTATTTTTTCTTTAATAATAGTAGTTATTTATAATAATAAAAGCTTTTTTATTATATATTTAAATAGAGAATTTCTATTTTTTTATTAGCGAGATTAAAGAGAAAAAGTAAAAATTAAATATTATTATTTTAAATATATAAGTACTTTTTATAAAATTTTCTATTAATAGCGCTTTTACTTTTTATAAAATTTATTTATATTACGCGATATTATTATTTAAATATTATAAAATATATTTAAATCTTTTTATTAATATTTTATTATAATATTATTTTTTTAAATTTAAATAATTGAAAAATTCTAGTTTTTATTAAATATTTTTTAAAATGCTTTTTTTAACGCCGCGCTTTTATATAATAACTATTAAAAAAGCTATTAAAAATATTTATTAAACTTATTAGGTTTAATAAAACTATTTATTTAAAATAATTTTTATAAAAAACTTTAAAACGGAAAAAATAAAGAAAAAAAATATTAAATAAATAAAAATATTATATAAAAATATAAAAAAGGTATATAATAATTATATAATATTATAAACGGTATTTAAATAGATTTTTTATTTTTTTTCTCTAGTATATTTTTAATAAATAGAATTTATAATATTAAATTAATTAATTTATTTATATTTTATATAATAAATAAATTTATTTATTTTTTTTTATTTTTTTTATTTTTTTTATTATAATTTAAATAATATTTATAGATAATCTATTATATAATTAAATATAAAAGAGCTTTATTTATTATTAGGCCCTTTTTAATTATATTAGTCTATATAATAACTAGAGGATATATAATTTTATAATAGATATTTTTTTTATTCTAATAGTATATAAAACCTGTATTTTTATATAATTTATAAAAATACTTTTATTTATAAAATAAAGTATTTTAAAATATAGTATTTAATTTTTTTATTTTATTATATAATATTATTTATATTACTAATTATTTTATAAAAATACCTTTTCTCGATAAAACCGGAGCGGTATTTTTATATAAAAGAGTACTATTATTTATATATATATAAATAAAGCGAATATTTAATATTATATTTTTTTTTTAATATAAAAGGTACTTATTATTTTTAAATATTTATTTTATTTATTTATAATAGTAAAATCGTTTTTAATATTATAAATATATTTTTTATATATAAAAATTCTATAAAATATAACCTCTATTTAAATAGAAATAAAATAATATAATAAATATTTATTATTAATATACTATTAAATAAATTTATAATATATTAATTAAATTATTATCTTTTATTTATATATAAAAATTTTAATTTTTTTTAATAAAATTTTTTTTAAAAATTATCTTTTATATTAATTTATATAATTTTATTACCTTTTTTTTATTATTTAAAAAAAACGCTAGTTAAAATATTCTATTATTAAATTAATAATAATACTAGCTTTATATAATAATTATAGTAGATATTTTCGTCTAATTAAGCGGATTATATTAAAATTAGATAAAAAGAAACTAGTTATTATAAAGATTTAAGCGGTAATTAAATAAAATATTAGGTTAAATTATATTTTAATATATAAATATTTCTATTATATTATAAGTATTAGAATCTATTATATATAAAAAATAGGTTTAATTAGTATTGATCTCTATCGGCGAAAAAATATATATATTTTTTATTAAATTTATCTCTTTTATTTCCGTTTAAAATAGTAATAACGGTAGTAATAAATTTTAAAAGGATTTTTTAATATTTAATCTAAGTTTAAGCTTAAAAAAAGTAGTAGAATATACTTATAATAAGCCTTTTTTATATTAGCGAGGTACCTAAAAAAGTTCCTCTAGCAGTTATAAAAAAAAAAGCTTTAGATTTTTAATAAGAAAATATATAAAACGGTATTACGGCTTTAAAATTTCCTAATTAGGCTATAAAAATAGTCTAGGAATTTATATAACTATAGTGGTGGTGGGAGCAATAGGATTTCTATAGTTATTTTATGTGTGCGGGGCACTAAAAAAAACCAAATGGCTCCCGTGCCTCCCAGGCTCAAGAATTATGAATATGACAGTAATGACGCGCTCGGACGCGCTTATGTTTCATAGACTTCGGAAGCACTCACATCGAGTCTGACAGATTCTGGTGATTGAAAGGAGGATTCGAAAAGCCTCCCCAAGGCTTGAGGCGCAGCAGAATTCCGGCTACAACGCCTTGGAACTGGAATGCTGCTACTCCTGCCAACACATCCAATTTCATGCCACTGAAGAATGAACCCACACCGCAACCTCGGCAAGTGAAGCTTCCTCGCCATCGACTCCGGGCCTGTTCCGCAAGCCTTCTATCTTTCTATCGCCCGCCACCATCTGCTCTTCCGCACCCAACACCCATCAAAGTCGTCTGCATCTCGGACACCCATGGGACTCACCCTCCAATACCACCAGGGGACATCCTCGTACATGCCGGAGACCTAACACAATGGGGCACTTTCTTAGAGATACAAGAGCAGTTGGACTGGCTCGATGCTCAATCGCACAAGCATAAGGTCGTCATCGCTGGGAACCATGATCTACTTCTTGATCCAGAGTTCCGCACCAAACACCCAGATAGATGGCATCAAGCTTTAGGAGCAGTGCGCGGAACTCAATTCGAGGAGACCAGGGCAGAGCCAAGAAATGAGAAAGATCTACAGTGGGGTGGGATCATTTATCTTCAAAATACCTCCACGACTTTGACCTTCGCCCACCATGGTGATGTACCCGCACGAACAATCACCGTCTACGGATCTCCTCTCACACCTCAACATGGCATTTCAGCGTTCCAGTACCCCAAGGACGAAGACGTCTGGACCTCTACCCTCCCTGCCAATACCGATATCCTCATCACTCACGGCCCACCTTGGGGGCATCTCGACGGTATCAAGAAAGCTGGATGCCCCCTCCTTGCTCGCGAGGTGGCCAGAGTACGACCACGTCTGGTGGTATTCGGGCACATACACGTTGGCTACGGCGTCGAAGAAGTGGTATTTGATACAGTGGGACGGATACATGAAGGCATCCTTGGAGGCTGGGTTGGATGGGCAGGCTTAATGGAGATGGCTGTATCGACGATGTTGAGTTGGATTGTACCAAGAATATGGAGGAAAGCAGTTCATGCGACTACGTTTGTGAACGCGGCTGTCATTGAGGGGTGGCAAAACCTCAAGGTGAAAAATGAAGCGGTGGTTATCACGATATAGGAATGAGATACAGCAGTCTGTTTATTTGATGGAATTCATGGTTCTATGTGGAAAGGCAACTTCCTACAATCGGCGCTAACCTAAGCCGTCGCAGTAACAGCCTCATTGCCGCGAGGATCGGGTTGCAAGTACATTGAGACTTCGGCAACGAGTACGTTACTCTGGAACATCTGAAACGAACGTGCGGCGTCTTGACGACTGGCAACCTGGGTAAGCCAGGTGATGAGGTTCCTTGCCATTGCATCCCACGTCAGCTGCGTCGGACTCCCTGCATTGGCGGCGGGATAGATGAAGAGGTCGACGCGATCTGCAAATTCCGGGGTACCACAGGAAAACGGGTATTTTTGTATACCTGGCCGTGGGGCAAAATGAGGATCCGTCGTCACTAGCTGCGCCGGGTAATGGATAATGGGTAGCTGGAAGGCCGCCAGGAAACATCTTGCCCATCGCTGCTCGCGCTTGAAATCCGAGTTGAGTAGGTCGTTTGTAATATTCACGCCAGAGTTGTCAGGGACCGATGGCGCTCCAGCAATTGGCTCGATGGTAATGTCGATAGCCCCAATCTGTTGTGTGTACTCTTTGATCACTGTGGCCGTGTGCGATGGCCAACGATCGAGCTGCAACATACTGAACAACATCCAGCAATACGTTAACCCAACCTTCTCAGGCGTTAAACTTCGTGCCACCAAAGGCCAAACGGTGAATTTGAATTGAGTGAACGGATTCGAACGTGTGGCGTATGGCTGGGTCAATGGCCGATTTGCCTCGTCCCTCCAAGAATTGTAGATGCCCATTACGATACTTTGAATGAGTTGAAGACCTTTAACTGGTTTGTCGTAGTAGAAGTCAAAGATAGGGTTGAAACCGGGGTATCCTGTTGGAGAAATGGGTAGAGTGAGAGCATTGCCCGTAGTATCAGTACTTGAAGATGCATTATTTAGTCATGTTTCTAGATGATAATGCGAGAAATACGCTTGTCGCCTTTTTTCCTATGGCGGAACTCACAAGTTTCTAGACGGTAGGTATTCAGGTGGAAATCCTCTCGAGGGACCKACATTGTCTAACTGTGGTAATCCTATCGGATTCGCCGGCCTCGCAGAGCAAGTACAGACGAAAGCCACGACACAAGCGAGGCGAGTAGAACGCATGGTTGGATTCGGCGAACGAAAACCCTCCGCGGAGAGAGTATGGAAGAATAGACGAAGACTTAAAAGAACAAACCAAGATTTCTTTAAGTCAAGGAAGCAATAGAATAGTAGCACTGGTCATTGCAGAGACAATAATAGAATATTGCCGATTCGCGCAGAAACTACTAAGCTTAGGCCTTCGCGAGGAAATTTTCTGTGACTTGCGCATACTGAAAACACCAGATATGCGGTTGATTGGGTTATGAGACACCCACTGGAAGGTACAACGGGAAGGAACAACGGGATAATTGTTTCGTAGAAATAAACAATAGAAATATGTTTAACTTCGCTCCGACGCGCATACCGTGACCCGAGATTTCAGACATGTTTTGACGATTGCTAAAGGAATTATACTGAGGAAATGAGGGATGTCTTCAGAGTGCAATGATAAGTTCCTCATCATACAGTGTAGGAATGTGAGTCGTGTATCTCGTAAGCTGCTGCAGCCTTGACACCGAGACAAACGATTTTGAAGCCAACACGGGCACTGCAGGGAAAGACTCAGAGTTGCGGATGATAGCACGATCATGCACTTCTCATCGTATTATACTTAAGTATTCGTTGCCAGTAATCTATCGAGATCGTCGGATCACAAGGGGGCGTTCTACGAATATGGCAGATTGGCATTAATGGGATAACGAACTTTCGTATTTCATAGTCGATACGTCGATGACGTCATTCTAGTAGTGTTTATGGGCCTACGTCGGCCTTGCAATGCTTAGTGGGCGAGTTCTATTTCCAAGGAACCTTTTGATGATATGGTTTCCACGTATGATTTGAAGCTTTGAAAGCTTTCCTAAGCCATCTATCTCTTTAATGTCGGCGTTAGGAGCATCTTTAAATTTGCGATTGTCGTTTTCATGCACCCCACACGGCTGGTTGCTGCCTACCAAGCTTCCGCTTCCGAATCCTTCAGACCAACAAACGTCTCCAGCTGATCCTCTCGCTGCTATCCTCATCATCATTCAAGTGGCATCCTTTCTACCGCTCCAGCAATTGCTATAATGTCTGACGAGGAGAATGGCTTTGTCCTTATTGACGCCAACGACGTGCATTTGAACGATGGTGACGGTACAAGTATTGCTCAATCACCTCAAACAAGGGCCAAGATCCAAAAGTGGTTGTCTCCATCCGAATATGCCGCCGAGTCCAGTGACTACAATAAGCATCTTCGGTCCTATTGCCCACATACTGGTGAATGGCTTCGTCAGTCCTCATCCTATCTCGCCTGGCACCATGAGACCAAGTCAGCGTTGTGGGTGAATGGTATCCCAGGTAGTGGGAAAAGCGTTGTTGCTGCCTCTCTCATCAACGACATGCTTGATAATGAAAAGGCCCCTGTTCTGTATTTCTTCTTCAGGTATGCCAATCTTGCAAACCGGACACCGAAACAGATGATCCGGGACTGGCTGTCCCAATTACTGAACCACAGCCCATCGCTACAATTACAACTGAAGGATCTTATTGAGAAGAACCATGACCACGAAGCTGTCACCTTTGAGACTCTCTGGAGCTGCTTTAATTCTGCCGCTACGGCTCTTCCCGGATTGTACTGCGTTGCTGATGCCTTGGACGAAATGGAGGGCGGCAATGAATGGATACTGCCCAAGCTGGTCAGCTTAGGCCGACAAAGACCTGCCACGTTGAAGGTCATCATCACCAGTCGACAATCACCACATATTGTGAACGTTCTCAAGGAGCCTCTGGTTACTTCTATCAGTCTTGAACGTGGTCTTATTGATCAAGACATTGCGACTTACATCAACCATTCAATCTCGACTCAACCAGCCATGGGTGTACAGGTAGAACAAAGCCAGCTAGTCAAGGACACGATACAACGAAAGGCAAATGGTCTTTTCATCTACGCCAAATTGATGATGGACGAAGTCTTGTCCAACTTTCAATCAAGAAATATCGAAATAATGCTGGAAGAGCTTCCAATCGGTATGGATCAGATGTACACGACTCTGCTCAATGAGCATTCGAGGAGAAGTGGAGTCTCTCGCGACCTACAGGTGCTGATTCTTCATTGGATTACCCATGCTACTCGTCCACTACGCCTTCTCGAAGTAGCAGAATTAATTCGAGCGGAACCGTTAGGTCAAGGCCTCGGCAGGATGCAAGAAATTAAGAACACCGTCCGCTCCGCCTGCGGGCCGCTCCTTACACTTCTTCCGGACGAGACTTTGCAGGTTATCCACCATTCTTTCACGGAGTTTCTAGTGGATCCTACCAGGAGAGCTCAAAAGGGTACAGATTTTGCAACGTTTCACCGAGAAGAGGTCCACCGAGCGGCTGCAATCACATGTATTGACTATATCATTACCTGCTCCAAGCTATCGACGCGTGCTCGTGAAGTGCATGCCAAGGATCCACTTCAATATAGATTAAGTCATGGCAAGCGGGATGAACTCTTCCTTGAGTACCCATTTTTACAATATGCCACCAGCCATTGGATGGTCCATGCAAGAGCGTCTGATGCTCACGATGATCTGCTGTTACAAGCTCTGGACCGATTTCTAGACGTTTGCGATAATCACTTCGCTTACTGGCAAGGCATATGGCATATCTCTAGGGATCGGCCAGTGCGCGGCGTCATTGGACCTTTACACGCAGTGAGTCTATTCGGGCTCAGTCAATACGTGGCCGAGCTTTGTAAACGAGGTGTCGACGTCAACGTCCAGGATTCAAAAGGGTATACCCCCTTGTCTTACGCTTGTAAGAATGGGCATTACACCGTGGTATGTCAGCTCTTAGACAACGGCGCCTCTTGTTCCATCACCAGTAAATATGGAGTAGCGCCAATACATTACGCTTGCGTTTCGAACAGTCCAGCTCTTGTGAAACGTCTCCTGGAAGCTGGTGCAGATCCGTTCTCTGAGACCGTGACCCCAGATTATAGGAATGTGAGAAGAGAAGAAGATTATTCTGAGATGTGCCAAGATAGACAACAATTTGGCATCAATGCTCTAGAACATGCGTGTACACAAGGTTATGGAGAATGCTTGAAGATCATGCTTGACTCTTTGGAGACTGAGAAATACCACCCAGGACCTCTACACTGGGCTTCCAAGGCAGGGCAACATGATATGGTTGATCTGCTTTTGACTGAGTATCACCTGAACCCAAATGATGCTGATACGGACGGGAATACTCCTCTCTGCCTTGCCGCGCACCAGAGATCCCCTCTGACCGTCAAAACCTTGCTTAAGCATGGTGCCAGTGTCAATCGGACCTCAACAGGAATCGACACATACCGTGGGATTTCAAACTGTGTAAGGGACGAGGAGGATTTCAATAGAGTTTCACCGTTGCATGCATGGGCTTGTGGTTCATCAAGAGGGGATGCGACGACTCGTGACATGACTGAGACCTGCTTGATACTCATCGAGGCCGGTTGCGATGTGAATATGCCGGACAGTGAGGGAAAAACACCAATATTCTGGTGGGCCAACTCTTTGAACATGGAAACATCCTTCATTGAAGTGCTCGGAGACCATGGCGCGAGTGCCGCTATGGAAGACCAATTCGGGAACACTCCGTTGCACTTTTGTCGGAATCGAGCCAGCGATCAAAACATTCAAGCGCTTTTAAAACACGGAGGTGACTTGAACACAGCTCGTCACATCGACGGTAGAACACCACTGATGTGTGTTATTCAATACACGTCGGGGTCAAGTTCCAATGACTGTGTTGCCTGGGTCGAGCAATTTGGATTAAATCCCAATGCCCAAGACTTGGACGGACAGACAATTCTACACTATTTACTGAAACATGACCGATGGGATATCGAAGGAGTTCAGAAGTGGGTGACAGCCGGGGCCGATCCAAAAATTGAGGATAACAACGGCCGCAACTGTTTTTTCATGCTGCATACTCGATACATTAGGATGGTAGATAATGAAGGTCGCCTGATGAAACTTCTGACGGCAGCGGGTCTAAATATACAAGCAACTGATCATCGAGGGTTTAATCTCTTACTCGATGCGATTGGCAACGGAGATCTAGCCTACCTCAAACGGCTGAAAGATTACGGTGTTGATTCGAGGGCGAAGTGCCTTCAAGGAAGGACAGCTTTGCACGTGCTAGCAAACCAAGAGATGAATAATGGGCCGCCACGGGAACAAGACGAATGTTTGAGGTTTTTCCTGGATGAAGGATTGAAAATTAATGATCAAGACCATGCTGGGAATACCATGGGACACGTTGCTTTCGGTAATACCGAAGCTTCCGCGCAAGCTCTTTCTCATTTGTTGCAAGCAACTCTCGAAGCTGGGCTGGACCCAAATGTTCGAAATCACCAGGGACGAACGATTTTGCATATTGCAGCAGGTACTCCTGTCGCAACCGTTTCAAGACGAGAGGAAGACAAAGAGGTGCTTGACCTGCTTTTCTCGGCTCACTTGGAGATGGACGTCAATCTTGCTGACTACAGTGGTGTCACTCCACTGCATATTGCAGCTACTAAATGCGCTATCCGGGTGAACAAGTTACTGTCTGCTGGATCTGATATTACGATGTCAGACCACCAAAAGCGAAATGCTCTACATCACGCAGCCAGAGCTGGCAACAGCAACGTGGTAGCTTCACTTATCAAAACATTCAAAGAGAAAGGCCAGGGTAAGATGATAAACCAAAGGGACTGCAATGGACGTACGGCTTTGCACGACGCCGTTCGCTCCGGCGACCCGGGAGTTGTTCAAATCCTTCTTAATTCATCTGCAGACCCTAACATACGAGATCACCGGGGACGGGGATCTCTACATGCTGCTTCCGAGAACCTTGAGGAAAGAATGTTAAGGTCACTTCGGGTCTTGACTGAGAATAAATACCCTCTTAGAAGAAGGGAATGGGGCTACGATTTCGTAATGCCCAATTACAAATGCCACCCTGGCGGGATACGTATTGATGACGCTTCGAGGCCTCTGTCAACAGAAAAAAACGATGAAGATGAAGTCGTTGTCAAGCGTTCGATTGTAGGAGGAGCGAGCCGTATTAGGGATGTTGTTCGGGCATTGTTGGTGGCCGGAGCTGATCCTTACCAAAAAGATGATGACGGTTTGAATGCACTATATGCTGCCATTAAGAATGGTTGCGTTGAAGTGGCATGTCTTCTGCATGATGAAAAGCCGGATGTAGGAATGGATCATGAACAGAATGGCCAGAAAGCAGACATCGCAAGGTTCAAGTTCAGACGATGGAGGCAAGAACAAGAATCCTTAGATAAGGTCACACGGGATCTTATCAAGACTCCCCAGGAAGCGACGTCGCTGCTGATACCTGCCGTCACCGAAGGCGACGAGTACATGCTTAAGGCTTTGCTCAGTATTGGCGCTGATCCTTTGCAGGTGGATGAAAGCGGTAACACGGCGCTACACCTGGCAGCTGGTCATGGTCTCACCACGATCATACAGCTCCTGATCGAAAATGTCCCCGAGGGACAGAAATTACCCTCAAATCTACTTCCCGTGGCTGCAAGACGGGAAGGGTACAATCTGGAGACGATCAAGGTTCTAATCACATCAGGTTGCGATATTCATGCTATCGAGTCAAATGCGGAAGATCGGTATGGTTCCCAATACAATGACAACAACAAGTCTGTAGCGCACGTCCTAGCAGTCGGTGAATATTGGTGGCAACCCACGGCTCTCGACTATTTATTGAAGGCAGGTCTCAATCCTGAATGTAAGACATCGAAGGGTCGAACGGCGTTGCATATCGCCATGCGTGGTCGATTCGATGATTACGACCGCCGCGGCTTCTGGAGGAAGAATGCAATGACAGCTCTACTGGATCACGGCGTCAACGTCAACGTCATCGATACCACAGGAACTACACCTCTTTTTGAAGCCTTTGAGGACCATGGAGACACGGTGAATACGCTGATTACTTACGGTGCCGATGTGGACTTTGGGCCCTTGCCTCCAATTGTGCGGGCAGCGTCCGTCCTGAATATCGAGGCAATAGAGGCTCTACTTAAAGCTGGAGTTGACTGCAATTACTCCCCAAAAGACTATGTGGCACAGAATTGTCAAGAACACGTACTACTTGAGGTCGGTCATTCGATGACCAGATCTCAAGGGAATTGGGTCTTTAGGGATCAAGATCCGAGGAGTAAGGTGGAGCAAGTGATTGAAATCCTGATTGGTGCCGGGGCCGACACTGACTTTGTATTGGAAGACGGAACACCACTAATCACAGCTATAGTCACGAAATACGGCGTCATCAAGCCGTTCGTGTCTGCTGGTAAGAATATCGAGGTTTGCGACACGCAGGGTATGACACCCTTCCTAGCCGCATGTGCCGCTCGCCAGCCTCGGCAGGACATACTCAAGGAATTGATTCAAGTTGGAGCAAATCCAATGGCTGTAGACAACAGCGGGAAGAATGCCATCCATTGGGCTGTCATTAATGCTTCGATATTCTACAAAAACGTATTCACGGACGCTGATATTTTTCTCGACAATGGCGTACCCGTTAATGTGCTTGACAACAACGGCATGTCTCCGCTACACTACGCCATAAAGAAAGGAACATACATGGACCCGCCTGTCATACGACGTTTGCTCGACGCCGGTGCAGATGCGAGCATCCCTTACCCGGACAAGGCGACTACGTCTCTCCACATCCTTCTCCCCTCTCTGGCTGAAGGCGGCCAAGATTTCAACAATCCTCCCTCCCTCATCGAACCATTAGTCCAACATTTCATCGATGCAGGAGTTGACAAGGAAGCGCGCGATAGCGACGGGAACACCCCCATCTTCGGCTACGTCTCCAAGCAAACTTCCTACGACGACGAATATGAGCAGTCTAACCGCTACCCGGATCTGGATGAACAACGCCGAGTACTCCAGGGTTACAACATCCATGCGAAAAACAACGCCGGAGAGACTCTGTTGCATGTAGTCGCGAAGCGTAGCAGCCATAATGTGTACGCGGGTGGAAGAGACGATACGAGGGATATGTTCAAGTTGCTCTGGGATATGGGGCTGGATCCGGCATGTGAGGATGCGGCGCAGAGGACGCCGTTGGATGTGGCGGCTGCCACTGGGAATACGGGGATTTTGGACTTGTTTGCGCCGGAGAATATTAAGGGGAAAGGGAAGGGATAGATGGTTGGCTTTTTTGGATTTTGAAGGCTAGATATCACGAGTCAAGAAGCTAGGTACGTACCTATTTCGCAGGATTTCGGGAGGACGTCTAGAGCGCGCCTAGTTTGAGCTTTCATTGGCTCGATCTAGTAGTGGAATCATTTTTTCCCCCTCTTTTGACTCTCGACAATTGATTAATTTCTTTTAGCTAATCTGAACACAAGAAAAATTCGTAACTAAAAGTTATCTATCAATCGAAAAGAGTTTTCTAAAGGAAGAGAAAAAAAGCAACCAGTGCTTATCATGAATCAAACCAGAGAGATATGCCTACAGGAGTGAATATAATCACCAGCTAGGCCGCTACGTAACGACAAAAAAGAGGGATATCATTAGCTGGTGCATTACGCTATTAAGCAAAATTTCGAATCTAATTAATTTGTTATTCGGGGAAGTTGGGACTCACACATCGGTGTAGCGTGCTCACAGGTTGCAAGAGCGGGGCCTTTGAGTCTTGTGAACTGTCTCTTCGATTCATGTACATATTACTTCTCGCATAATAAAAGCCGAGTCTCTATGCCAGCTTGTAGAGGTTGGCTTCCATATATCCGTTATTGAGTAAATAAAAGAGATCGTTACTCATGTAAAGCGACTACTAGGTACCTTGGTACCATACTTACTACCAGGTTGTGTATGGTTAGGCCTTATAAATTAGTCGATACAACGAATTCGAAACACTTTTGGATTAGGTGGAAAGCAAGTTAAAATTATGTGAGAGCGCGATATCCGTCTAGATAGTACAACATGTCTCTGCTCTTCGCAAAGGCTATGAACATAGAGTTAGGTCATTGTCGTCAATACTGTGGTTTTCCTGACGTATGTTTTAATTTTTATTACCCTGTCGCGAAGATTAGGAATACAAATGAGTCGGTCACACAAGAAACGTCATCGTCTTTCTTAGATGAAATGCGTGAGGATTACCCATCTTGTTTCATCTCAGCTGACTGCATATGCACTCTCTGCATAATAAAACGTGGTCTTTGGCTATCTGAAGAGAAACAATTTGTTCTCATCGCTGTGATTTCCCCATCATTTACATCATGATTCGCAGTCTTTGATTTTGGTACAGAAAAAGTCAATATGCATATCATTGCAATAATTATCCAAACCATTATACTGCTTCTCTTCATTAATATTGTTAATGGAGGGACATTCCAACCAGTTGGGAGCAAGGTCGTCGATGCAAGCCAGTTGCAAGGCAAGCTTCTGTTCGGGTATCAGGGCTTCTTCAGGCGGCCGGGCCAGGGTAATGATCATTGGATGATCAAGTACGGAGAGGTTCCGGGTCCAAGCACTCCTGGCGACGGTACTAGGAATCTCATCAGCGATTTCAATTACACGTTTATTTGAGCTAACCTCATGAAAGTTCAATTCGACACTTTCCCGGCTGTGGAGCAGTATCCACAAGAGTGCCTCTTCACCACCAACTTTGTTCTTCCCGATAAGTCCAAGGCCAAGCTCTTCGAATCGAATTGTACCGGTGTTGTGGACACCCATTTCCGATGGATGCAGGAGAATAGCATCGATGGCATCTTTGTACAGCGTTTCTACACACAGTTCGAAGACGAGTCGTTCTTGCAGCTCCTGTCTCAGATCCGCACTGCGGCCGAGAAATATGGTCGTAGCTTCGCGGTCGAGTATGATCTCTCGCCCGTTCAGTCCTCAGATTTCTCAAACGTGGTTCCCGAGCTGCTGAAAGATTATGCGAACAATATTGCCCCTCTCGTGACTTCTAGCGCCTACCTCCATCAAGATGGCCGCCCGGTACTCGAGCTTTGGGGCTTCGGTACCGATAAGCAGAAACTGCATGCTTCCGATTGCGCAACAATATTCCACGCCGTGCGCTCCGCGAACCCAAATCCGTATGTCGTGCTAGGCGTGCAATGGGATTGGGCTTTTGATCGTACTCAAAACCCAGACTACTATAACGTCTACCTCCAAGCAGATGTTATTCAACCGTGGGCCGTGGGCCCGTACAATGATCCTAATTCATATGAAAGTTTCTACCAAAGGACTTCTGTGTCGGATAAAGCTTTGACTGATTCGTTGGGGATAAAGTATGCTCCTTCCATTACACCGGGAGGTAGTGCAAGGAATCGTGCTGGAAAGGGGGAACCGTTGGGCAATCGGTACAACGGGAGTTTTTTCGAGGCGCAACTAGGGCACATGTTGGATTTGAAGCCGTTTTTCGTGTTTGGTGCGATGTTTGACGAGTTCCCTGAGAGTAAGTATGCATTGCGGGAAAGTTTTGTTCTGAATTCTCGAGAGAGAGCTGATGATGGATAATTATTTCTAGGTACGCAGGTGATTGCGACGTTGACACAGAGCGAGGTCCCGCCGGCTGCAAATCCGGGGTTTTTGGGCATTGATGATGGGATGGATCATAACTATTACTTGCAGTTGGCTGGGCGGTATGCGGTACGGTTTCATGAGCTGTGGCAGTGATTCTTGGAGAACAAGTATCCCATCCCTGGTCATGGCATTAAAATCAGGGGTAAACCTTAGTATTCGAGTATGCCAAGCCTTTTAATGCCATGCGTGACCGGGGATGGGATAGAGGAGAGGCAGGAAGCCTCCGCTCTCCCACAGGGCCTGCAGGAATTGAATACCCTTCCTAACCCGTTTTTGGCTTGGAGCACTTACCTAACAGGGGTTAGGAAGGGTATTCAATTCCTGCAGGCCCTGTGCTCCGATTGGCGAATGCCCAGCAATCCGGAGACAATGAAAGCTTGGGAGGATATGGTTGTAAGACAGGATATACTGATAAGACAGGTAAAAAAAACGAAGACCCACTTGTTCGGATGTGGCGGCCGGATGGATCATTGTGCTCGCGTGCTTTCGATCTCGTGGTATCGAATCATCATCTTTGCGCGACATCCTCTTACGTAATGAAGATTGATCGTTCAAAGCCAAGACTCTCGGCTCTCTTGGCAATGGATGACTTCTTGACCTCACTTGCCTTTCTTCCAAGTGCCTTTTCCAAATCGCTGCCTCACCGTTACGAACGGCAAGTTAAACTTGCCTTACAGAATAGTTTAATTAGATTGGCGCCCTTTCCTGTATCACTATGAGTCCGCCGTTGAAGGAGACTTTTCGTTCCGAATATGTCGATCTTTATTTCCGTCGACTGCTTGGCCGTCGCTTGGCCCGAGTCCATCGTTCTTGCATCCCGCCGCTCACGCGACGGCCCCTACGAGCTCTCACTCCAAAGCAAAGTGGACGGCAAGAGGGGTAAGGCTTGGCCTGGCAGCACGGCATGGTCCCACCGGCCATATCTAGCATCAGCTTACACAGTACTATTCGTGTCCGCTGCTTGGCTTCGTTCATCTACTATGCTCTATTAAATAGGATTTTCTCTACGCGCGTCCCCTCGCTCGGGGCCTTCTCTCTTGTGATTTTACATTTACCTTGTTGGGCATCATGGGCGAATCAGACCTCAAAAAGGATCCAGAAAACTCTGGATTCTCATCTTCCGACGAGAAGCATGACGCTGCTCCTCAATATGGTGCGGACGATGTCTCTTTGGAAGCTGCCGAGTCGGAATGGCACAAGCAGCCCTTCTGGACGCGGATGGGACTTACTGTCGATTCCTTCAGGCGCCGCAAAGGGCCCGCGGGCAATCTCAATACCAATATGAAACCGCGTCATTTGCATATGATTGCTATCGGTGGGTCAATCGGCGCCGGTCTCTTCGTCGGCTCTGGTGCTGCACTCAGCGATGGCGTAGGTTAAACAGTTTCCATCGATCTCTCCTGTGCCAGCTGACCTTTTGTAGGGACCTGCCGCTCTTGTACTGGCATTCGGAATCATCGGTATCATGATCTTCAATGTCGTCTTCGCCCTTGGTGAACTCGCGGTCATGTTCCCCGTTTCCGGAGGTTTCTACACTTATTCCACTCGCTTCATTGACCCTTCCTGGGGATTTGCCATGGGCTGGAATTATGTTTTCCAATGGGCCATCGTCTTGCCACTGGAGTTGACCGTTGCTGGACTCACCGTTGAGTATTGGAAGTCTGGCGTAAGCGTGGCGGTCTGGATCACCGTCTTCTGGCTTGCTATCATCCTCATCAACGTCTTCGGCTCCTTGGGTTATGCAGAAGAAGAATTCTGGTCGAGTGTGCTCAAGCTCATTGCTATTGTCATCTTCATAATCATTGGTGTTATACTGTAAGCTTTTTCCTTCTGAGATTTAGGTTGTCATTCGAGCCCGCCAGAAGCATCATGGGAGCGACTGCTTCCAAAATCGTGAGATGAGATTAGTCAAGACGATGCTGATAGGAGTTTGATACAGCTGTGCTGGAGGTGGGCCTTCAGGAGGTCTATATGATGAGTATTGGGGTGCTCGAACATTCTACAACCCAGGTGCCTTCGCCAACGGCTTCAAGGGCCTTTGCGCCGTCTTTGTGACTGCGTAAGTCCATCTTCAAAGCTTTCACCCTCAAATCATCTACCAGGATGGGCGAGACTTACTTCAACGAAAGACTGCTAGCGTAAAGCTGTTGAATTATAGGTATGCTGATTATCTGATAGTGCTTTCGCCTTTTCTGGAACTGAGCTGGGTAAGTTATCCCGAGACCCCATTCCTACAATAATTTTCATTGACTCCTTGATCATTATAGTTGGCCTCGCAGCTGCTGAATCCGAGAACCCTGCAAAGGCCCTCCCAGGCGCAATCAAACAAGTCTTCTGGCGCATCACCCTCTTCTACATCCTCGCTCTCCTCATGATCGGCCTCCTAGTCCCCTACACAGACTCCCGGCTCCTAGGATCCGGTCTCAGCGACAGCCAAGCCTCCCCCTTCGTCATCGCCGCAAAAGACGCCGGCTTAATCGGCTTCGACAGCTTCATGAACGTCGTCATCATGGTGTCTGTAATCTCGATCGGGAATTCGGGGGTTTATGGCGGATCGCGCACGCTCACTGCGCTCGCTGAACAAGGTTACGCGCCGAAATTCTTCGCGTATATCGATAAATCTGGGAGGCCGTTGTATTCTACCATTTTCATCCTTATGTTCAGTCCCATCGCGTACGTGGGGTTGAGCTCGAGTGGGGAAACCGTGTTCGCGTGGTTGCAGGCGCTGTCGGGGTTGGCGGCGCTGTTTACGTGGGGGAGTATATGTCTAGCGCATATTCGGTTCCGGAGAGCGTGGAAGTACCACGGGCATACCCTCGACGAAATCCCATTCACGGCCATCTTTGGCGTTTACGGGTCTTGGATCGGTCTCATCTTGATCCTTCTCGTTCTCATCGCACAGGTACGTCAACTCAATTGCCCGAACCCCCGCACTCTCAAACTTCAGGGGAATTTTCCAAGCCCAATAAAATTAATATATATGAATACAGTTCGCCGTCGCTCTCTACCCCCTCGGCGGCGCCCCTCCTTCCGCAGAAGCGTTTTTCAAAGCCTACCTCGCCCTCCCCGTCGTGCTGCTCTTCTGGGCCGGTGGGTTCGTCTGGAAACGTGCGGGGTGGCTGCGCACGCACCAGATCGACGTGGATTTCAACAGAAGGGTTGTGCCGTGGGATAAGATCCGTGCGGAGAGGGAAAGGGTCGCTGCTATGCCGCTTTGGAGGAGGGGGATGCATATGCTTTATTAGAGGGACGGGGGACGGCGGGAGAGCTATACTTTGGTTATGCTTGATAAATCTAGATTTATGTGAATATACTCTTCTGAATGGTTTTGTGATATATTGTTCTGGTATACTTTTGGCATAGAGACTAGGTTTTCGGATGTGGATTTCTTGGGTTGTTAGTAAACGACGTTCTAGATTTCCAATAGCCTTCTTCTTCTTCTTGACGACTGACCGCAATGAGGAACGGAAATCCACAGCTCGTATAAATATTCCGGTTTTTTTAACACCATTAAGTTCGTCAATATTCCTGAGAAATTATTCGGCGAATTTTTGTCAATGTCTCAAAATTATGGAATACTTTGAAAAAAAATCATTTGAAGGAGAAAATAAACCCCCCCCCCGGAATAATCATCCTGGCTCCAGCCAATTGTATCGTTGATAAATTCACTGTTTTTTTTTTTAATTATTTAGAACTTAGTTTGTAGGTACTATATTTGTTAAACACTTTTTCATTTGTCTCACTGACTCAGAGTGGGATTTTTGGACCCTCCTGACGACGCTTCGGGCAACTGCTGTCTATTGTTTTTACTTCTTCACAATCTTCCGCGTAGTCTTTGGTTTGTACTTTCGCCCTCAAATAGAAACAATCCCGTTCCCCCTGAAATAATTTCCTTTCGTTCATATCTTAGTCTAGCTCCTTACCACCTGCGCTTAAGCGGCAATACTTATGGCTCGCGTGGTTGAAACAATTCGAAACATGTCCGTTTGTTTCGGCTAGAGTTGAATTTGCAA
This sequence comes from Opeltia flavorubescens, assembly GCA_000442125.1. Lineage (NCBI taxonomy): Eukaryota > Fungi > Ascomycota > Lecanoromycetes > Teloschistales > Teloschistaceae > Opeltia > Opeltia flavorubescens. The sequence goes on from KE546981.1 coordinate 946,049, forward strand.
GCGCATAGGGCGGGACGATTGGAATAAAAATATCCTCCGTTACTTCTAGCCTTCGTCAGAATTTTTGCGAGAATCCATAGTATGACCGCCACGAAACAAGCTACACATTAACGTTAATTCTGCCTCGATATTTATTCCCCTTACGCGCAAAACGTAGCTCTCTCGCTTGTCGTGCCGGATGTTCTGGGGTATAGTGTAGGTGTAAAAGGGCGAAGTTATCGCGTAAAGGTGGAGGATATTTATATGGATTGGAAGTACCGGAATTTCAACTTCAATTTTTTCGCCGCAACGGACGTATTCGATCTTGACCTTCGTTCTTTGTCTGAGATTGCTCTCTCTCTCTCTCTCTCTCTCTCTCTCTCTCTCTCTGATATTTGGCCTATACAATCACCACTCGTTCTACCAATCCTGTCTCTTTCTCCATCAAGCTTACGCAAAGGAATCTCATACCGCCAAATCAAGTCTAGCAAGCAGCCATGTTCCCCCTCCACGCAACATCTCTCTTCTTCCTCCTCGCCACAACTATAACCTGCACACCCTTTCCCCTCTTAGAGCGACAAACGAACAACCCATCATCATCATCATCATCACCATCATCCCCCACAGTCGTGTTCCGCACAGACCTAAAATCCGTAAATATGGGCCAATCCGACCGGTTCAAAAACCTTATCCGTAAGTCCTCCCCCTCCACCTACCTCCTTAAAATCTCCCATCCCCCTATCATCAACTAACTAAGACATCTCAGTGACGACCGTCCCCGGCGCAAACAATAAAAGCGCTTATGAGATATCGTTTATAAACACCTGCCTCACCGACCTCGCCTCCGGCGGCGTCATCCTCCCTCAAAACCTCCCCCTCACCACAAACACCACTGGCACTATTTCAACAACTTATATGAACGTCGCCACAGCTGGAGACCCCAAGGGCCCGCAACCGGTGACTTTGAGCACAAGTGAACAATCCGGAGAAAACGTGATGGGAACCTTGTATGAAGAAGGAGGGGAACTGAAACTTAGGGGTGTCACGCCAGCTTGGGATACGTGGATCTTATGTCCAGGAGGGAATGGGCATCCGGAGTTGAAGTGGCTGGGGATTGTGGGCGGATGGGTTAGGATACCGGGGGAGTGTAGTGCTGTTAGGGTATTTCGGATGAAGTATGAGGAGTTGGAGAGGAGTGTTGAGGGGAGATGTTAGTGGTTGGGTTTTTTGGGGAGGGGAGCTGTTGCTAATGGTGTTTATGTTATTTATCATTTGAGTGTGTGTTATGGTGTAGTTGTAGGGTCTCATTTAGCAGATATATATCCAAGACTTTATGTCAGAAAAGGTGTGGGAGAGAGGGAGGAGGCCGCAATGAAAGACGTGATTTTCTTGTGTTTTGTAACCTTTTTGTACCCGTGGCGATGTGAGGATTTTCTTTTTTTCTCTTTCTTTTTCTATTTGGAAGCTTTTGTTGGATGGGAGTGATGGTTCTCTGGATGATCACGGGTTTCCTATCATCTTATGGAATGTGAACGAAGCTGGAGTCGAGGTAATGACATGTCTTACCAATGGTATGTGTGGACGCGACTAAAAGCTCCCAAATACTTATATAAAGGATCGCAATGCTTGGAAAAGTTTCTGATTGACCTAGTGCGAGTTGATCGAAAATTTTCATTGAGCTTACGGAGAGCTAGAAGGCTTTGGGAAGTTGCTACATTACCACCTGTGGGGTTTAGATCGTGATGAGAAAGATTGAAATCAGGAGATATAGAGGCTTGAGTATGCGTTGTCGGCATAAATTGAGGGATCCTTCATTTCGTGGAAAAACTGCGGATATATGATTGATGACTAGCATGAAGTGGTCGAGGATCTGCGGTAATTTTGGCATGTATTAGACGAAAGGCATCGCATGGTCGTGAGCTGCAGACGCAAAAGCTGCTTGGTCCCTGTGAGATCCTTATTGATTCTGTGGAAGTCACCCTCGACACGGTGGACCGTTATTGAGAGTATGGTATCATAACGCCATGGAGACTCTCAAATACCCTTTTTGACGTAAATGCAATGATCTCGTAACAATCTTCCTAGGTAGCAATCCATAGCATAATCACGGTACCCATCTAGATCTGAATGGCATCTGCTCAAGTGACGAAAACTCCTCCCCTTCACGACGTGCCAGGACCCGGCGAACGGAATCGAATGTCGGCCGATCGTTGTCGTAACCATACTTTTCCGCTGCCGAAATATTTGCGTTCGCCCATGTCTCGGGATCGCAACAGACTTCGCGGTTTGTATCAAACCCCTCTGGAGGAGAGGGGCAGAGTACAACATCCACGGGTCTCTTGGGATACTTATCTGGCATTACCGAGGCCTCGCGGGCTTCGAGATCGGCGATGAATTTTACGGCTGTCGCGAGGGAGACTCGTATGACCTTGGCTTCTTCGCCATTTGTATCCTGTCTGTCTAGAGGGAGACATTGATCTCGAATACTTTCGAAGGATATGGGTGCGCTCAATTGTTCGCCATGGCCTGTGCGGACTATTATGACGGTTTGGATCTTCGCTGCGATTCCAAGTCGGATGTAGTCGTCAGGACCCTCGCTTAGTTCTCGGGCCAAATCGTTCACTCGATCCATGATAAGTACGATTGTTGGATAGGTTGGAGTGATATGATAGTGCTGAAGCTGATGGGTCTGGTATTCGGTACGATCATTGGGGCAATCCTGAGCTTCGACCTGTAACTCGAAAAGCAAAGAACGTGCTTGTGCCCAGAGAGAGAGATGGGCCTCGATGACTTCAGAGATCGTTATCGGTCCAGTAGGTGCAATGCGTATCGGCTGCGCAAGGAAATGGCCGTAGTCGATATCAGGACGATTGTTAGGAAAAGATCGATGCCATTCTTCGTACATGGCGCCAAAAGTGAGGCCATTCATATCGAACGCTTCGCCTTCTCTGTTTCCTGATTGAGCCGTTTGAAGCCAGTAACAGGCGGTGGGCTGATTGCACATGAACTCTATCTTCCTGGGGCAAATTTCGCCGCATCTGTTCTTCAAGACAATTTTGCAATGATCCAATGGGAACAACCATGGAGCTTTCACCTCGCGACGGAAGKCGTTCTCGCGTTCATAGTGCCAAGTTTCGATCAGATCGGCTTTGAATTCTGCTTTCGTTTCAGGAGAAAGGGGTTCTTGTGTAGGTATTGCATTCCACTTATCTATGATTTCAAAGCTCAAATCTATTTGCTCATCGATGCTGAGGCATTCGTTGTGAGTAGTTGAGGCTGACATTATCGTCGATGGAACCCTTCTGGAAATCCGCGAATAGGGAATGAGGTTTCAGATCAAGATTTTTGATTGCTCGGTAGTGATGCCTTGTGACTTGGGAATTTCGGAAGAGAAATAAGTAAAAACTACTTGTAGCTTTTAGTATCCGCAAAAATCTATAAGTCATCTGCGCGAAGTGACTGATCGTTCAAAATACTTGCTCAAATCGGATCGTCGTGACCGATTGACAGCACGATAAAGGGAAATCAATATTTTATTGCATCAATACACTTGTCGGTCATCATTAAGTCGCTCGCATTTATGATAGAAGTGACAAAACTGGGAAACCCTGTAATGCCAATGACTGTGCTTTGGAGGCTGTAAATGCTTCCAACGTCCGGAAGTTAATTGGAACTTCTGAGCTCCTCGACTTGAATAAGCCGTTTACTTTCCGAGTTTGTACCTTCTATCAGACTAACAACAAAAAATGTTGTGGCAAGACTACATGAAGTCAGATGGGGCACACGGTTGATGGTAGAGAGTTTCGTTTTTAGCGTTCATGACGATCTGTTCTACCGCGAAGGAAGAAGCGACCTGGTTCGCAACAGCCCTGAAAGTGGAACTCCAGATACCTGGATCCAATGGCATTTACTCATGCATCCATTTCGTCTCACAAATCCTTGCAGCACTATACGAGAAATATCTATTTGCCGTTTGGCGTCTCTTCGCCGCCTTGCGTTCGATGAACTCAAGCGCTGTTCTTGAAAGTTACCTGAATATAAATTCACAGGGCAAGCGGCTATGTACACACGTTTTCTTCCATCTGTTCGGTTCAATCAGTGTACCAGAGACTCTTCATCAGAGTATTTCATAGCCTCACGAGGCCATCTACATCCCCACCGAGTATTCAATTCAGAAACGCATCGAACGCACCATACACACAATTCACGAACAGGATCAAGCCGTTCACCTACAAGTCCTTGAAACCCAATTCTCCGCTCCTCAGTGCCCCTAATCCCTGATCCCATCCCCCATAACCCCACGCATATCACCCTTCTCCCCATCATCCTCCCCCGTCCGTCCATCACCAACCCTACCAACCCTCCTCCACTCCATCCCCATCGCAAACGGAAAACTCACACAAGCAGCCGCAAGCGCCAAATACAGCGCCTTAACGATCGAGTCTGCATATTCCGCCTGCACGGCTCTTAAAACCCGAGAATCGGAAGTTAAGGTCAGGAGATGTGTTGCACCTGCTTGGATGACTTGGTGGGCTGATACCTGGTTGATGCGTTGGGGGATGTTTTTGAGGAGATTGTTGATGAGGAGGGTGTTGCCGATTGGGATTGATATTGCCCTGGATGGAGGGGTTAGTTGGTTCGATAAGTGTTGTTGAAGGGGGTTTCGTACCCTCCTAGTTGTTGAGAAAACACGACCATAGCTACACGCAAATTGATTAACCTTATTATACTGGATTGGGGGCTGTGATTAGGCTGCAACCGTACCGTTTCCAACAGACAGGTCGTCTTCACTGCGTGTTCGTCAGTTGTAGCCTCCGTACTGGGATCGAGAGAAATTACTCAAGAATGACTTGAAGGGCTGTGTACGGAAGCTGCACACCCAATCCAATTCCAAAACCGGTAATGACGAGGTACGCGGCCCATTGAACCGTCGATGTATCAACAGAGAGTAGTGTCGAGCAGCCGCTACCTACAGAAGTGACCATTACGCAAAGGATCATGAAAGGAACCTAGAGAGTGGTAAGTCCAAGATTAGATCGCAGCCAGACGCCCAACTCGTCGTCGAATCTTACATAATGACCAATCTTCGACACAATGGCGCCACTCGTGATGACAGCAACAACTTCCGGAATAGCAAATGCTATGTACCGAACGCCGCTCGTCGTCGCTGAGACGCTCTGAACTGCCTGGAAATAGAAGGGGATGTAGTAGCTGAACTGGCAATCTCATTAGCCATGTCATTGAAGAAAACAAGCATGGCAGTCTCACAATATACAACGTCATGCTCAAGAAAAACTCAAACAAACAACCCATCAGGACAGACCTCTTTCGTAGAATCCGAGGACTAATGGTCCCTTTGTCGCCGAGGTACCATTGCAGTATTGCGAAGATAATGCTAATGATTCCGAAGCCGATGAAAAGTCCAATGACAGTTGCAGAGTTCCAGGGCATAATGTTCCCGCCCCATTGGAGAGCTAGCAACAGGCAACAGACGGCTCCAACTAGAAGCGCTGCACCGATGAAATCCATGTTCATCATCTTCGTCTTCAGAGGTAGAGATCGAGAATCGGTGTTCGCAGTGTTGATTTTCAAGGCCACCAGGAGAATAATCAAGACAACACCTCCGATTGGCAGATTTCTATTCTATCTGTCAAAAAACAAGTCATACGAGACGGAAAATTGAAGCGACCCACATCCAGAAGCACCACCTCCACGTCGCTTCCGAGGTCAGGACACCTCCTAGAATGGGCCCGAAGCATGTTGCGATGCCGAAAGAACTGACAACGATGCCTAGATACAACGGTCTTTTCTCTAGAGGAGTGATGTATCCCACAATGACCAGAGCGCCTTGGAATATACCCGCGGAACCTGCACCGGCGACGGCTCGGCCGATGATAAAGGTGGGGGAATTCGGGGCGGCGGCACAGAGGATGGAACCAACTACACCACCATTCTCAATAACTTTCTTGACGAAAAGTAGAGTGTGCGTGAGAGAGAAAGGAAGTGCAGGATGGTTTTGGCAATATCATTACCTTCAAAGACAAGAATAGAAATCAAATACGTAACCTTAACATCAAAATACTTATACACATTCCCAAACGTCGGTTGCAACGCCGTAACCGTAAGTAAATACGCAGATCCATACCAACCCACATCCGCCAATGCGTCAAAGACGGTCGAGATCTGAGGTATGGCTATCCCGATGATCGTGTTGTCGATAGCTACAAGCAATGTCCCTAGGCAAAGCGAGGTCATGATAGCGGCTAGGCGCCATCCGTGCGGATACTCATGTTTTTCTGCTGCAGAGGTGGTTTCGGAGGGGCTCGAGGTATCGGAGTCGTGATGGTTAGGGATAGAAAGAGATTTGGCTGCGTGGTCCGAATCCGAGTCTTTGAGAGAGAAAGAACCGAAAGAAAATTGGCTGATGCTGTCTACTGACGTCCTTGATGGAGTTGAGACGGGGTTTCCAAGCTTCTCATCCATCGCGAAACAGTATACAACTCATGATAGAAGAGAAGGAGTCCAGACAAGTAACGAGACTCCATTTCAAACGAAAGCGCCCTGTAGGACGACGTCCAGCCCTGACGTATCTCTCCTTCACAATCGACAGCTAAATCGAAGGAACTTACCGACGGACCAAATATGCAGGGCACACACTAAAAATTTAACGACACCCAACAAGGCTCATTCCGCTCCGCAAGATCCCATCAAGTATCCTTCAGTGATGAAAAGTGCACCATCGACGTCAACGTCCGGCGCGAAGGAGCAGGTGGATGGGGGCACGGATGACTAAAGTTGGTGTGACCATCGCGCTAATGTGGATGCATGTACAATGTGGCATTGGGGTCGCTTTTTAGAGCGCTTTCTGCGGAGCACAGCCTGGGGACGATCGATCACCGAGATATGTTTCTCGATTCTTGAAACATTGCTAACGCAAGGTGGACGGGGCAAAGAACTTACTCAGAAATGGAGCACCGATGAAAGATACAGCGATAATCAGTAGCTCGATCGTAAGGAGTCGATAGTCATCAAAAAATGGGGCGCTGCCCAAAACCTTCTAATCTTCATGGAAAGCATACCCAGTTCCCATTACCTTTCATTCTGAAAAGGCGTATCAATATCTATCTCTTCTCAAGACTCCTCAATTTCTCAAATCCGATCTTTCACTCGTGATACATCGACCGTTCACACAAATTTCCCTCCGCAATAATGTCGACCCCTCACAACTCCTCCACCATATCACCTTCCCCATCATCCACCCGATCTCCAACCCAGCTCACACTACTCATCCAAGCCCTAACACCCGTATGGTCAATGCTACTCTTCCGCCTCTTCTACGATAACACCCAACTCTTCTACCCTCTCCTCCTCATCGTCTTCACAATCCTATCCTGGCATTCACGATCCGCTATCAAGAAAAGGATCGATGCTCTTGGCGCGGGGGCGATGGTATTACGGGTTAACGTACCTGGTAGGTGTTCCCCATATAGCATGGTAGAATATTTGGGAATTGATATATGTAATCTTGATATAGGTGGGATGTATCATTGAGAGTATGACGGGGACATGCATATGTTTTCGAAAAGGTGTACAGCAGATCAGAAATTATCTTACATTTATGAAAGCTCGATGGTGTTTTTTTGGGCGCTTTATATTTTCGCTTAAGAGATTGCGTTTATGGAAAGGAAAGGACAGGCAATGAATGCTTGGGATGGGAGATTAGTGGAACGATATTTTTTCCGGCGCAGGAAGAGGGTTATTCCTTCTTACGAGGGGGAAAGTGCGCGGACTGTGAGAGTTGGGGGAAAGGAAGGATTTCTATTGTGAATACCTACAACATATATACCCAAAGAAGCCACGAAGTCTTATGCTTCGATTCATATTTATTGAAAAGTTCTGGAAAGCTTTTACTCTGGCATTGTTATATTTTCCATTGCCGTCGCTTCTGAGCGGGCCACGGCAATAATGATGGAGTAGTTCAAAAACAATCATTCGCACCTTCCACAGAGAACTTGAACTTCGCTCAAGGCTTGAGTAGATCTAGGCTTCCATTTCCTCTGAAGCCTGTTCCCGATGTCTAATCCTCACCCTTACATCATCCCCCTTCATCGGCGAAATAATCCCCAAATTCGGCTTATTAACATCCTGTCTCGGAAACCTTTGTCCCCCTCCACCTTCCTTCCCACCAACCCCGACCATCCCATCCCCATCACCATCCACAGATAACTCAAATCTCTCAAGCACCCAAGCCACAAACCCCAAAACCTCCCTCCTCGCCAAGAATCTCCCAGAGCAATACTGCGATCCCCCTCCAAAAGGCCTATAAGCAGGATTATTCGCCAACTCCTTATTCCTAAGGAAACGCTGTGCGTCAAACTCCTCAACATTCTGACCAAATTGTTCCTTGTCGAAATGACCAAGGCGATAAGGCATCAAGACTCTAGCGCCAGGGTAGAGGATTTTCCCCCCGATGGTGGTGGGGGAAATTACGACGCGGCCGGATGTGGCGGCGCTGGTGTAGCGTAAGGTTTCGTTGAAGGCGGCGTTGAGGATTGGACAGTGGGATTCGGAGACGAGGTAATTTATGTCTATCTTACCGCCGGCTTTGACTGCGGGGGTGATTTCTGTGCGGATGTTTGATAGGAGGGAGGGGGAGAAGAGCGTGTGGGCGAGGAGCCAGAAACACATTTTGTAGGCGTTTGCGTTCATACTACTCTAGATTAGTGTGACTGGCGTTTTTTAATTTGGGTGGATGCTACGTACGCAAAATGCCATATCTGAAATCCGATAGCGATGTCTTGACTTTTCATACCTGCTTTCACCTGCTCCGCCTCCAGAGATTTGGTGTATGTTGTCGCGTCTTGTCTTCTCTCCGACGGCATCGAAACGTATCGATCGAAAGCTTGCATGACTCGATCGCGTGGCGCGGTCATTGCTTTTGCAAAGATTGCCGGATACTGATACAGCAGCATCCAGCTATGTTCGTCAAATTCCAGAAAGTCGTGGATGAGATGAGGTTCGCTTTCGACGAGGACATCCCCATAGAAAGCACGTGTAGCAGCATCGATTAGGACTTCACCGCACCATCTGTATAGCGACACCGTCATCTCTTCTGGTGTTGAAGACAAAATGCACGACTTTGGAACATTGTTCCATTTCGTCCCATGCTCTATCCGAGACATGAACCGTTCATTGAGTTCCTCAAGCTGAGGTCCAGGAAGTAGTTGCAATCGGTGAAAATCCGATGAGCGATCAACTAGATGTTTACGTCCAGGTGGTTTTCGATGCTTCTCATGTGCCATTGGAACCTCCCACATCTTCCCCACGCCCATTGGAGACATGCTAAACCCTTGATGCAATTCTCGGACAAAGAGATCGAATGATAAAGCTGTGGTACATTTGTACACTTCGGAGAATTGGTGTGGCATGGTCACCATGTATAATTTGTTGCCGGCGATAGTAATCGTGCAGGGGTCATCATTGAAATATTTCTTCCCATAGGCGAACAATGCATCTCGGTCCTTGAAAAACCATCTTGCGTGACCGACGAAGGGAATTATATATGGTAAAGATCTAGGTTCCTTTGGTCTCCAAGGTACGGTGACTTTGAACTTCCAGACGTACCAGCAGAGATACAAGGCTAAAAGTTGGGCAACTATGTAAACTGGCCTAGATGAAAGATAGTTTGTGGGCTGAATTGGCAAGATGGTGGTCGAGACGTGCTGGAACATGGCTGCCTTGAATGGTTAAAGTGATTTAGCAACTGTTGAGTGCCTTCTCGTCCAGAACTATTTGCTCTTCGACCTTCATCTGGCACAATTCCTGACTTACGAATGGACAGAACGTACGTATGACGAGATCGTCATCACGAAAGTCAGTCGCGTATAGGGATGGTGTGGCATTCAAGGCTTCTTTGCGGCTCACGTCAGGCGTGCATATGCAGGTGAGTGCCGCGCCTTGTAGCTGCATGAAATACGAGTTCGGTGCCGCTGCCACTTCAAACAAAGACCAATGCACGTAAGATCCTCCGATCCTTCGTAAAGACTATCTTGCGTCCTCGGTCGGTGACGCACATCCAGTGAAACGATCATGATGCTCAGCTCGATGGGATACGCGCTTATTTTCTTGCTTTCACTGAGCGCCTAAACGGAGACTACTTTCCTGTCCGGTATTAGGATCGGTCTATCTACAAGCTCATTTTGTACCTCCAGACTAAGTGTGGTAATGCCAGATCTTTCCAGTTGGCAAACTAGAAACTACTGCAGTCAGCGATGCGGATTCTTCCTGGGTGTTGGTCTAATTCCTTCCAAGCCACAAATCCAGCGATGATCATGTCAGCACGTAATTTTGCCTTAAGTTATCCTTCACGTTCCACAACATCCGTCCCCAGACTACTCAATTGCCCTGCGCGTCTGTTGGCTTATGCTCCCCGCAAAACGTTCTTTTGACAACGTCAAATTCTCATATACTCAAAATCTACCATTGAATCGAATACGCAATGGACGCGACATATTCAATTGATCCATCTAAAATCCCTTCTGGCATTTCCTCCGCCGGGTGCGACTCAAAATCTTGTAGACCCTTACAATAGATCTTGGCAGGTCTTTTTGACGAGCGCTCTCTGTCTCGCGGTAACGACTTTGTTCGTCGGACTCAGACTCTATGCGAAATTCTTTGTTATCAAGCAAAGCTCCCCAGATGATTGTATGACCTATATACCATCTTCCTTTCTAAGCTCCGGTGATTGACTATAGTGCTAGATGCGACAATAGCTGCATATGTACGACCTCTGATAGATACCCTATGCTTTTTCAGACACTGACATGATCGACGATCCAGTTAGCCGTGATCATCTATACCAGCTTGACCATCTCATGTATGTATTTCCTGGACTTCTGACAGTGCTAAGCTGACCTTCAGCAGTCAACTCACATGGCTACGGCATACACATATGGAATCTCACATTGACTGATCTGACAAATCAACAGTCGCTGGTAAGTATAATCAACCATTGACCATCGACGGAAGTGCAGCACTAACACGTCGCCCGAAGATCCTACTCGTCAACAACAGTCTTTATGGCCCAGTCTTGTTCGCCGTCAAGTTATCGTTGTTCATGCTTATCTACAGCATCTTCGGACGTCTACGATGGATGAGACATCTTGTATTCCTCGGAATCTTGGTTACTGGACTTTTCTACACGATAAACGTCATCGTCTTTCCAAGTCTCTGCGCTCCACGATCGAGTCAAAATTACTTGGAGGCTGCTAGCAGCGCTCGCTGCCAACGAAGTGTGAAGTTCGGCGTTTTCAGCGCATCTTTCAATATCTTCACCGACTTCTATATGCTGTTCCTTCCCATTCCAGCCGTGATGGGACTCCAGATGCCGACGAAGAAGAAAATTGGTGTGCTAGCAATATTTGGGACGGGGTTGTTGTGAGCAAATCCATTTTCCGATCACTCATGACTTGCGAGCTGAAGAGATGACAGAGCCTGTATCACCAGCTGTCTGGCCTTGTGGACTCGAGTACAATTGAATCGTTCAATCGACAAAACTTGGATGGTCACTCCAACCAACGTCACAGCGTAAGTCCCTGCAAATTCTACTTCCAGCAACTACTAACTTCTCAAGTCTAATCGAGATGAACGTCGGATTATGGGTTGGTTCCATGCCAGCCCTTGCCGGTATCGTCAGGCGACAAAAAGTAGGATTTACTTCTTGGATGGACGTCATCAGGAGTAGATTCAGCTCCATCGCATCTCTGCTCTCGTTGCGAGGCTCAAAGACTGCAAATAGCAACTCCTCTCATAAGGCGAGTGCGACAAGCAGTACCAGCCAGGAACCACTCGGTCATGAGCCGAAGCGGTACGTTGAGCTGCAGGACTATCAACGGACTATGCACGGCCCCTGGGACCAGGAATCGCGCCTTTGAGATTAACCCAGGGCAAGGGGAGGAATTTGTACAATGCAGGAGTTGGTGGTTATTTTTTCTGGATCATTGCAGAAGCGTTTTTTGCTATCCTTCGGATTCAGCATCCAAAAATCTGACAAGCGTATATCTTAGCAGCCAGTAAAGGGTCAGAATTTTAGCCCTCTCTGCAGAGACTAGAATGGTGCCTTGGGAACTCTCAACCGATTCTCCCACTAGAATTGGAACGTGTCAGTGCCTTTGGGTTGATGTGTTTACCCTAGTGTGGCAAAGCGTCCACTTTCCCGTACAGGCGGCGGTCGATATCGATGGAGATGCATCTAGTTTGTGATCTGTAGTAGTCTGAGGCAGTGACGATTCTGAAGACGCACTAAATACTGGATAGACCAGCAGCTGAAACCATAAGCACGGCGTAGTTGCCTAGTCAGAACGTTGATTTTTGCTGTGTACGGTAATGGATTGGAGCGTGTAGTAGTCGATGTAAGGAGGTGACATCTAGAGTAGTGTCTCAAGCCCTGACTTCATTGCTCGCCAATTGTGAGCCAATCATCCTTAGCAAGAAATGTGATGGTCATCGCTCGTGTCTCCACAGACGTAAGCCGGTTTAAGAACGGCAACAGCCGTAGACTAGAACCTTCAGCTAATTGATAGTCCCCGAGTCTAAGCCTCGACATACCAGCATAAGGTTCCGGGACGCCGGAGGAAGAATACGAGTGAGGATTCTTTACGGCGCCATGAATGCCACGGATCAAGAAGGAAACTGAGGAGTGTGAGGCAATGTAGATACGCGGCGGCGATACAGTAATCGTAGTCTTGTGCTTTGAGGTCATATGTCGACCTCATCTTGTTCGTTTGTTGCAGATGACACCACCATCAAATTATAACATCTCCATCTCAACCCCAGAGAAGTCGAACGCCATCATGACCGGAACTTTGGACATGGCATACCACTCACTTGAGCCATTCTGCTATGATGCAGCACGCTATTTGCGAAATCAGTCCCTGCAGGAGTCCCTGTATCCCAGTGTTCTCCAAACCATACAGCTCAGTGAGACAGTCAGAATAGCGGGTACAACTGTGATTTCGAAGCAAGCCTCACCTAAGGTGTTGTGGGGTTTCATAAGTATTCCTGCTGCGATCTTGATATGGAGGTTCTGGACTTTCTGGTTGATTCCATATCTATACCCCTCGAGGCCCAAAGAATTGCCTTACTGGATACCATGTAGGCGCCGATTTTCAGTGGAGAAGATGTAGACTGACTTCGGAAAGTTCTAGGTATATCAATGTCAGCGGAGATTCTTTCCGGTGCTAACAGGAGATGTGCTATCTTAGGTCATGTCGTGAATTTGTATCGGGATATGGACGGCCTCATGACTCGAGGACGGTGCGTTACCTCAATTTCGATTGACCCCGCACCAGTCCATCTGAGTCCATCAAGATTGGAGATCTTGAAGCTATTAGATGATGAAATTACTGACGTACCAAAGTTTGCATTTCCGTGACAGGAGAGAGCCATTCGCATTGACTATAGCGGGGCGGAAGTTGTACGTTATCACGAACCCAAAAGACGTGACTGCAACGTATAAGAGTACATCCACCTTAACTTTCGACGGATACATTCGAGATAAGATGGTTGCGATTGGTGTCACACCTGCAGGCATGGAGCGTTGGTGGCACGTTCAGCCTGTTGAGGATAATCATGGACCCGCAAGGAGAACGAAAACTGTTCCGAAGGCACCGGCGCATGTTGGAGAAGCCATTGTCAAAGGGCATCTGAATCCGGGTGTTCAGCTTGATATCATGCAAAGTGAAGTCCTGAGAAGGATCGATAACCATCTAGCGTGCCCAATTCCCTCTCCTGGAAGTCGACGTAATGCCAATTCAGCCGAGGACATTGGCAGAACATCCTTGCTTGCTTGGTGCTCGGAAGTCCTCATCGATTCCGTGACTCGAGCATTCTTCGGAGACGAACTATTACACATTGAGCCAGACTTCGGTCGGATCTTTGTCATATTTGATGATTTGAATTGGCAGTTCATCCTCCAGTACCCGGAATTTCTGTCTCGAGAGATGACCACCGCAAGAAACAAGATGGTCAAGGCATTGACCCTTTACTTCGAACGACCCTTGGACACACGTAAGAATGCCTCGTCATTCGTCCTTTCTCTTGAAAAAGAGATGAGAGCTCAGGGTCTGAGCAATGGAGATATTGCTGCGATGTTGATGCTAACCATCTGGGCGTAAGTACTTACCACATCATGTTCACAGCGTGTCAAAGTCTGTCCAAGTTGCTAATTGATGATGATCAGTCTCAACAGCAACACCTACAAGCTTTGCTTTTGGATTATGGCGTACATTCTGCAGGATGAAACGCTCCTTGAGGTCCTACGTCATGAAACAAGGGACGTGGTAGACCAAGATCCTCTTGGCAAAGTGCAGGCTTTAGCGGACTGTCCCAGGCTGGATGCAGTCTATAACGAAGTACTTCGACTGACAACCGCTTCCACAAGCATCCGTACAGTCGTCTAAACAACCTGGATCGGCGGGAAAGAACTCGCGGTCGGAAACGATGTCTTCCTCCCCTTCCGTCAATTGCACCTGGATCCAGCTGTCTTTGGCCCCGATGCTCATAAATTCAACCCTACTCGATTTCTGGACAACAAATTGGCAAAAAGCCCGAGCTACCGACCCTTTGGCGGTGGGACAACATATTGTCCAGGTCGATTTTTGGCAAAGCGAGAAGTCCTGACGTTTGTTGCTTGTGCTCTCAACCGTTTCGATCTAAACATCGCCGAGAGCGGCCAACAGAAGTTTCCGAGGCTCGAAACCAGAAAGCCTTCTCTTGGTGTTTTGGCGCCAGTATCAGGTGATGATCTCACAATCTTGGTGGATCCTAGAGGCGCTAAATAAACTTTTCCTATTTATACATGTATTTACAGCAGTGCAGCGTATCGATTTTGTACTTCTACGAGTGTCGCCATGAACTAGATTTTGAAATGAAAGGCTTTCTCAGGTCGGACGCACTTTTTAGGTTTGTATATGCTCATGTACTTGTCGCTGTACCGTCATAGGTGTAATGAAGACATTGAACTGTTCGCCTAGCTTCACAAAGTGGGCAGGACTTCAGTAAAGACCAAGTCCTCGATCACGATAGTACCTTAAGTGCGTGTGTGGAAAACGCTTCCAGACGGATCGAGGGTTGATGACATAGTCTCGTTCAATAGGAAGCGCTTTCTCCTCCCGAGTATAGTGGGGCTTGCAGTGGGAATCTTGGAAGACGTGAATATCGATGTACCGATTGAGAGGTCGACCACTCGTACTTTACGATGCAAGAGCCATTGTGTCCATAGCAGCTTATTGGTTTGCTAATCATCAAACGAAGACACATCTGTTATCAGAACGTCAAGCTTACTTTATTTGGCATAGCGTCGTTTTCACAGTCAATGCCTCTACTGACAAGTCTTCGAAGGTAAAATTGGCTCAAAGTCATAAGTACAGTCAAGTGCTACTCGCGCTTGTCATCTGCTACTACAGCTAAAACCATATCCGAATCCGCAAATTCGAATGCCCACTCCCCATCCTCCAAACCCTGTCTCGTTGTTACCTCGACCTCCATATCAGTGTCCGGCTCCATGATCCCAGCCACGATATTCGTCTTCTCCGTTTTGGGGGTAATCCATTTGCCCTCAACCGGGAAAAGATCATAGCGCATGATCATCATCGCTGCCATGGCCAAGACTTCGGTAGTTGCAAAGTGACGTCCTGGACACAATGTTGTGCCACCTCCAAAGGTGCGGAACGCGTGCGGGCTCGGCTTTCTGGTCTCTTTAGAGACCTTTGTGTTTTTCAGGAATCGTCTGTGGTTGAACTGGTCGACGTCGGAGCCCCACACCGATGGATCTGTATGGACGACACGACTAGGCATCATGACAATTCCGTCTTTCTTGAGAAGGTATCTGTTGTCGAGCATCGTGTCTTGCATGACTTGTCGTACTTGCATGCCAACTGTCTGCAGTCTCAAGGCTTCTTGGAACGTTGCGGATAAGACAGGGCACTGCTTCTGGATACGCGAGATGTGAATAATCCTTCGCATGTGACCCGTTGATTGATCAACGTTCATGATAGATTCGACCTCACGTCGACATTCTCGAAGAAGTTCTGCTTGTGAATAAAGGTAGAACAGAGTCCAGAAAACCGCAGGGGTCGTGTTGACTAGGATTGCAATTGAACCACAGGCTTCGTAACGAGCAATGTCTGCAATCGGGACATCCTTTCCCACAAGACTCTGATATCGACACTGGACGAGCATAGATCCTGTTTCGTGGTGCTTTGCTTCGAAGTACGCTTGAAATGCCTTGCTTATGATCTCACGAGCTCGAAATCCCTTTCGGGCGGTGGTGGAAGGGAAGATATTGACTAGGAGCATAGCAATAGAATTCTGTAGCGTCCTAGAATTCAGGTTATGATCTGCTATGCACTTTTTGTTCTACTGTAAAACTTACCAGAAAGCCTCTTCGACCTCTGGACTGTTGAAAGGATTCTGATTGCCGTATACAGCATTCGTCGTAGCCATTGTAGTTTCATGACGACTCCATGCTCCTAGCCTTACCTTTACGGGTCGATTTTTCTGCGGTTTGAGCCGCTCCAAAATATTGGCGATATGGACAACTGCGGCCTGATTCAAACCATCTAGACCAGGACCAGGAGCCAAAGCAGGATGCATTAATCTATAAACTTCGGCAGAATAAGTCGAGTCTCCGTCACCATAGTCAAGTTTGGCTGCTAGTATATCGTTGGCCTCCTTGCTAGAAGCGCAAAGCGTGGTCGCAAATTTGGCTTCAATAGGTCGAAATGACAGCTCTTTGTGAAGACGCTGGACCGAGGAGACGAGATCGACAGAGTTGACAATATAGAGCTTCGATTTCGGCAAGGCCAATGTGCAAATTGGCAAAGAGTACTTTCTCCTAAGACTGTTGATTAATACACAATATGCTTGAAGCATGACATGGTGATGTACCTAAGCTCGACATAGTAATTATTCTTGTGCCAGATCAAGCCTACAATATGGCCGACAATTGGTATGCTTGAAGGGACAAGAGTCGGCTCTCGAGGATCGTATCCAGGAGCGAAGTATCGACGAAAACCCCAGTGCAAAAGTATGACTATTGCTAATCCAAGCAGAAACTGAGCTTGCATCGTTGGATAGGAGTCTTATCGCGAAGTAACTCTGAGATATTTTCGAAGCGTGGGATTGAAGCTCTCGAAATCTTCACAGTGACTACAGAGCGTCGTCGCGCGTCGGAGCTTGTCCAGAGTCGAGATAAGCCAGGAAAGACATCTCCGCAATAGCCCCAAGCCTGCCATCTAGCTAGCAGGACCTGCAGCCTCCATGGATGTAAGCTTACTCTACGCCTCAATGATATCTTTGAACAACCACAGCTACTCCGTCTCGTGACGACTTCTGATAGCTGATTCTAAACGACCACGTCATTGCGAGAGAATGATGCTCAGCCTTCCTTAGGCTGTCCGTCGAGCCCGTCGCGCCGCTGTCGTTCGAGAAATGGCTTCGTACGTTCTTTCTAAGGATGGTTAGCTACCGAGATACTACCAATTCGAAATCCTGTTCTCATAGGGCCGCGTTTTGATTTAGGTTAGGATAAGGTTTGAGCGCAGCGCAGGACAGGGGTATTGAAGTCGAAAGCTGCTTTAGGGCTTACGGCGGAGGATCGCTCAAACAGGATGGGGGCCGCCTGCTTCTAGCGTCGAAGTTGGTCTGTGTGTAGAATAGTTCGGTTTCGGAGGATCAGCTTGAAACCATCGTCCAAGAGGCTTGGACTCCTGGGCAGAGCGGTGTTCGTGATCTTGTGATACGTAAAAATATCGAATTGTTCGACATTCGACATGTCATCAGCTCGGGTCAAGCCTCGGCGATTAAGCAAAAGCCCTAGCCCTACCAAATGAGACGATTCTCCGGAGTGCGCCGTCCGATAGAGTGGTGAACCCGGGGCCTTTTATGGTGCAAAGCCATCAACCAACTGATCAATGGGGATTTTTTCGGGATGGAGAGGACAGCCGAATAAGGGTACGTAGGGGAAATCGGATGACAGTTCTTGAGCATCGTAGCAGAGATTTTTTTTCCCTTTCCGAATTCTCGAAATGCCATCCGCCTCAGGGGTCTGTGTGGAAGAATACCACCAAATCCCGTCATATCGATTAAGAGTACTACGTGATAATCTTCACATTCCAGAAGGGTACCATTCAAGGCCCGGCTAAATATACACAAAACAAGCTTTACCTGCATGAAACGTCCCATACAGGCGCATCTGCAATCTTGCCGACCCGGCCCGTCTTGACAGGAGCTTTTCAGCGATTCACGGAGACTCATAGATCTCGAATCGTGCGCGCAACTTTGAGGTGAAAGCGGACTCACACTGGAGTGATAAGGAAGGCCGGGTGAGGATTGTTGTTCACTGCCTAGTATGTCCCAGTACTCATAAGTAAATTTTGAACATCTCTCATCATTGAACATACCATGCTCTCCCATAATCTTTCGGTGACAACCTTATTTTTCATCTTTTCCATCTTAATGAATTCAATCTTCACCTCTGCAATTCCCCTCGACGACTCCACCAGGAAACCAGTCCCCCCCTTCCCAGAAACCAACGCCATACAACCTTTCCACCATGCCAGAAGCACCCCATACCATCCGCCAACCCACTCAACCTCCCTCTCCCCCCGCTCCATCCCCACAATCAAAGACTGGACCTACCGCATCCTCCAATCCACAAAACCCACCCTCCTAAAAATAAACGCCGACGTCGACCGCATGATGGAAAAATGGATCTCCTACGTCGACGCCATAGACGCTCTAGCCCCATCTTCACACTTCACGCTCGGATACGGGGAAATGAGGATTGAGTTTTGGAGCCCGGCACCGATAGCATGGCTGGTGGTGACGAAGATTTTGCAGTTGTATTTGTTGGTGGGGATGATGTGGTATCTGTGTATGTCGTGGGTGGCGTGGGAGTATTTGAGTCTGGGGGTGGTACTTGTGGCGATGTATCATGTGGGGGAGAGGCCGGAGAGGGTTTTGAATGTTTGAGGGTTGGAGGACTGAGGGGGAGATTTGGCAAGGGAATACAATATGAATCTGTTTTTCGATTTTGTCAATACTCCTTTTAGCGTATATTTTCTAGACCTATTGTGTACATGAAATCATCAATTTGGCTGTCCTAGTCAATCAACTTATTGACCATAAGAATTTCCCCGTATCGGATTTTTGATTCAAGGTCTAGCTGTGGGATGGGCTGATTGTGTCTCAGAACATCACGATCGTCGAAGATATGGCGATAGATTATGCACCGCACACCAAGAGGTAGATCCAAGATAGACTTAGATTGAGGAGTCGATGGAGTTTCGGATGGCTGAACGGCGCTTGGAGATGCTTGGACGGCAGTCGGAGATGACATGTTGACATAGTCCGCCAAGTACGAGCATTAGTATTGCAGACATCACGAGAGTCTGCGAGAGGGTTGTTGAATGGGGTAAAGCACCTCCTGTGATTACTATCTTATTTGATTGTATAGTTGTGATTGATCATTCTAATTTAACAACGAACTATGGCCTGGTTGCAATCATTTGTGAGAAATTCCTCGCAGCACAGCATATGAAAATGAGATATACGATTCTTACAATGACAGGCCTGAAAGACTATTCAAATGTATGACGACTCCAATAGAGATTTTGATGATTAATTACAAGATTGAAGATGACTTTAGTTCGCAGGGAATAGAACGAGCCAAGAGATACTAAGGTCACCTCCAGGTTGAACATTCAGCAGCAAGATAGCATGCTAACTGCTTCATTTCTTCAGCTCCTGCGATTCAAACTGCGTCTCCCGTTATCGTTGACCGACAATTGCCATGAAGCCAAGCCAGTCCTGTACGGGACTCCGCTAGGATGATCCTCAAAAATTTGCTCCACCTCAATGAATACATCCATTCTCCTCAGCAGCAGTCGCAGAAATTGGTACTGAAATGGACCTAGCATTTGTGAATGGATCTTGAGCTTAGCGGTAGGGTCATCGCAACCCAGGTGAAGACATTTTAGCCGGGAGAATCCTTGGGTCCATGCATCGAGTCTTAGACACACATGTCTGGACCATGGAGGAATAATCGTGTGTCGACAGATAAAGGAGATTTCTCGAAGCTGATTGGCATTTTCCGCTCCAATTTCGTAGACGAAAGCATCTATTACTGGCCGAGGAAGAAGGCGGCCGCCGAATTTCAAGATGGCATGTACGTTCTGAAAATACAAAGAATATGATTCGGCCCGTATCAGGCGACTCGTACCTAAGATAGTTATATGCATGCTGGATGATATTTTGTAATTAGCAACATCTACTCCGCTGTCGTTGCGGAATATGATATCCATAGCTGGGTCTTCAAAGAGCTTCTTGTATATTACTAGACGAATCTCCGGCGGCATCCGCAAGAGACTCAACCCGGACGAACTCATTCTCAGCTAATGTAATTGGAGTCTCTTTGCAACAGTGAGACCTTTCTCATAATTTAACAGTCATGAAGTTTGAGATGGTTCTTGGCGGAGATGAGGCTCTTCCTGATTATGTCATCCAACGTTCACTCGCTTCTTGGTGATTGGCTGCTACCAGCAAAAGCTGGATTCCAGGTACCTCCTGCGTAAACGAACTCACTCTCAACTTCGACAAGCTCCAAGCTCTCGCACAACCGATTCCCCTTTTCCCTACGAACATCGATGTCGACCGCAATTCTTCTTCGCCTTGCTGCGCGCACCCAACCTCATTCCACACTTCTCCGATCACCACACTGCTGTACTTCCGCTGCGCGACGATTGGCACCCGTATTCACTGCTAGTGGGGGCTACGGGAGCGGGAACACATTCAGCACGAGCGTTAGGAGGAAGAGTGACGAACACGGAGAGGAGACATTTGAGGAGTTCAGTACGAGGTACGCTCCTCGTAGCCACGCGATGATGAATCCCAAGCGTGCGGACCGGAGCGGTCAGATCACCCAGAAAAGTGCGAACGACTAACGGAACGTGCGAGACTATAGATACGAGAAAGAGTTCGATAATGTGCAGGATGTCTTCGAATTGCAGGTATGGAATTTCTGGGGGTGGTCCCAATGGTCGCACAAGGGATGAATCCGGCTGACATCCGAATCTTCAATGGCAGCGAAATCTCAACAATTGCTTCGCCTACGATCTCGTTCCCTCTCCCTCCGTCATTACCGCCGCCTTGAGGGCCGCGAGAAGAGTCAATGATTTCCCAACAGCTGTCCGGATCTTCGAAGGTACGGTCATCTCTTCCCCCAGAATTCCCTAAAACCCCTGTCTCAAATCGTGCAATCGAATTCCCAAGGTTCAAATGGAGCAGCCAATGCAGGAGTCACATGATCTGTGAGGGTTTTGCTAGCTTCCTGGGACATGTTCGCTCATGAGATACAATTCTACCGACTTTTACAGATGCTGACGCTGTGTTATTGCACCAGGTATCAAAGCCAAAGTCGAAAACCAACACCAATACCAAGAATACCTCGAAGACCTCAAGCCTCTGCGGGAAGAACTCGGCGTCAACCTCAAAGAAGACCTCTACCCCGAGGTAGCCGCATAATTAAACCCCAATTCTGCCGACTCAGGATCCAAAAAAACTGAAAACCAAATTATGGCAATGAAGGGGAGCGAGCAAAACCAATCAGCGTTTCAACAGTGGTATTATAGAGCGAGGGTTAGATGGAGAGAGGGGAAGTGATAGAGATGAAAGGGGAAGGGCGCTCGGTGCGCTGCTGTTGCTGCTGTTGTTGTTGAGGTGAAGGGAAAGCATATGTATGTATTGAACTTTGCACATAGGGATTAAAGGAGTTTTAATTTCATTCTTCGACGTATCAACCGCACAGATGTGCTTGTCATGCATTCAAGCTCGTAGACACATGTATCTGTTGAGGATGATTGTAGCCTCCAGGTGCAGCCACCAAGATTTCCATAATCTCTTATATACAGGATATTCCAAAATTTTGATGCCCGGACGCCTGTCGCTTCTCCCCCAGCAAATAATGTCCCCCGTAAATCTCTCGAGGATCGAGGTATTGTACATAGAAAATTGGATATTCCGCTTGGAATAACCCATAATGCATAGAGAGCAACAAGTCCACCATAATTAGTGGCTGCCATGCCCGGCTCAGATTATTTATCTGTTGCCGCAGTGCAGTTCCATCATCCCATACCAACGAATTTAAACCAATTCGGCCTACAATCTTCCTTGTAGAGGAAATCTTCTCCATCTGTAAAAAGACCTTTCCTACACCCCTTGCATTTTGGAGAGTTCGGGCAGTTGAAATAGGGGATGTGTTGGTAGCCGATGTCGCGGAACCTGCACCATCAATGACAGACATACCGTTAGCCCATCTGCCCTCTTAGGAAACCCCCCCAAAGTAAAGTCCGCGACGTCTCTGGCGTGGATATGTAAGGAGATATACATACCAATGTATTCGACTCGCATCCTCAAACAAGCCCAACGCAATCGAATGCACTGGCGCATCCCCCCACCTCTCATAAAAGAACCCCCCCGCCCGATCCAAATGGTTGAAATAGTCCTCGTAAACCCTACTGCGCCAAAACTCCATGTCTGCAATCTCGAAATTACTCCAAAAATGACACGTTGAATACCCGTTCGCTTTTTGATTATGCTCCGGCCTCCTCTCTTTATCTTCAAGCCACGCGCGCGCGCTAACGGTATCATCTTTCACGTACTCTGGATGCGCTTCCATGAAGCGGAGGGTTTCGGGCCAGAGGGTGGGGACAGTATTTGGGTCGTCGTAGAGATTGATGGTGAAGCCGTATGTCTTATTATGGTCCTCCATATACCGAAAAACATCATAATCGACATCGCAGAAAAAATGTACCTTGGGCTCCACTCTCCAGTAATAGCGTACATCCTTCAGAGCAGGGTGGTGATAAAACAACCCGCTGTTCCAGCGACACATTTGGTGATAGGAGACTAGGTTTCCGTACTGGATATCCTGTTCCTGGAGCATCTTGCCGCTTTCTTGGAAGAGGTCGTTGTTTATCCAAGAGGGGACGGCCCAGTGTTCTTTGGGGATGAGCTCGTAGTTGCATTTTGCGTTTGTTTCGGCGCGGGTGCGGCGCTTGAAGTCTTCGGTGAAGGGGACGTCGTTGAAGAAGGTCCAGGGGTAGTTGAATTTGTGGTTCCAGGTTCGCTCGAGGTCTTTCATGGATTGGATCATGCCGTCGATTTCTTCGTTGCGGACGAGGGAGAGGATTGTGGCGTTGATGCGGGGGGAGTTGGGGTTGTCGGGGGCGTAGTCGTTGGATCGCCATAGTTTGCCTGCGGGCTCGTGGGTTTCTATGTTGTGTGAGTTGGAACGGAGGAATTGGAGCGTTGTGGAATCTACCATCTAGGTTGGGGTCCGTTTTCATGTCTGGATAGACTACTCTGGGTTCCTTTATCGGTGGCGGCTTGTGGGAGATCTGGTAGATGAGGAACATGAAGAGGAAGACCGAAGCAAGCGCCAGGGCTCGTAAAGGCTTCGGGAAAGCCATGGTGGAGGATGGTCAAAGGGACGTAAAAATGTCGAGTCTATGAGCTGTGACATTGAACGAGGAAAGCGATCATGACTGGGCATAACAGCTTCCCCAGAATGGCCCCATGAATTGGTTAGCAGGGGTTTACGCAAACTCGATGCATCGAAATTCACGCCAAGCGATATCCCGTCTGCACAAACGGATTGAATTCCGCACAGGAGGCTCGCTCAGGGCTAGGCTCAATCTAGGAATGTGTCGCGTGCCTCGGATCACGAAACCGCCGCTTTGACAGTAGTTGGTACCATCAAGATGTAGTCAAAAAAATAACACAGGGCTTTACGCCCTTAACTCCTTCATATGATGGCGCAAAAAGCACGCGTCAGTGTTCTCACTTCGCAACTGCTAGCCAAATTCGAAAGCGTTAATCTAAATGATCAATTAGAATATGGCAACAGCCGAAGAGAACGAATCTACCAGATTTTGCTAGATCCGAAGCCTACGACAGTCAATCAATTCGAGATTGCTAATCGCTTCGGAGGCCTTGAGGAGAAATTCAGAGTATTTAATAACGATGAATTGGCTGACGCCCTTCACGGCCGTTTGGACGAGCTCTATACGAGGTCGAATCAATGGACACCAGAGATACTTTCCTTGATCTTAGAACTTTCAGACGATCCCGTTCATCAGACAGAAATTGAAGGACTGGATCAGTTCAAACCTTTGCCGCAGCCATCTCCTCTGACTTGGTCCGATATCGTTCGTGACGATCCTTTGGACAACCATGATGGTCTTTGGAACGACGTTGATTTTGCCCAAGATGGTTCTGACGAGGATGCCGATGTTGTACTACCGGTTTCTTCCGAGTCCGACGTGTCATCAACGACGAGTGGGCACTCCGATTGTATCACTGAGGCTATTCAGGAGCTATCTATTGAACCCGATTGGGATGGACTGCAGACCATAAAGGACCAGCAATTCTGGGACAATGCAGTCCAAGGTGCGCATGATGTAGACGGTGCCGACGGTATCGGCGGAGTCTCTGCTATCGATGTGACAGAAGCTCAGGGAATACGGGAAATTGGATTTATGCTATGCGGTTTACCGACATCTATCTATGAGCAGCGACCGGATGGTGAATCAGTAGTCTCTCCGAGGTATCAGTTCAAGTACATTTCGCAGCCTGTGTCTTCTCAAGTACTGCAGGAATTCAGTGCCATAGCCTTTGATTTAGCCCGTATCTGGATGTGGAAGTCTGTAAAGCATGATCAGCCGGTTCTCCAAACTTTCCGAGCTACTCTAGCGGAAAAGCTGGCCGAGACAGAAAGAGGCTTGATACTAGTTCAGACCTCGTGTCTGCAGTCAGAGGGAGGAAATACAGCAAGTCTACTTTGTTTTCTCGAGAATGTGAAGGAGGAGACACGCTTGATCCGGCAGTTCACCCCGATCCTGGACGACCTCAGGATGTCTGGGAAGCCTCAAGCTTCATTCTATGTCCTTGAACTTCTCTATAACCGCGTCTGCATGAGCCACGGCATCGGTGACATGGCATCCTTCAATTACATGGTTGAGGTCTTTTTGGCTTGCTTTCGCACCTATCTTAAGCCGTTGAAGCATTGGATGGAGCATGGCGAATTGATGAGGCACGACCAAAAAATCTTCATACAGGAACACGACTCGAACGCACCTTTGGACTTGTTCTGGGCAGACCGTTATCAGTTGTCGCTCGACCCCTCGGGCCGAGTGTATGCACCTGCATTCCTCCATTTGGCTGCAAGGAAAATTCTCAACACAGGCAAATCAGTTCACTTCCTGAGGCTGCTTGGATACTCGGAACTACAAGATCATGGTAGCGAAGACACTGTATTCCAGCTGGATATGGACAGCTTTGTGGCCAAGTCCGGCGCCGTTGCATTAAACCCATTCTCGGAGTCCTTCGAAAGAGCGCTAAGTGAATGGATTGGCAGCAGCTATCACTCGTCCTCCGTCTTATTACAGCAGATACTTGACACTCATTGTGGACTGTGTAGAACCCTTGATGCCTTGGAACACATCTATCTATTCCGCAACGGAGCTATTAGCAACATTGTGGCGGACACGGTTTTTGCGAGGATCGATCGTGGCAGAAAAGACTGGAATGATCCTTTTGCTCTCACAGATATCTTTCGCTCCGGTTTTGCCACGATAACCTGCATCGATGCGGACAATTTGTCTGTATTGAAGACGGGCTCAGCTTCAGACCCAGACACACTGAAAACACTGCTTGTTAACTACTCTTTCCCTTGGCCTGTTGCAAATATTATCAAAAGAGGTACCTTGAAGACGTATCAGCGTATTTTCAGCCTCCTTTTGCAACTCCAGCGATCTAAACGGGCGCTTGAGCATCATTCTCCACGGAAGTTAGTGGCAATGCTGATGACAGAAAATCAGAGTCTTAGCGCAGTCATGCTCCGTCACCGGATGCTCTGGTTTGTCAACACTGTACTTAGCTACTTGACGGGCGTTGTATTGGCAGCTGCTACTGCTAACATGCGCGGAAGGATGTCCATATCAGAAGACCTCGATGAAATGGTTGCAAGCCATCAAGATTACATTGCTCGTTTGGACGAACAATGCCTGCTTTGCGGTAGTCGAAAACCGGTTCTGCAAGCCATCACGTCGATACTGGACCTAATTCTTCTTTTCACCGAGACTTGCGCACCCACTTTATATCCTGTGGATCGTAGAGACCCATTCCCGGCGGTCGCAACGAACAACGGTCAATCTCGTCGCTGTCCACCGAAAGCAAAGCTCGATATCTCTGATTCAGAGGATGACGGGGCTGATGAGGGGTTTCAACACGATCCTATCAACCCCACAGGGTCGTGGAAGCGGCCATCGTCTGCGAGGCTGAAGAATATGCACGACACCTTTATGCGGCTACAAGGATTCGTCCACGTGAGTCTTCGGAGCTCTAACAAAGGAGGCGAGGGCTCGAGCGTAGAGATGCTTTCGGACATGCTATCTACAGATCATGTTATGGGTCGCTCCTGATAGTGCTGGGAGATGTTCCGAATCCGAGTATTCTATTCCAGAATCAAGCTCCAGAATCAGTCATATGAATTTGCCACACCCATTTCTATGAATAGCGAGCAAAATACTCAAGTCAAGAGTAGGGAAACTGGGAGGTCAGCTGACTGGAGGCCTGGGTTGGAAATCCTAACACAGCCACATCCTCCCAGGAGGGACTCGTGAAAGTTATTCAGCCGCATCACACCCTTCAACCATGCTTCTGGCCACTAAAGATGTTGTTCGACATCGGTAAATATGCCGTATATCTGCGTAACTATAGACTGGTCGACCTCATCAATGATGCGTTGTGACGGCCTTAATAGTGAGGTGAGTCAAAAACAATTACAAGATACTCAAAAAATAAAGAAAACGCTCCTGCACTCAGAGCTAAATAGTATGGGGTTGGGAGCATAAGCATTTTTTCAGTATGGTCACCTTTGACAATTATACGAAGGCTTAGATCCCCGTGCCAAACATGCTGGGTTCAGCATAGCGTTTCGTGTTATAAAGTGGTGACTCCTTCTTTCGATCTGATCACAAGTCTCAATCGACTTTATTCCTCCAATTCTATTTTCAGCTACTCTGTTGAGAACTACTATATAAGTACTACACACATCAGCATGCCTTGCATCAATCATCCCAGCGAACCCAAAGCACAAAACTCAGTCACCTCACACGAATCTGAGAAGCCTCTTCTTGCACGCGAATCCAAAGACCTCTAAGCAACTAGGGACAAACTCCTTCATCAATTTGCACGACACCACCACGGCAAGATGTCCGACGACCAGCAAAAGGCACTAGACATCCATAACCAAGGTACCCCACTCTTTTCATTTCCCCCATTTCGATACAATTCCCGCTTCCACAACTATCTCGCTCTTCTGTCTTCCATCCTCCCCTTCTCTGGCTTTCCATTCCGCCGTCCCGCCTTTCTAATCTTCCCTTCCCATCCACAAACTAACACCATCCGCCTCCTATCCAATTCCTTGTCCTGAGTCACTTACATAAAAATCACACAACCTCTTCGTTGGTCCCCTTCCAAAAGCCACCCCATCGATTCACAAAATCCGTACACTAATACCCCATCCCTCTCTCACAGCGCGCAACGACGCCTCCAACACCAGCTCCCACCCCCGCCCCTCCCTAACCTGGGACAACGACCTAGCCGCCCACGCCACCGCCTACGCCCAACAACTCGCCAGCCAGAACCAAGGCCTCCAATACAGCAGCTCCGACGCCCGCCCCGGCGAAGGCGAAAACCTCTACTGGAGCTCCCCGAACGGCAGCTTAGCGGACGCTAGTCAAGCCTGGGTCAACGAGAAGCAAAATTACAACGGACAGAAGATTGGGGAGGGGGATTTCGGGAGTTATGGACATTATACGCAGGTTATTTGGCCCGGGACGGAGAGGGTGGGGGTGGGGATGGCGAGGGGGGGGGATGGGGGCGTGTTTGTGGTGGGGAGGTATGCGTCGCCGGGGAATTGGTGGGGGCAGAGTGCTTATACGGGAAGTTAATTTGAGCGAGACCTGTTGATGTAGGCCTCAAGATAGGAGGTGGGGGGATGCGTATATGTAACGTAAGTGGAATGGCGTTATGGATGGGGTAGGATGGGATGGTATAAATTGATAATCGTATTGATAGCATTAAACTTGGTGTACTGGAAAGCATGATCCGTGGTTACGAAAAGAGATAGAAGTCGAATTTCTTCATCTGGCAACGTCGTAGTATCAAATCATAGCATAGTCTTAAACACCACCTACTCTATCCACCCGTCATTCCCTCACACAGTACGGTATAACTGATCTCCAACCAAACCTCTCCCAATGAAGTACGCAATAAGTAAGGTTGCAATCAATAAGTCAATCAGCATCCAGTCTGCAAAACACATCCCATGGATGGAAAACAAAAAACCAAAATCCCCAACATACAAGAATCTGATCCACAACGATTTTTCAAAAAACAGATATGAAAGATCCTAAAGCAAGAAGAAAAGAAAAACACTGAAAGAAAAGAATAATCAATTAAAATTAAAAACAAAATAAAATGAGAACTAATACAAGTACAAGTACTTTAATCCATCTACTTGACTGGAGAAAAAGTTTAGATCATTTCTGGATATGAGCGCAATAGAGCAAGCGGAACCTCCTCCATATTGGGGGGGATAATTCTTTCATTCGTTCATGGGTTTCATTTAATTGTAAAGATATGATGATATTGGTTTCGACAGCAGGGATTTTGATTCATAAAAGTAAGCCAGTAAGACCATGTAATTTGACACTAGATAGAATCCAATTTGTGAAAAGAAAAAATTATATCAGTAAGACTACTCATTGCTGACGTCTATTTCTTATAGCAGGCCCACAATATATAGCAAGCAATACATATACACTTCAATCAACATCATTCGTCAAATCACTCACTCCTTGAAAACCTCCTCCGACGCTAACAATGCCTTTCGAAAATCGCCGGAGCAAAACCTCTAACGTTATTCATGTAAAGCGCAAAGATGCACAGAATCGATAGGTGGCAAAGAATATCTGTTTTCCACCTAGAATGACATTCAAGCAAGCTATTGAATTCCACAATCATCAGAATCCTTCCAAATATCCCCCCTCATAGAAACACCATGACAAAAAACTCAGATCCACCATCCCTAAAGCCACCCTCAATATCAGTCCGCTCCGTCCCTTTTTGAAATCCCCCTTGGTATGCCTCACCCCAAACACCTATAAGTTCAGTTCTCCCTCTCATTAAAAAAAGAACCACCAAATCTCAATCCTTCCCTTCCACCTCCCTCACAGCCTTCCCAACTCCTCCCGCCCTCACAATCACCCCCATCCACCCCCGCCCCACCACCTACAACCACCCCATCCAAAGCGCATCACACTGCGCCAACGCAACCGGATCAACACTCTTACTAATAGCATCAATAACCGTCTGATTCGCCGGCAAGTTCCCCGCCTCAGGCGGCCTCGCCAGACTAACCGCCTTCTTAACCACAACATCGCAATTCCTCGCCACCGCCTTCCTCAGTTCATGCTCCACAACAGGCGCCTTATGCTGCTGCGTGAACCAAAAGATCATTTCATCCCGCACGAAAATACTCAGTTGGAGCTCCAATTCCTTTTCGCCTTGGCCGTTGGGTTCGGTCAGGCAGCGGGCTATGGCCATGATGGCGGGGGCGAAGATGCCTTCTGTGGCGAGGGGACCCATGAGGGTTTGTAGGTTTGGCGTGAGGCGGAATTGGACGGGTTCAGGGTTGTGGAAGAGGGCTTGTGCGGAGGCGATGGTGGGGATGAGTTCGAAACCCCAGACGGAGCCGTGGGAGCGGGAGATGTTGAGTTTGTGCGGGTAGCGAGCTGACATGTGCATGATGTAAGTCATGAAGGTCAGAGCGGCAAGCTGGGAAGAGAAATGGCGGCGGAAAAGCCAGAAATCGGAATAGGAGGGATACGTTTGTTGGAAATAGTGGAGAGCGATTGTTGAAGGGACCCAGCGGTCTTGAATGGCAGTGAAGGTTTCCATACGCATCGCAGGGTTTTCGGCGGGATATTTCTGGAGAAGGTCAGTGTTTGATGATATGCATGAGGATGAAGGTAGCCTTACATTACTACGAGCTTCGGTCAAAGCACGAAGCTTATCCATCGTGAATAGGACCGGCTCGTCTTTGTTGATGCCATTTCTCCGACAATGATCTTCGTAGACCCCTTGCAAAGATATGTACGATGCGTCATCCTGAACCAACCGAAGCGGAGGTGCCAACGGGATCATCAACGGCAGGTGGAAATTCAAATTACGCCTTCGGCTCTCCTTTCGCTTCGACAGTGTTCCATTGAAGATACGGAACAACTGTAGAATCCTCTCCTCACGACGGCTATGTCTCGCAGCAGGGTGTTGGATGGCGAAAGGATGTATACTCCCGTCATGGCCTCGAATTTTGATTCGTCGATGAGAAAAGCCCACAGTCCTCACCAAGTCGACATCTGGCAGAAATCTCTCAATGCGAATGAAGTCGGTATTCTTGTCGCGGTGTTGCAGGTATTGTCCAGGCACTTCCACCTCGTCAAATTTCTGGAATCGGAATTCGCTGAGGTGCGGGCTGTATGTCTCGAGATTCTGTTGCGCCGGCCTTCGGTCAAGTTTCTCCTCAAATTTGTCCCTCCATTTCCGTAACTTGTGAATGTACTCGTACATGGTAGGTTTCTTCGCAACAAAGTCTTCCTCAAACGAACTCCGGATGTGTGGCGGTAGAATGGTTTCAGCAAACTTACGAATATTTGCCTCTGTGGCCAGCGGCAGTTTGTAGTCTTGGGCATAAGCGGTTGGAGTTCGGCCAATGTATGATAGACCGTCATTAAGCAGCGCCACAATGAGTCGGTAAGCATCTTCGTCGGGTGGACATTTGAAGTGCTTGGATATCTGATCCACCATTGTTTCCATTGATAGGGCCAACAGAGGAAAGGTTGTCTTCACAACCGACATGATCTCTTCGGAATATTCCCACGGCTTCTTGGGCGTCTGCTGTTCAGCGTCTTGCGTCTGCGCCGGCTGTGTCTCGCCATTGGTTTCCAACTTGACACCATCGCCCCCATCTACGTGGCCGTTCACTTGGGCATTTGCAGGTTTTGCCTCTGCCGTGTTCTCCCCGTTGGCTGTGCCTGGTCTTGACGCGATGTTCAATTGGCTGCTTGGAGTCGCACCGCGATTGTTCGGAGAAGTCTGTTTGGCGTTTGGTGACTGTTGCTTCTTTTGTCGAAGTCGCTCTTCTTTCAAATCTTGCTGTTTCTTGATGGCCAGCATGTCTTCACGGTTCGTTCGTAATAAGAAGAATAGTGATTGAGGATAGATCTTCGCAATCTTGACTAGGACCGATCGCGACAGCTTGGCTTCCCGATGGGACAGACTTGTCAGAAGCTGAGGAATAAAAGTGATCCAATACCAAACCGGCGTCTCTCCTTTGAACTCCTCGAAAGCCTTCGCTATCATGTTATCATTGGTATCAACGCTCAGCAACCATAAGATTCGGCTTAACAGCTTCCTTGATTTGGCGTTCTTGTACAATCCAGCGGCCTCCAAATAACAACTGACAGCAGCAGATGCCCGCTCCATGTTTTGTGGCTCTTCTTTGAACATTTGATCGTTGTAAAAGCCCCATTCAGCCCACGCTTTAGGGAGGCGGATGTCATAGTACAGAGCAGTACCGAATGCGTCATTCGCTTCATCCTTGTGGTTGAGCTTCGCTAGGAACATACCCTTTAGAGTGAAGAACTCGGCCTTCTGCTGTTGACCGAAATAATTCAAATTGGTGTTGTTGATGACTTCTAAGCCGCTCTGTAATTCACTTCGATTCTGATAATGGCACTTGGCCTGCTCGCGCAACTTCAAGAAGGCTTCTTGGATCTCAATATTTGGGAGCGTATAGATTCTGCTAAGCTGGCTGATGCAAACGTCGGGCAGCTGGTGCTTACGAGCAACATGCGCGAAACGATTGATGATCCATGCTGTCTCGTGATAGCCTCGGTAAGCGTACGAGTTTCCGCTAGTATTGTTGGCTTGTTGCGGGAGAAGGTTGAGGTAGGTTCGATTGATGAGTTGGAAGATGTGCTGCCGCCAGTTAACAAGATCTTGCCAGGCGTTGATATCATCCCAGACATTAGGCAACCGATCTCGCCATGTACCCAAGAGGAGCTTTAATTCCTGTGATTTCTGGTCCAGGTTCAGTGTTGTAGTTTGATTAAGGCTGGTGCAGATGACGTTGGCATCATGCAGCTCAACTAGCTGCTGGAAATTTTGTAGGATCGGGATATGAGCATTAGTGATGCGTCGTGGAAGCTGGTGCCATTTGCGTATTGAAAGTTGAATTGCTTCGTCGCAAACGCGATTGAAGTCCTGAGGGCTTTCCTTGGTGTCGTGGAACCTCAGCAATGCCATGAAAGCCTGGAAGAATGTTCTCCTCGGGGTCGGCGCGTCCGACACTGCCTTGATGATTGAAGTAAGCTGATCGAGGTTTTCTTGACCCGCCCACATTTCCAGACTTCTCCATGAAGACTCCAGAATGAGATCATTGAAGTTTTCATGCTTGGCGAAGTCGCTCAGGATGTCCCACTGCTGCAGCTTCTGTGCGCACAAAACCCAGTGATCTTCCCAGAGCATGTATTCTCCTTGGGAGAATGGGACGGCTCCTGTCCGAGCTTTGATCTGGGCAGTCTCGTACAGCTGCTGGGCTTTGTCCCACATACCATTTTGCTCGTAAGACAGCGCTGCATTGGTCTCAACGAATTTGCATCGACGTCTCCATGTCCCGTAAAACATATCATCCTCTTGCAGCCCGGCATAGACCTCCACTAAAGCATCAAGATTGCTCTCACGTACACTGGGTGAATCGATCTGCGGTGTTATTGCTGACTCCTCCAAAGCGACGGCGGCCATATACCAGGCGTTATAGGTCCTGCTTAAGAATTTCAAGACGTGTGGTGGTATTTTGCATCGAGGCTTTGCACGCACGTTCCCCTCAAGGAGAGCCTGTACCACGTTCGGTCTCCCGTCAACCTGGCGCTGGTGGTAATCCTTGGTCAGCAGCAGGACTAGACCTTTCTCAAGATCGCTTCTGTCATCCTTTGTCAGCAACGACCAGCAAAGTGGGTACAATGCAACCCAGAACTGGTAGGCCATATATGCATCTTTCTCAGTATGTTGTAGTTGGCACAGAGGTTCAATGATATCGCCGATCTTGACTTCCCCAAGACTCAGGCAGAAACGCCGATGACTGGCCATGAAGTCCTCAAAATTATCTTCAAGCATCAACTCCTCTTTCCGTCGATCATTGCTCGACACCCCGAAGACCTCCACCGGTGGCATCATGGTAAAGTCATCCAGATGTAGTTGAGCAGGTGTACCCATTTCAACCGCACCAACAACCAGTTGAGTGGCTTGACGAAGCCAGAAGCTATCCGAGAGAGTCTCCCAGTTCTGAGAGTTCAGCACATAAAGCAGTCGAGAGCTGGCGCTTCTTGATAGACTTCTGTCGAAGATGTTCATGAATCGGTTGCGCATCTCCACATCTTCTGCTCTAGTGCCGATGAGGAAAGCATGCTCCAATCGGACCGTGAGCTCCGTTCTCGTGATCTTTGGATCTTCATAGATCCGAATTACCAGATCCAGAAACTTCTGCAACAGGGTGGGATCGGGACGAGCCTCAAAAAGCAGCATCTTGTGAAGCACTGCAGTCTTTTCCTTGAGTGTCGGATACTGTTCGTCAGATTCAAATACCCAATATTCCACCATATCAAGGATCTTCTCGCACAGCTTCGTGTTTTGAGATCGCTCGACTAGTATAGCTAGCACACTCAAGAACGGCCGTCTTGATTCTTGCAGGGTAGCCATGCGAAGCGAGATAATCTCGATAGTCTTGAGCGTCAATTGGGTAGATATCTCCATCTCCCGAGGATCTAGGGCGCCCGGAGGAAGTTCGCCAGCGCGTAGATGTTGCTGAGCAGCCGCTTGAGCTTGCAATGCCGGTTGAGGCATTGTCTGATCTTTGGCGAGTTTCAACTGCAAGGCACGTAGTAAATGCGGGATATTCTGATCAACAATGCTCGGTTGTACATGCGCCAGAGTCCAAAAGCTATTTACGCAAGGGATCAGGTTACTTGTCGTGACGGGCGTATTGCCTTGCTGCAAAGACTGAATTACTTTCTCTATGCTCTCAACAGCTACCGTAGAAATGAAGCTGACGAAGTCTGTTGGCGGTGTATCGACATCCATATCATCTTCCTCCTTAGTGACCTTTGGAAGGACCTCGATGATCCTACTTAATAGCGGTTTGATCTGACGCTGGACCTCTGTATCGCTATCAAGCTCCTGATCACTGACATGGATGCAATCTTGGATCTCCGGACTCTCAGAGCGCACGGACTTCTCCAGAAGTCTACGAAGCAGAGGAAGCTGGGCCACGACCCAATCATCGGTTTTGACGTTGATAATGACCCGGACGATTTGTAGTGTATTGATTATGCCTGTCATGGTTTTCTCGTCACCCTTATCCGTCTTCTCTGATGCAAGTATGGCTTCGGTCATGCGAGGAAAGAGATCAATTTCCAGGTCCGCCCATAAGCGAGGAGAGAGTAAATCATGGAATAGGCCCATCGCCTTCCGGCACATATCGTTAGGCGGAAGCGGTGGGAGCAGATTTGGTTGTAAATCTCTGAGCTTAGTAGATGGCACGGGGTATCTTTCCGGGAGGACACTAATGAATTGAGCGAGATACTTGATGAGCATGATCCGGTGAGCAGCTGGTACTTGATACTCAGATCTCTCGGAGATCGAAGAAGCTGCACTTGGGTTTGGTGAAGCAGAGCCGGCTGTTACTGCGTCGAGTCTCCGCTTCTTGGCTGACGGTGACTCCGACGACAAGGGCGGAGGACGCTCTGATGGATTGATGCGTTGCTCCTCCCAACGCCAAATCATCCTTATCAAGGCAAGCACCAGCTTTTTGTGTTCATTGGATGGCTGTGGTAGTTGTGCAATCTTAGAAAGAGATGGAATGATGACGGGTACGAAATGTTCGCGAGACTCGAAAAACAGATCTGGATGTCGCACCATGAACTGAAATATACTGATTAGCTGCTGCAAATTCGAGCTCTCTTCCGAAAGGATCCTCTTCGGCCATTTCGCCCACATCGGAAACTTCGTGTCTCCAGGTCCAATCAATCGTTTGTGTAAGACGGGTGCAATAAGATCCAGCGCTTGAATCACAAGGGCTCTTCCTTCATTCTGATGCGCCTTTAGCAAAGCGACGTAGATCTGCGTTACAATCTTGACTGGTGTCTCGAATTGTGCGATGAAGAAGGCAATGAGCACATATGCAGCATGTTTGTTGATTGTATCCTCTAGTCGAATGTAGCTCCAGCCAAATTTGATGATGTCTTTTCGGGCTTCGGACACCAAGCTGTGGTGGTATTTTAGCAAGAGAGCCGACATTTGAAGAAGTTCAAGCCTGGAATGATCGACTCCTGTCTGGCCCGAATCTTCGGCTACCTCTGTCAACTGAGGTCTCCAAAGCTTATTATGAACTGCTTCCACGATGCTCTTGTCTGTGAATGGACGTTCCGTTGAATTCGGGGACTGTGAATGGCGAAAGACATCCATGGCCAGGATCGGATTGACGAGGTATCTGAATGCAAAAGTTTTGGCCTGTTGCGACCAGCTACGTGCGTTGTAGAGATCCAAACTCCTCATGAAGATGTTCCTCCAGTAATCAGTAGACTTGCTACAGACGATGTGATCATATATGAAAGTGAAGAATTGGGGATGAACTTTGACGCTATCGCTGGTAATGCTATCGATAAGTTGGAAGAGGAAGTCCAGATCCTGCGGTACACGAGAGAGGTACTTGACGAAGATCTCGATCAATTGTTCTCCGGCCTGATCAGCGCCGAGGCGGAGACGCAATCCTAGCTTGTCTGTCTTTAATTTCTGGTGGAGCTCCTTCCCCAAGCTTAACAGGTTCTGGAGGAGCTTAGGATGAGTCGCAAGCCATTCGGTGTCGTGATTAACCAGGGAATGCATGACATAGATAACGTTGATCGAAGCAACTTCTCTTTTTTCTGGATCTTCCAGGTTGACCGAGCTCTTCAGAAGATCGTCAATGTTCTCAACCACCTTGGTCCGGACATTGTTGCACACAGGAGCCGCAAGAAGCTGACCGAAAAATCTTCCGTACTTTACGTCAGACAGTCGCGGTGAGAAGAAAGCCCAAGCAGCTCGATCATAACGATTGAGATATTTGAGCAATGGCGTTCGAAATGGGCTATGGTGCGTTCTACGCAAAGATTCTTCAAGCTCCAAGACCCTATCCACTAGATCGTTCATAAAGGTCTCTGCACTAGCTGCCGCATTGGCCGTCGCGGGGAGCAGATGGAATATGTTCAGAGTGGCTATAACTATCTTCATCTGTGGGTTTTGATCGATCAATGCAAATGAAGATTTTTGCAGGACGGACTTGTCTGCGATCACTTTCATGTGATCTAATAGTCTTTCCCCGATCTCAACCTTGAAGTAATTGGTAAGAAGTGATAACAATCTAGCAAGGCCATCAAGACCCTGCACACTGAGCTTCTTGGGTTCTTGAAGGTTCATCAGGATAGGTCTTAGGCCATTTTGCAAAAGGTCCTTGGGCAGCTTGTTGTTGATCCTCAGCACGGCCCCTAAACCAGTATTGGCAGCTTCAATGACTTCCGGTGAATGCGAGTATAGCGATTTGAAGAAGACCGCAATGATTTTACTTCGACTTTCGCCGTGCTGTTGTCCACTGAATTCCTTAAGCCCTATTGCTAATGATAGAAGTTTGATGCAGGATMCCCTCAGATCCACAATGGACTGCGCCGTCCGATATTCTGTTGGCTTCGTCGCGAGGTGCTCATCCGCAGCGTCGGCAAGGGCTAGAGTTTCCAGAAGCAAGCGATTCAGGGGATCGTTGAATTCGATGAAGTCCTTGTCCAGCGGGATGCAAAATGCGATAGCCTCGACATAGCCAATTTGGGTTGGAAATGGCAAGGCTCGCAGCGGTTTGGCGTATATTGGTTGCAGAAGCCTCTCCTTGACTGGAGAAAGTAATTCATGAACCTGAACACCAAGCACCTCGGCGATGACGGCAAAAGCTTTCTGGGCGGATGCCCGTACATGCTTATTCATGTGAGCTAGTTCTAAGATGAAAAAGCCACACAAATTGAAGAGTTTGCTCTGATGGTTATTAAGATCCTCTTTGGGAGTATTCTTATTACACCGTCGTAAAAGTATTTCAATTGTCTTTTGTGCTTGAACGCGGGTATCGGCTGGCAAGTCAAGAGGCATGTCCTTGATGACATATACAAGAGCTCGAACGAACTCTACCTGTCGGGCAATCATCCAACTGTCTCCAAGGTCGATTTGAGTTGATAGTAGGTGTATCCCTAAGCCACCCCCAGCTTTGATGAACCATTCTTCTTCGTAACATTTATGGCAGAACACTTTAGCCAGATGGACAAAGAATGGAAGGCTATGAACGCTGCTCTCGGCGCCGAATATAATCGTTGCAGCGTCATGAATGGCTTGTACGCAACCCTGTGCCGCCCGCCGGACTGCAGGGTTATCAGACGACAAGCTCTCTGCAATGACGTCGGCGAGGATGCGACTATCAAGATGTAGGGGGCCTTCGCCAGCCTTTACATCAAAGCCTTTAGCGTTCTGCTTCGCTGATGCCAAAGCCTTACCCAGTTCAAGAATGGTAAAATGGCGACAAACGTCAGTCAGCAGTGACGCAGCCGAGGCGGAAAGCTCAGGCAGTGTCGAAGCAAGAATGCAAGCGCTGAGAAGTCTCTTCAACGTTTCCTCTTGGCAGTCTCTCTTAGAAGTCGATTTCCCTCTGTCTGCTAGCTGCAGGATATCCATCCCTGTGTCATGTTTACCTTCGAGAAAGTCATTCGCTTGCAATCTCACCAGTCGAGGAAAGTCGTCAGGAATTGTACTGAATCCAATGTGCATCTTCAGTTGCGCAGAGATGAACCGGAAGGCTTGCTGTTTGTAAAAGAGGTCTCCCTTTTTAGGTGTTGGCAACTTGGATGTCTCGGAAAGTCTTGCAATGGCGACATCAATACCGATTTTTGCTGGAAAAGGTCGTTCTTTGCTAGACCCTATGAATTTGACGTCGATGCTGCACTCATCGTCGGCGTATGGCTTGTATTCAAGCTGCGGTGGACCATTTAGGAATTTTCGATTCCTGCCGCCAAGCTTCCCTAGGATGCGCATGGTGGTATGAGCGTGATAGTGGCTGTAGGGGTTCGGCCGAAGATGATCCCAAAGCGCCGTCATCAACTCGTCAATCACAGGCGCCATGATTGGGTCAAGATACTCAGCAGTAAGGTTGTCGACACATAGTTCGAGCGTCCTAAGACCTTGGCCCACGAGGTCGGAACCGGCCCGCAGTGCGACAACAAGAGGACGCATCAGATAGCTCAGGTGCGGAAGAAGATTACTCAAGCGTGCGGGCACCGTAAGACAGAGTTCGACATAGAGATCGCGCTCCTGAGGCTTGCGAGCCGCCATTAGAAGATTGTTGAGAACCTCGAGCATCATCTCCAACAATGGTAAGATTTCCTTGTAAAGCGCTTCGAAACGGCCTCCTCCAATACTCCGAAAGAGAGATCGCAACAGGTAAAAGTAGTTCATTGGTTCTTCGGCTGTCGTCGAAAGCTGGATGGATTTTGTTATGATGGAGGTGATGTGAGGAAGTAGGACAACCTCATTTTGAACGGCGAAAAGTGTGACCGCCATGAAAGATAACTTGAATAGTCTTAAAAGAATCGAAGATTTCCGAACGTCAGCCGTTCCGACTTCATCGATCTTATTCATTAGAAATTGGAGCAGCATGCCTGCAAAATGCGGAGATGTGGCCTCGCTGGCCAAAAAAAACTGGGGAATATGAAGAAGCGTCATGTGTTCAAACATCATTTCGTAAAGCCGGGGTATCTCAGAATAAAAAACTTCATGGAAAGCTGCAGGGTCAATACTATGAAAAACAGTTGCAAAGGTCTCGAGCAGGTCCTTCTCCTCTTTACCTACTTGGACCATATAATGATTAGCAAGGAACTCGACAGGAGATGAGTAAGGTATATCGGTGGATGGTTTCTCCGTGCTGTAGTATCGGAAGACATAAGCTCCTTCCCGGAAGAGCTTCATGATGATCTCCACCTCTTCGGCGTTGTAGCCATACGAAATGTCCTGCCAGTTTGTGGGGGCATTGGCTGCATCCATTGGCGGCGCTTCTGGATTACATTCCTTCAGCTGGTAGAACATTCCCTTAAGGCCACCGAGTAGATTCTTGAATAGAAACTTATTGTCCTCGACCGGGTTTGCGCCACGATC
The DNA here is from genome assembly GCA_000442125.1 of Opeltia flavorubescens. Classification (NCBI taxonomy): domain Eukaryota; kingdom Fungi; phylum Ascomycota; class Lecanoromycetes; order Teloschistales; family Teloschistaceae; genus Opeltia; species Opeltia flavorubescens. Next base: position 985,487 of record KE546981.1, read on the forward strand.
CCTAGGATTCGAAGTTTTGATTGGTGTTGCTGAGAAGATGTCGATTTCATCCCAATCAGGAAGTTGTTCGTGATCCGCCAGGTGATTCTCGGGACCTGTGCTGTTAGCCTGATCCTCATACTGCTTAGACAATTTCACGGCATTGTGGTATTGTCGATTCATGGCTGCGAATTTATCCGCGATAGCGCTCAGGATCATGATGAGGAAGTGGCGAGCTTCTTTCTTGTCATCCAACTTTGCGATGCTGTCAGCCATGTTGAGTAGCAACTTGGCACTCATGGTCTGGAAGCTGGTGCCCGGGAAATTGTCATGAAGGTTTCTGGAGAAGACATCAACTGTTCGACGGATCTGATCACGGCTCAGATGATCTCGGACATGATGGATCAAATCGGCCAATAAGCTGTAGGCGAGGGGACGCATGGTTTCGTATACAGTAAGCCCGTCACCGATGAGGGTTCGATCATCAAGCAGGTCATCGATCTTGTTGAGGAAAATCTTTCGAAAATTGAAGTTGATCGTATGCCGGATAGCCACCAGGAGCTCCTTCCTTGTTGCGGATTTCTCGCTTGGGCAGTCGCGTAGTAACCTGACTACAATATCCGGCAAAGTTGGTAGGAAGTCACTGAGTTGATTATGGTATACTCTGAGCAAATAAGCCAGGAAACTCATCATCTTGACTTGAGCGGTGATGAACTCTCCAAAAGCTGCACGATTCTTTATTTCCTTGCTAACACCGGTGAAGATACTATTCCGCTTCTTGGCTTCTGCATGCGCGCGCTCTTGTGGTCCGGCTTGGAGCATGAGAACAACTTTGATCAATGGGACGAATTCCTTGACGTTTCTAGGAACGCAATTACGATGAGCCTGAAAGAGGGAAACGACGATGATCGGGCATTCCGCGAAGACCTTGAACGACTTCATCCCACTTAACAAAGGCCGTGTTGTTTGAACATCGATCCCAAGATCTGGACCCACTGAGGAGGAAGACGAGGCCGAAGGAGAACCAGGCCGCGGTGACTGGAAAACTTGGCTGTTGGGAGTGGTGCCTGCTACATTGCCATGAGCAGGTGTCTCAAATGTCTCTTTGACGACCTGTTCCATCGTCTCAAACATCTCTTGAATGAGCAACAAAAAAGGCTGCACCTTGCTCGCAGTCGCTTCTGTCTGGTAGCGTTCCAAGTCCATGATGGTTTTCATGCATAACACAGCATTGTCTTCGTTCTCTACCCGCGCCAGGCCCATCAAAAGATCAACGATTTCGGCGGCGTATGGTTTGAGTGCCTCGGTATGGCTCATTGGAAGCCGATGGAAAATCTCGAGGACGCAGCTGCGGAGTCTCTACAAATATCAATCAGCCACCGCGCAGATTACACAGTTGAAAGGATTCCGAACCTGATCCCATGATGTACTAATGAAGACGGGCGGGCCCTCCAATAGTTTTGTGAGTACTGGTAGGAGTTTCTTTAGGAAGGCTGCGTATGAAGGTCCACTGCACAAAAGATCGATATTATCCCGAAGCTCGGTCGCATAGTTGAGTCGTTGTTTGACATCTGCGGCAGCATTAGACACCTACTCTTTGAACATTATCTGCAAAACCCCCAACACACCTGCTTGGGGATCGCTTAGCCGGGCTGCAAATGCATCGATATTACGATCGCCCATTCTTGCGGCGGGACCCAGCGCAGGGTGAAGCAGGAAGCCCGGTGGTTATGTCATAGACTTCGAGCGTTGTATATTTCTGGTATAGCAAAAGGAGGAAGCTCTCGGGTCGTGATGAGCGGAGTGCAAGTGGTTCAAGGCGCTGAGCCAGAAGTTGAGATAGGAACAGGCCAGTGAAGGCCTCAGGTCAAGAGAAAAGGTGTAGCTCCTCCATCAACAGGAAGTAAGGATATGGCGGAAGAGAGAATGTGGAGTTGAATGGTGGAGGAGGAATAGTGGACGACCCACTGTTGATGGAGCTGCCAAGGCATAGCAAAGATCACGAACTTGAGAAAGTGATGGGGCCGAGCTCTGCGAAATCCATCAAGCGCTAGCAGGGATCATGATACGGTCATTACGGATATATCAGCCTTAACCGAATAGTTGGAGTCTGTTTCACATTCTGTCACCTGTACAGCGTCATTTTTACCCCATTGGGCATTAGTTCGTAGGTCCAAGAAACAGAGGAGATGCTGTCCTAGTATTGAGATCCTCTAATCATTACTATAGATGGTCTTCAGATCGACACCTCGTTTTACTGATGAAATTTACCAATTACGGCTTGATGTTCAACCAAAATTCATAAGCTTTCATGAAAAACTTAGTCAGACAATAATCAGGTCACAACATCCTCTACTCTCAATTTTTACACATGGAACATGCGTCTTCTTCTTCTCATTATGACGCACGTAACGCCCCCCTTACATACACTCTTTGGGCACATGGTCCATCGAGGGCTAGATGGCGGGGTCTACAGGTCCCCAGCCGAACTTGTCGTCCTTGCTGTACGTAATCATACATTGAGAAATTGTCCTGTTGACTCATCGAGTTAATGGTCTTGTTTCTTCACAAATCACCGTCAGGGTTGCAGAGACAAATCATGATCTATATTTGCTACCAACAACACCGTTTCTCTCCAAAGACCTCCCGTATTCGTGTCGATGCAAGGGCCCAAACCTTGCAAGAGATGGAGAAACGACAGGCCGGCTTTCTAGTATTCCCCCATGTATGCATACCATGATCTTGGAAGGATACTGAAACACGCTTTAGGACCAGGGGCTCGATGAAGTTGCCAACTAAAGTGACGAGGACAAGAAATCGCTTAATGAAGTATTGACAGGGCTTTGATAAAACATCCCAAAACGAGTCAAGAGCAATGCGCACCCTACATCGCTATTGCCCACTCCTTGCCAATGCAGGATTTGAATTTTGCCTTGGGTTTACTGGGGGAGTTGTTGTTCCCCCGCTCGAATGATTTCGTTCATGACGAGGTCGAAGAGGCTCGGGCATCGCAGCCCTTTGCGGGTTTGATGCTTCGTCCTGCAGTCTTAAAGCATCCAGTCGTTTCTGGCTGTCCTGCGTTATTGGGTCCACTTCATCTGCCTTCAGTGGTATAGAAGTCTTTTGGCCTTTCGTTTCCGTAACAGAATTAGCAGGCACCGCTTGATTATTACGTCGTTGATTTGCTTGCTGTGTTAATTGATCCCATTTACTCTTTCGCGCTTGCTGCCGCTGTTCCGCCGTGTTTTGCATCTCATTGTAATCATGTGAGCATTCGTCGAAAAGCTGGGGATTGATTTCCATGAACAACTTCATGGCGTTGTAGACCATGCCGTGGATGGTTCTATCCAATTAGCTGCGATCGGTGAGCATTTGTGCACGAGGGTCTTACCTGTTCCAATGACCTTTAGAGTTCTCATACAACGGTGCAAACATAATCGGAAGGATGACCTCGACATTATCACTAATGAGATTACAAAAATATTCATTATTCCAGAAGTACAAGGCCCGCTCAGCCACCTATATGCATTTCATTAGCTATGAAATTGGTGAATCGAAGGCAGATGCTTACCTGGAAATGAGGACTCGCCACTGATTTGGCAAGTTGGTTGAACAGTGGTTCCTGGACCTTTGCAAATTCGGCTGGATCCATGACTTCAAAAATGTCTTCGACTTCGTTCAAAAACATAACCTCTTTCGTACTGTTGACTTTTGGCCAATAACGTAACAAGCCGAGGACGACCTTCGCACAAAGTCAGTGAAGTCGGGGTTCTGTCACGAATGATCCTCACCTCCTCCGTCAAAGCTGCATCCTTCTCTAGAAACTGAACGATGCAATATGCAAGCTGCGGATGATACATGCTTAGACTTTTAACCTTGTGTAAAGGTATTAAAACTCTTGTGAGAAAAAGCTTGTGCTCCTCTTTCAATGGCAACGCAAAGCCGTTGATGATGGAACCCAAAATTTCCAACAGTTCCGCTATTCCGTTGAACCTCTCGGTTTCGTAGACGAATTGAAAGAAGACATTGTTGATTGAACGTCGGATATAGGAGCGCAAATTCAAAAATTTCCCGTAAATTCGGTGAAGCGTTGTTTTTAGGAAATCTCGCTCACGCGGGTCTTCCGAGTCGAAGAGCTCCAGCAGCTGTAAAACAAACTGATGATCGATGAAACCCTTGGCGATGTTCGTGTTGAAGTCTTGGCTCTCAATGAAGCGCAGAAAGAACTCATACACCACCTGGATATGAGGCCAGGCAACTTCCAGCACAGGCTCATCCTCTTCTGGGTCGAAAGCTTCGCCTTGTGGATTCATGGGTGGTGGGATTGGTCGGAAAAGGTTTTTACTGAACATTTCCACTACTCTTGGATACATCGGTTCCGTTATGACCTGACGATTGTTGGCGACGTAGTCCAGCAATTCATGAAGGGCCAGTCGTTTGATTTCCTTCGATTTCATATCTCCACTGCTATCGTTGAAGTCGAAGATGATGTTACACTGGCCAATCTTTTGCATGAAGAGCTCTTGTCTTCGGTTTGGCGGTACTTCGTGAAATCCTGGCAGCTTTTCAAGCTCTCTCTGGCGCTGATCAGATATATCAAATCTTGATGAGTGTTGGCGCTTCGGTGTCCGTATACCCTCTGGAACGTCTTTGGGAGTTGAAGAGAGCCGATCGAATGCCGCCGATTTGGGCCCCGGTCGCGGTGGAGCAAGATCGCCAGGCATAGTCTCAGCGGCGCCCGGGGGCGGTACATGCTATTCAGTGGATTAGACGTATTCAGTGTACAGCAGCCGACCTCGGGATTCGCTCAGAGCCAGCAAGTACTAACCGGTGCACTAGGGCTTACGACCACGCTCGGAGGCGTAGGATGAGGCGCTCTTGTGGGTGTTGCAGGGCCTCCGCTTCCTCCTGCGATTGGTGCTCCTCCGAGCTGGGAAGGCACGAATGGTGGTTGCCCGGGAGCCATTGAGCTAAAAGCACCTTGTGGAGACGGATGATGGGAAGGGGCATGAGCAGATGCAGGTGGGCCGTTCTCACTTGAAGGCAATGGCTTGTTGCGCGCATCGTTCACCAATGTGGTCGACGAGGATGTTGGGGTCGCTTGGTTGGATGCATTGGGACTGTGTGTGCTCCCAGACGGAGTGAGACTTGAGCCTGTTGACGGGGAGTTTGCCCTTGGGGTCAGATCTTTCTTGCTTTTGGATGACGACTTAGAATCTCTTGCTTTGGATAACTGCTCATGCTAGGTACGTTAGCCTTGCTCTCTGCACAAAACACCATCCGCTGCTGGATCAAGAGACCGAGGTATTTCACATACTACTCTTTGCCTAAAGCCTTTCATTGTCATAGTCTTGAGTGAAATTGAGCAATGGAAGTGGTAGGTCAACTTTGTTCGAATTTCCTAGCGGGTCGGCGGCTCCGACAGGTGATCGAAAATGGCGTTGAAAATGCGGTAAGGCGTTTGATGGTCGAGAATCTACTTGCTGATGACCACATTCAAGTTAATAAGAGATTGTAATGGACATAGTGCTGATGCGATCGACGAATAACGGGGCTGATGTTGACACCACTGTGACTGTATCTTCGTATATTGTGCGGGGAAATCTCCATGTAGCAACCAAGGCTGCACACAGAACTCTGACGAGGCTTTGTGTCGGAGCGAAGAAATCAGAATGAGCGCAAGCTACCTCTCAAACGAACAGTGTCCAGTAGGTCAAAGTCGTCAAATGAAGTCGAGGTAGGCGTTTAGCACGTACTTTCACAAGCGAAAAGCGGGCGCCAAATCGAGATTCATAGCCACTAGCAATTTGCGGGGGCTTCAGCTTGGCTGAGCTTGCTGCATCTTCTCACTGCCCTCCAATCGCTAGGCTCAGACTTAATCGATGCAACGATTATGTAAGAGAGTGTTTTGACTGGGAGACTGGCAAAGCACGCCCACAGTAGTCCGAGACGTCACCCTTCCCATCCGTACCTGCTTTACGCTTGTGTACCTAAGTATGCCCTAGTTGAAGCCCTAAACAAATTTCTATCACGTGAGCGCGTGGCAGCTTTACGTCACCTTGCTTCCATCACTCCCAGACGAGTATTTCGGAGTGAAACGTCAGGGGCCTGGAAACGAAGGCGAGAACATTTTAGAGATGGAATCGGATCAGCTGAGCGAAGACCTCGAGAGTCGCAGCGCGCCATGGCTCAGTGTCCCTCCCGTGCCCCTCGTCGGTATCGAGCATCCATGTCTAATTACTGATATTGGGAGGGCGGTGGGCACACTCGGTGGTTCCGACGCAACGTCGAAGGTACAGTTCTTTTCCTCTATTGCTCCCCACAGTATCCTTATTATCTCCAGCTTATTGGAGATAGATCGGCATCAATCGAAGCAGATTTCTACTTGCACCCTGGGGATCGAATTTCGAAGCCCATTTCTTCCTTCAACACTAAGACAACCAATGTCTTGCTGAAAATCACGGTACCTAGGAGAACGGGTCGAAAACGTAAACGTGGATCCGAGGGTGAATTCCTAGCATTCCCGCAAGCATCGTCGTCTAGCCCACCATTACTCTCGGATCCCAATGACGCCAAAGTTCTTTTTCAAAGTTTGCAAGACAAAACCGACCGCTATGTTGTCGAGGCCGTTGGTTTGGTGCAGCATACGCATCGCTTCCGGCGTAAGTGAACATCCAAGACTGTATGTTGTCATGGTGCTGACTATTCAGGATTACCTGATTTTGTTTGGTCCACACAGAAAAGCTCGTTCATGGCGAAATTCAAAGACCACATACTTCCTTTCGAATGTGAGTATTTTTGTCATCGGAAACATATCACACTAATGTATCCTCAGACCCTCGACTGAAAGAGTTCAAGTTTGATATGTCCAAAGGGGTCCAGGAGGACAACGATATTCCTCCGCCTCCTCTGTGGACGCGCCATGCCGTTCCTTTTAACTTATCGTACGTGCTCCACCTTGCCCCCAATCCTCCTAGGTGTGCCCTTTCTTCGACTAACCGTGGTCACCCTGCAGGTTCGGGCGAGTTCCTGTAACGAAAGATGACCTCTCATCTGCTGATCTCCCATCCCTTGATGAAATGCAAATCTTAGGGCGCAACAAGCTGTTCATGGTCCCCTTCGACGCTCCAACCGTCCCTACAGCACCATCAAGTAGTCTTCCGCCCGAGTCCTCCCTTGTACCTCCCCTGCGGAATCTTATTGGTGCCATGCGCAAGATATTTTCCCACCGACCTATTTACACTCGGCGCGCAGCGCAAAATACAATACCAGCAGATATATGGACAGCAGTTAGTCCAAACGCCGTCAAGCATCTATGGCAGTACATCGGATTTCTCTGGGTGAGCGGACCTTGGCGCGATACCGTTTGTGCTTGGGGCGTCGATCCGAGGAAGGACATATCAATGCGACGATATCAGACGGTTGTTTTTCAAGTCGAATCCGATTCTAAAGAGCCAAATGCAGGGCGAAGCAAGGCTAAAAGTAGAATTGATCGACACCTGGCTGCCAAAGCGGAGGTTCGGGACGGCCATCTTTTCAACGGCAAGACGATGCGCTTGGACGGCAAACTCTGGCAGATATGCGATATATCGGATCCTCTGCTCAGGTCATTGGTTGATACAGACGTATTAAGAGACAATTGTGATATCATGTCCGATGGGTGGTATACGAATGGGACATTAGCCAAGATCAGAGTCATCATGAAAGCCAAGGTTTCAGCAATTCTTGCTGGAGAGGCAATTGACGAGCAGCTGGAAAGTGAGCTATCGAGATTGCAGGAGAAGGTGCCTGATATTTTGACTGAGGAAAATCGGGCCGAGGCTATCTTCGAAAAGGGTACTGCGACTGCCAGAATGATGAAATGGGCAGAATCGCTTAGGACGACAGCCATAAGGTCTGGAGGGGATAAGGTGGCTCGGGGACCGGAGACGGCGAAGCCGAAGGCCAGTCTACGGGCGGTCGCGAACAAGAAGACAGCGGTGTATAGACAAGGCAGGGGGAGAGGCGGGGGAGGAGGAAGGCCGCGTAAAAAGAGAGGCATGGAACGAGGCGAAGGCCATATTGGCGCAGGCGATGAACAGGAAATGATAGACCCAAGACTCCGAGACACTACTGGGGAAACGGAGGATGTAGACAGGGAAGCGGCATTGAAGGAGTCCGGAGATGACGCTGAGAGTTCGGATCAGGAGACATCAAGCAGCAATTCCAACACCGAGAGCTCAGATGAGGAATCAGACGATGAGGACTCTGAAACGGACGATGACAACACGTCCGAAGATACGGATGAAGAGGATGGAGAGTCGAATACTTCTGATTGATCATCTAGACTATTAATACATCCTGCCGACGCCATGCTCCACGCTTCGTGATATTCATCCCGCATCCCAAAAAACCACAGTACCATTATGAGAGATACGTTCTGCTCAGACCAGCGCAGGTTTCTTCTTGATACCTAAGGCCGCCCCAAGATCCTTCTTCTTCTTCACCGCCCTCTTAAATGATGGCACTGGCGGTGGCGGCATCAAAACAGTATCTTGTTTCCGTCGCCCCTCATCAACTCCCTCCCCAGCTTCACCCTCCCCGTCTCCAATTCTTCTCACCCTCTCCCCAGTCTCCGTCATGAAAGCCCTCCTCGCCATCTCCTCATCCTCCCTCTCAACCCTCCTCCTCTCCTCATCAATCTGCTCCTTAACCACATCCCCCACCTCCTTCCCTCCCACCGCCCTCTCATTCCTCGCATTCCTCGTCCGAATCTCATCCAACGCATCCGCAATCGCCATCTCCTGCTTCGCATCCACAACCTTAGCCTCCAACTCCTCCATCGCACTCTTCTCCTCCTCCTCCCTCTCCAACCTATCCAACCTCTCCTCATCCGTCTCCTTCTCCCCCCCTTCCCCCGTATCCTGCCTCCAGATCTCAAAATTCCGCTTCGCGCCCCTCTCACACGTGTAATCCATATTCTTCGGATCGGTCTTGAAGGTGATTTCCCCGCTGCACCTCGTGCAACGAATGTAGAAACGGAATATGGATATGGAGTAGTACTTTTCGTCGGTGGTTTCTTTCCGGGCGTTGAATTTTCGTCCCTTGTAGATGTATTCGCCGCAGGAGATGCATTTCATGCTGAAGGGCGCCATGAGACGGACTGTTTGGACTTTTGGGCCTGGAGGGGTGGAGCCGCGGGGGCGGCGGGCGCGGGTGATTTTCGAGGGGTCGAAGTCTGGGGGGTAGTATTTTGTGAGGACTTTGCGTTCGGACATTTTGGTGGAGTTATGAGGGGTGAGTGTAGTAGGATAGGAGAAGGGAACTTCAAAAAGTAGAGGGTCGTTGATATGATGGCAAGGGAAAGATCGAAGAATCTGGAAATGCGAATGTCATATCCACCTCCTGCATGTAGAAGTCTAAAGACTGTATTGATGAATGACTAATCAATGCATCACGTGACAGGAACGTCTTAGCATTACTCCCCCAGCTCCCGAACCTAGTTATGAGATCGCCCTGCAAGGCTCTCTACCGTTTTTGCCCAGAAACAGGTCGGCCAAAATTCTGCTCCACTCTGGGCATTGGATCTATTCTCAGATGGACGCAGAATCGGCCAAGTTCAAGAAGCTTCAGCCGATGTTACTGGGCTGGGAGGCACAGCCTGCCGACTACCACGGAGCGGCTTGAGAAGGATTTGTCGAATCCGAAATTGGAGACAGATGAGGGACCCTGTGATACAGCTTACCAATGATACAAACCTTTTCACCGGCTTGATTATGTACCCCACAGCATTTTAACCAATTAGACGGAAAGCCGCGTCTCCAGCATTGATGAAACCGATCAAACATCTCGTCCCGTCGCCAAGCCCACCCCTTCGAACTCGAGATGTATTGACGTTCGGAGACTTTTCCATGTGGGATGCGCAGCCTGCTGGAGCCGTCTGATCTCGTCCCGAGCTGCTATCGAAGGAAAACATGTCTTGGAAAGATGTACACGAGATGTCATCAATGAACAAAAAGCGGTATAGCAAGACACACTCGTCATTCCAAGAGATTGATGTTTCTGGATCTAACCTGCGATCCTCGTCCTCCACTTTCCGAAGAAAGAAAGGAGTCTTTACTGTTGATCCTTGCGTTACCCTGAGGTCAAACACGGAATGATGTTGCCATTCTTCTCGAGGATTCAACATTCTTCCGAGCAAATCTTGTCTTCCCTTGCCATCGTAGGAAACATCATTGCGCCTCCTCCAAGCAACGGGAAATAAAAAAATGAAGTTTGAAGGAAGAGATGCCGGAGACATGGATAGTACTGGTATCAGTCAGCTTCAGAAACAGGTCACAACACGCAATATGAAGGCGATGCATCGTTTCGAGGCTATCCGGTGCCTCTCGAGACCTTGAAGGCTTGATGGTGTGGCAAATGGGAGGGATGAGGGATCCAGCTAGCTCAGGATCTGAGCTATCTCGGTACGAAACGGAACGGTAAGCGAAACAATTTTGTGACCGATGGCCCTTTGTATAGTAATCATCCAAAACATGTGTGAGTGACAGTCTCAATGACATGCTCAGCCTATGGCTATAAAGCATCATGTATTTCCCCTCGTTTATCCAATTATTTTCTATCCATCGTCTTTTCTCGAATTGTCCATTCAAAGGTTGCTGTGCAATCAAACAAATCTAATCAAAATTCATCACTCATCGCCTAATCTTTCACAATCTTGTTCAATCCACTGCATTTGTACAATTTATTCGCTATGCATTCCTTCTCTCTCGTAGCTACCCTTCTCCTTTCGGCCTACTCCCCCTTTGCAACAGCTGCCATTGCCAAAACCCCCGATGCACCACCAGGATATCAAAAAGGCTATGCTACTGTAAGCTACCACCTTCCCCTCTTACATCATCCACCACCGAGTCATGTTGCTCACGTATCTCTTCTACAAAATAGCAAGACTTTGAACCCGCCGGTCAGAAGAGTATTTGCCACACAAACTGCGGTCTTGCCGGCGACAACACCGGGGTCCCAGGCATGAAACCTGGCGTTTATGCCGCTGCCGTCGGGCCTGACTTGGGCGGCGCCGCCGACAATTGCGGTCCATGTGGGGGATGCTACCACATCATCAATTCTGGGAATCCATATTGCACCTGGGATCAGTCCAATTGCCCGTAAGTGGAAATTTCTGTGCCCATCGTCCCCCAGGCGAACGGACGACCTCCAAGCAAAGAGTGATCTGAGTGGCTGACATTGCGCTTTTCTGACAGGGTATCGACTGGTCCCAATGATCAAGACGGAGCTTCGGATATCAAGGTTATGATTGTGAACCATTGTGAGGACTGCAACGAGGTGAGTCTTGGCCTTTTATCTCTGGTCAATCACTTGACATAACGGAACTAATGAACCATGGCATCATAGGTCCCAGGTCACTTTGACATCAACAACTCGCCTGGCTGGAACAACCCGCAGATCTGGTGGAAGGCGCTGGACCCCTCCGAGTGTCGCTGAGCGACGCTCCATTTCCTATTGTGGTGGGTGGGCTTTGGGGCTTGCTGGGAGAGATCGCATGGATTGGTTGCGATGTGTAAATAGTGGATGGAGGAAGGAGACTACTGCACTACACGAGTGGAACATCGGGGCTTGATGCCAGCATACTTCCCTTTCACTGGGATCTAAAGGGGAAAAATAGCTAGCTAGGCTAGGAATAACAACACGGCATACGCACCCAACGCATTCTAATAGCTACCATCATGATCTATCTGTCCTACTTGTTGCTCCTCGCCGTGACTTGTTCGCCTGTCAAGACCTCTAATACCCCACCTTCTTCTGTGCCCTTATGCCTCCTTGGACCCAACCTACAATAGCGTTGGAACCTGCTTTGATTGATCCTGTTTCTTTCCTCACTTCATCTCCTTAAAAAATCGTGTCCCATGCCCTGACATTTTGAGCCGGTTTTTGTTAATCATTAAAAACTGTATAGTCGAGTTTTAGCCGATTTCAAGACCACTTTAAGAACCGATTTCAGTGTTTCGCCATATACTCATCGTCTTCTCGAGTGCGGCTTGAAATTGAACCTAAGAGTTGTTGGTAACAGTACCTGCCTTGCCTTTCATACGGAGTTGTCGAAATGACGTACACGATTTTATTACGTAGTCGTTGAACACTGCGTCTAAGGTTTCTCGGACCTTGCTTTTTGCTTGGTAATCATCTTCAACATTATACTAAAGAAATACCAACGCCCGCCATCGATTGAGCTGGTGGTGGTGCTTTAGTAGCTTCATGAGAGCCACCCAAAGACAGAGTATCACGCACAAAGGTTGGAGGATGGCGGAGTAAATTAATGGAGTGAGAATGATAAAGCTGATGCTGGAGTCGCGTCTACCGTCGTCACCTTTTTTGAGCATGCCAGATACAACTGATCTCTACTCTAGGAAGGTATGCTTACATAGGAGTACTACGGTTCATCTGGCCGATCGCCTTTCTGTAAGTTTCTGTTTGAAGAAGTCGGTATCTCGGGTTGAGGTTTCTCGACACCTGGCTCTAGTCGCTACTAGGTCGAAGCTCCATGGTTATTGAAGATGACTGGTGAAGATTGATTATAACCTTTAATTGTATTACTTTCCGTTCTCGGAGTTGAAAAATATGCAGTGGGTATGTCCTCTCGAGACACTTTCCGTGGCAGTTGAAATCCGCGTTCTGATTCCTAGATTTACGGTAGGTTTTTCGATATCCACTCGACTTATCATTACTTTGCTTTAATCCCGATCGATCATCGTTGTCAGTTCGGATCTTGTATTGCTTTTCTTGAAGTCATAGCTGGCTTCAAATTTTTTGGATTGCTATCATGTCTCACACAACAACCGTTCGAACATCGAATGCTCGAATGTCAGGTAACAACTTCGAAATTTCGCCTCCTGATAATCATAAGCCATTGAATAGATTAGTATTAAGTGTGTCATAAAGGTTATGCTCATTCCTATATATAATCTTGATTAACTTAACCTTTTCTCCGGTCGAAGTCCCTGATGAGTACCATTTCGTTAAATCTCCATGTATCAGCTCTCTGTTGCTTTATATACTCAAATTTGCATTGACCAGGGCATGATAATTGGAGTGATTTCTATGTCACGTGCTCGTCCAAGCCAATTCAGGTTTTTGGATAAAATCTGAGCGAGATTGAGGGAATTAGAGATGAAAACCCATTCCACTTATGAGTCACCACAATTAGCTCTGCGACAGTTTGGCTTTAAGTACAAACTACTCGGCACTTCTTTCGTCATACTTTTTTTCAAAGTTCGCATCCTGCTTGTTTTGATTCCATACCATCAGCTTTGCCAAAGTCTATGCTCTTTAACCTCCATCCCTTTGCTTTGCAACCAATTGCATCTAAGTGAAATTCGACTGAAGCTCCTAATCGGGCCAAGATATAGTATTTTATCTTTGGTACACGTGTTAACCATTCGGTATGCCTGAAGGAACGCCCATAGATGGTTCGCAAGAACGAATCTCCTCCATTGATGGCCCGAAAATCCGTTTCTGGCATGAAGAAGCCGTAAAGCAAGGCATGAAATCTCACGAACGCCCCGTGATAATCCTCTCAGATACCATGTCGGCAACATCATACCTGCCTTCAAAACCAGTCCAATACTCTTCCATGAGCGGTCTTCTCTGCGAATTAAGGAGAGACCTATGCCGAGCGCCCGCCATAGAAATTGTCGACGAAGCAGGGATAAACTGGATTAGCATCAAAATCCAATTTGAACGCGGCACAAATAGCAGGTCACGGGTTGTATTGCTTGTGGTTGTGAGTGATACCAGCCGCCAAGAACTTTGGGAAGAGACGACAATCTCATTATATGAGATGCTCTATGTTCAGAACGCGACAAATCTTGATATCATACTCAAGGCTCCTGACGAGCCGGAAGAGAGGTGTTTTGCGATCGCATACGACCATCCACTTATCCCAACCTGGGATGAAAGACTGAAAGAACCGATCTGTGAATTCTTGCAGCGACAACATTATCACTGGACTACGATGTCGGTTTTCCAATATGGCACATCGCCCGATACGGCGAAACCGACGGTGGTAGTTTCTGTTGCGAATCTTCAGGAGGAAGATATCCCAGCCTTAGAAGGTGATCTGGAAGAAGAGCTTAGCCGCCTCGGAGCTCCGTCATTGCGCGCAAAGATCGTGGAGGGTAGTGGGTGGGCTTAGAATGCACGAAAAGGTGCAGGACAGGGACTTGTGCATGGGATTAAGAATACTAACCGGCTGGTATGGGTATGGACAGGAGGAAAGGATGAATCACGGCTTTGCCAGGTATTATGTCATTGTCATCAAACTGGATGGAACAGGAGAAGTTTCATCACCTTTCGACTCGATGGGCTATCACCTACACATGGCTCTCCTTTGGCCGATAAGAAGGCCATAGCTACCGCCTCAAGATAGAAGCATGTGCGTATAGTCCGAGTCACCAGATCCATCCTTCAGATCCACTGAATTTGCTCTTCGACAAGAGAGCGTACCTCATACCTTTGCAGCATTCAGGCTCCTGGTATCACATGACCATTGCAAATCGTCACCTAGACTCGATGATATCGTTACCTCGACTCCGGACATCCCTTGCTAAGACCTATCAGGAAGGTGAAGACTCAGCAAAGCTCAATTCACCGACGTCTCCTCCGAATACCACTGACGCGATATCGTCACATATAACGAAAATTACTTACTGCAAAAACTTCGAACGACTATGAATCTGATTGGCGATCGGAGTTAAACTCTTGATGGCGCATCGCTTATTTTAGTGTCTTCTTCCGCGGCAACATATTCTTCTCAACATTACCGAGTATCTGCTTTCTAGATGAGATCAGATAGAGTGAGTTTCAGTGAAAAAGGAGTATATGAAAAAGTATATAAAATTGTGTGATGTGAACTCTATTGCCATGGCTTAMACATGTCCTTCTAGCTTATCGCAGTGGTGGGGAGCCTTAGAATCAATTTTTGGCATCGTGATGCGATAATTCCGATGAGTGGCTGCTGAATCTGGCACGGCTGTTCTCTTTACCCATGGATTCTTCCGGCAAATTGAGCTGAGCGCTGTAGCAGTAACAAATTGCTCCGTTGTGGTTGGTCGTTCTCAGAATTAATGCTCGCTTGAAGATTCATCTGGATCACCTTGGCCACTCTACCGGATTTATCACCGGCGTCTTCAATAGCCTACACCGAAGTAGGTGTAGTCAGCTGCTTGACAAGAACTCGCTCATCTCTGAGTCCCTGCCACTAAAGGACGAATAATACTCTCCCAGGCCGCTAGTTCTACACTCGGATCCCAGGAACTGTCACCGAAGGAGGTATCCACGAGATTGAGGTAAAGGGATACGATAGTATTAAAAATCACTCCATACGCCTGCTAGCATTCGTTCAAGAGATATAAGTACGTCTGCCTAGACTCCGATGATTGTGCGGCTTGAGCAGTAAGAGATTTTTCGGAGGTTTCGATAAAGTACTAGATTCGAACTGTAGGGGTAAGAAGATCGAATGACTAGTGGCTAGGCTGTATTATATTAAAGATTATAGGAGTCTATCCGCTGTCGTATAGAAGATTACTATCGCTCGCTGCATGATCAAGTCGTGGCTCGATCTCGTAACTTAAGCTGCCGTAGGTATCAAGGTCAGATCTGAATGCAGGAACTTCTTGACATTTACGAACGGATAGTGGCAGGAGCCCGCCATAGGGATCACGGCATGGGTCCTCCTAACTCTTTCTCTAGTCTCTTCGTCTCTGAATTGGCCGATCACATCTAATTAGGTCTCGAGTGTGATATTCACATTTTCCAATTTCCCCGTTCGTGGCCTTTGTATCTTCGCTTTCCCTGGAAATTCGTATGAGTGCAGCATGTCACTATCAGTACCCTCTTCAAGTCTGCCAAGAGCTAAAAGATCATTGGGCGCGTCGAAAGACCTTGAAGCTATGATGCACATGCATTTCCGTATTGCGGCCTTTGGATCGTCGTGCTATTGATATGTATCGTACAAGTTGCCGAGGCCGACCACATTAGTAGCAGGAGCACCACCACCACCTGGTCTGCTATTTCATGGCGGTATGGCACGGCGGATCTTTAGGCTGGCATGTACGATTGGCGGGAAAAGTGGATTATATTCATTTGAGAGATTGTCTATGATGTAGTGCGGTTGCAGTGGCTAATTAAAACATTAGTGAATAGCTTGATGGTGGGATGATGAAGTAAAGGAAAGAGAAGATTCTAAGAAGGAGTGTAAACCCTAATAATTGGATGCGGAAATATTTACATGTTTGATTACTGAAAGGTTCGGCTGCGTGAGGTTTGCTCGGTACTTGTAGATATGAATTGGAGAGGAAAAATAGATTACAGAGGGTTGAAGCCGAATGAAGTATATATAGAATCGTCCTGTATAAACGATGGTATGAGACACATGACTTTGCAAACGTATATATATATCCTTTCGTCGTAATGAGCGTATGTAGCCGCGAATAGAACTCACAGAGAAACGGTACCGGACAAGAAAGGCATCTGGATACCTTGGAAGGCGTATCATAAAAGGTGTCAAGATATATAAGGCAAGTGAAAGAGAAATTAGTCAAATCAATGTATCGAGCAAGAAGCACGTGATTGCAAAGACCGGAGGAGATGCAGATATCATGAGGAAGTACACATAGCAACCAGTGCGTAAAAGCATCCGTAGAAAGTGAATGGTTGACAGCCATGAGTTTGAAGAGTCCCAGTCGAATTTGATAATCTAATGAACCTGATTGTTGTCTTCCTCATGCCTTCACCATCAGTATCGGCTCTTAAGTCAATTCGCTTTTATGAGGAGAAAACACCCACGGAATATAGAGAAAGTCATCAGGATATCAAAACCTCCCCAACTTAAAGTACCCCGGCTGCAGCTTCTGAAAGACACCCTTCGGATCATACTTCTCGCTGATCTCAATCAATCTCTGCCGATTCTCCTCTCCATAGCCCGCGAATACATCTTGACCCTTTGCGGCATAATTTTGGTAGATATATCGATTGTACACCCCAAGTTTTTTCGCAGCGTCGATGGATCGTTGGATGACTTTGGATGTGGCGGCGTAGATTTTCTCGTCATCGGTGGCGTTGGACCACATGAAGGCGAGGTTGATCACTACAACGAGTAAGTTTCCAGCTGAAAGAAAGTGAACTCATCAGTCAATTTGGTGGGACTTACGCATCAGTGGACCCTTTGTGTCTGCTAGTCCTAGAGCATTACCACCATTTTTGCTGAATTGAGTGATGACACTTTCACTGATGGGTTGCATCACGAGAGCTGGTAGAGCCCCTGGAAGATCTTTGACTGCTTCCATTTCTTGGATGAAGATGTCGAAGATCTGTCGTTGGATCTCCGCATTGTTTTGGAACGTTGCGGTGATGTATGTTTCACTGGTAGGATGTGAGCAACATCTCCTGCCGAGAGTGGAGTGAATCGACGTACCGAAATCCAGAAGGGTTGTAGGTCGTCAATTCAGCAGTGATGTCTGTCAAATTTGTGATCCGTTCCGTCGACGATATACTCGGGATAGCGAAGAACTCCTGAAAAATGGGAGGTTCCCGGACTGGCTTGGCGTATTCATAATTGGTGTTGGAAACCAATTGGCCCCGAGAATAGAAAAAGTCGACGATAAGAGCCGCATCTGGGTCCTTGGGCTGCTCGGCCACAAAATTCTGGTAGGCTTTGAAGAGAGAAACGTTTGCTGTTGCTGGGTAAAGGTTCACTCCTCCTAGCATTGCGCCTTGGGAAAATGTCTCTAGATCCAAGCGGGTGACGATACCAAAATTGTTTCCGCCTCCCCGAAGAGCCCAGTAGAGGTCGGGATTGGAATCGACATTGGCATTGCGTATCTGGCCGTTGGCCAAGACAACCTTGGATTATATCAGATCTCGTTCCTCTGATCACAGCGCCAAATTGCATACCTCATAATTCTTAACACCATCACAAGCCCACCCATAACGTCCAGAGAAGTAAGATATGCCACCTACGTCTCGTCAGACGGAGTCATCATAGAGGGCGAGGTAGTTGACCTCCTAGGGTAAGTCCAGTGACACCGATATCAGACACACGGCCTCCAACAACAGATAGGTTCTTGGGAGTCAAGTATTCATACACATTGATCCATCGGTTTCCAGCTCCGATCTGAGTGACGGTGTTCTCGGCATTCACATCGATGGTCTTAAGATTCTGCAAATCAATAGTGATACCACCATTGATACTCGAGGCACCTCTGAAAGCAGCATGACCCCCACCTTTGACAGCAAAATTGCACTTGAATGTAGCTGTGACGAGATAAGTGATGGCTACCTCTCTGGGCGACCTTGGGAGGACACGACAAGCAGGCTGAGTCTCTGATTGTTGAATGGACCAGTAGGATGATTGTTGCTGCTTGTATTCTGCCGAGGCAGAGGTAAAAACGATATCCCGAAAGACATTTTGAAGCAGTAAGCACTACAATTCAAAACAGTCAATTCTCATAGCTTTGTACATGAGCGTAAAAAGGCGTACGGTAGCGGCACAACTAGCCCCAAGAGTAAAAGTGTTGTCTGATTTTGGAGCCGGATATGCAGAGGTGTTGACTTGAGCTTGTACTCCGATAGAGTCAAAGATGTCTTGGAGCTCCTGTAGGTTGCTTGGAGGAGTAAAGTTTTCAGGATTCGATGCAGATGTGACACCAGCAAACGGCAAGATGAAGCATACGATAAAGGGAATGGGAAATCGTTGCAGCATGGTCGTTGGTCAGGAAGAAAAAGACGATAATCAAGTTACAACTGAAATTCGCAAAAATTGGAGGTGGCGAGCGCCTAGAAGATCAGTCTTTCCGACATCGCTAACCCCGCCTAGCACCTTACTAGTAGTGCTTGCAAGGGTCAATAAATTGTAAGTAGATTGGCACAGATAAGGGTAATGTGGTCTGTCTCACTCGCGAATGAACATTGTGAAAGACGAAGATGAAGGCGGTCATGAAGGTGGTTGAAACCCGACAATTTTGCTGTGATACCGCAAGTCAGAAAAGGCAGAGACTAATCAGATTAAGTCACCTACTATTCTACCGCAATGATGGTGATTCGTATTTTTCAATACGTTCACCTCTCTTATCACGCTGTCCTTTAGATGTTTCGGATTCCTTGATCCGAACGTCCTTAAACTAAGTTGATGACGTCTGCTACTTGCGACGACTGAAATGGTATGGTCAACAGGTCCACGAATTGCAACGAAAAGCTGATTTGGGCTGTCAGTCTCGTCGATAGCTGGCTTGCTAAGACGAGGAAGCTCGAGCTATCTCAAGGATTATCTCGTAGATCTTCAGAATCGGGGGTTCCCGGGTCGCCAGGAGCTCCCACGCTCTGACTTCCGGGGGGTGATTTTTTGGTGGATCAGCTTTGCGGAAAAATAAGTATTGAGATGGCTGACCGAGCTTGCTGGTATCAAAGTAGTCCTTGCTTTTGCAAACTAGAAAGCTAATGTCAGCCAATATCTTGAAAGATAGACGGAAGGGATGCGCATACTCGTAATAAACCTTCTCCGGCATCACATTCCCCTCTGCATCCTCCATTTGTACAATGTTCTCCCCGCCACTTTTTTCCTTCTTCTTGTCCCTCTGAATCTTGTCCCACAATTTCAGCGCATCCTCGATACCGGTTATTTCCCTGAATAACGTCGTGTTCGTGATCCCAAGACATTTCAACCCGTAGATATGCCTTGCCTCGTTGAAATGCTTGTCAAAAGCTCGCCTGCCCATGTATACAAAGTTCCCACATATCTCACACGGAAACTCGACGCCCAGACCGTGGAGTTTGTAAAGCCAATAGGGAATCGGTTTACCATCCCAGGCTAATGGAAGTTTGAGAGGATTATATATTTTCTCATCACCAGAATCATCGCTGTCATCGTCGGCACCACCAGGTCGAAGGGAGGGCTCGGCCGACTCGGCGAAAAGAGCGTCAAGCTCTTGCTGGCGCTCCCGTTCCGTCATACCTTGTCTGCGCTCCACATTGACCCGTGTGTCGGAGCGCACTGTCTCCATTGTGGAGGCAAGCTTTCGAATTCGATATTCTCGTTCCGCAATGGCGCGCTCTTTGAGATCTTTGGCACTGGATGCTGAGGATGGCTTAGGGGTACTCCCGTCGGCGTCACCGTTAGAGGTGCCGTTCGTGGTAGAACCTTTGGCGGCGCGGGCTTCGGCAGCCTTGATGTGTTTTTTGCCGCTAAGATGGCTTTTGTAGACGTTTTCATTCTTGAACTCTTTTGCGCAATCTTGACACCAAATGCCCTCGCCCGTACCTTCAGTCACCGGAGCTGCAGGGCCGACAGTCTGTGTCTCGACTCCCCAGCCAGGTACCTCTTTAGCTTCCCAAGAAATCTCGAATTCTTGATCAAAGGAGGTAAAGATCTTGTCCAGATCTTCGAGTGGACGGGTCCTTCGAAGAAAGCTTTCCAAGTAGCTGGACAGTCTCCCAACATATGTGAAATATTGATTAGTGGTCTTTTCTGGTCTCTTGATAGGGCAGTGTGGTGGTGTGAATTGGTCGAAGATGTTGAGGTATTGTAGGTAAGTGATTCGTCGGCTTTGCACGCCAGGGAGATTGAGGTAATCTTCGTGCAACGTTGTGAGGTCCAGAAATCGACCATAAGCCTCTTCACCAGTGAATAGATTATCTATTTCTGCCGTAGCCGACTCCCCTTCGCCAGGTGCCTTCCGCTTGTATGCCCGCTCAAGATTTTCGACTGGCTCATTTGGATATTTTCGGTGGAAGTCTTTAATCTCATTCAGCTGCTTGTAGAATTCGTCGAAAGGGTCGCCAGTCGAAATAGCCTGTATCTCTTTCGTCCGTAAGCCTTCAGCGTCATTGTAGATGTCGAGTAGGCGTTTCGACTGTTGCTGAATTCGATCGAGGAAGCCCGAGATTTGGTGATCGCGGTTCAGTCGATCGCGAATCTGCCTTCTAGGTCAGCAAATGACTTCCCATACATTCTGTGAAGTGGTTACGGACATGTCTTGGGTCATCAAGGACTCGATCACTGATTCCTTGCTCTAGTCTCTCTAAATCTTCGTGGATGAACCTCTGATCTTCCAACAGCATGGTGCGTGCTTATAGGTCACGATGATAATTGCGAACAAATCGTAGCTCGGTCCACAGCGTGATACCGGATGGCGACCAAAAGACTGATGGAGAATTGCTCTCAGGAAATTGAAACGAGATTCTACAGTTGCATGAAGACTTGACAAGCCATTGATCTGCAAGTGTATTTTGATACGGTAGGCGCACTGTATGGAAGCACATTTTTGTATCGACGACGCAGCGCTAGCCGTTCATGATCAGATATCACATGACTTTTTACTGGTCGATCGTTGTTCAAAACATAACCACGCGTGCCATGATGGAGGACGTCAACAAGGCTCGGCGAAAGGACGACTTTATATGCGACTCTTGGCGCCTGATGTCTATACGACATTTTCATGCCGCCGAGACAAAGAGATTACCGATCTATTCCTAGCTATTTAGTCTCGTGGATTGAGATCAAGAGCAATCAAAGCTCCCTATTAATGATATTTGAGGGCAAC
Organism: Opeltia flavorubescens; assembly: GCA_000442125.1. Taxonomy (NCBI): domain Eukaryota; kingdom Fungi; phylum Ascomycota; class Lecanoromycetes; order Teloschistales; family Teloschistaceae; genus Opeltia; species Opeltia flavorubescens. The sequence goes on from KE546981.1 coordinate 1,007,053, forward strand.
GAGTCGTAGGGAAACCTCATGATTTCCAATATGTGTGAACATGGCAGTGAGATGGGGCTGGAAGCGTAGACGGGCAGATAGTCGATTGAATCAACGACGGACTGATTCGCAAGTCATCAATCTATTCCTATATCTGACCATCCTCATACTTCCAATAGTCATTCCTATCATACCTCCCCGCCGCTCGTTTCTTTTCGTCTTCCCTGCGTATGCTCTTCACGTACTCATGAAACTTATAACTGATATCTAGCACGCGTTGAAAATGCGGTAGATCAACTATGATCGTCATATTCGACGCAGCGTAATCGGGATCCTCCTCCGCCTCCGCCTCCGCCAATGTTATCGCGGTTTGCAAAGCGTTACGGATGTCGCGTCCATTGAGTTGGGCCTTTCCCGATTCCGCCATTTCTAGAACCCACGACTTGGCTGCTGGTGAAATTTGGATCTTTCCAGCTCGCTCTCTGATGAGTTTCTGGAAGAAGCCGTTCCAGATTTTCTTCCTGTCTTCGCCGTTCAGAGTCGTGTAGCCGATGGCAATGTGGACGCGCGATACGAAAGCATCGTCGATCTGCCCGACTCGATTAGTAGTGAGGAAGAGAAKTCCTGTGAAATATTCCATGCGGCGTAGAAAAGCTAGATTTAGACCGTTACCAAAATGTAGAATCGATGTGTCGAATGCCTACCTGACACAAGTCCATTCCGGGCCAGATCTCTGTTCTGCCTTCGTTCCAGGAAGATGTCTGCTTCGTCTACTAAGAGTACTGCATTCCACGCTTCTGCCAGAGAAAACCATTTGATTAACTCACGCTCCACGCGAGTTTCCACGGTGCCAATGTCGGCCACGGTGAGCGCAAGCAGCGGACGATGGAGCCATTCGGCGATCGCCTCCACTGTGTAGGTTTTACCAACACCAGGCGGTCTGCAAATCATGATTAGCTGCGTTAGGATACGAGAGAAGGGATAAACATACCCATGAAGAAGAATGATCTGTCCTCTACCTTTTCCCTCAATAAAATCCGCAGCCCAAGTATCCTTTTTGCTGTTCTGACGGCGAGAGATACTACGTATAATCTTCAACTCGTCCTCTCCCAAAACCAAATTCTTAATGCTCTCTTCCGAGGGACTAATTGCATGAATGTTGTCCGCAAAAATTAAGTCTGTGGCCCCTGATGAGTCTTGAATTCTCAAAACGGTCGAAAATGACTTACACCATTGTTTCATTTTTAATACAAATCCTGTAGTCTCTGGCCAAAGTAGAAGAAGCTGATGGTCGTTTAGATCCCTCTTTATCATCTTGTCTGTCTCCATTGAGCCTCGTGCCTCTGCACGAAACTGATAGTCAGAATCCATTCCAGCAGTAGATCTCGTGCTATTGTAATGCCATTCTTGCATAGGTTTTTGTTCCACCATCATGGTCTCCTCCTGCTCGTCTACCAAAGCTTCCCCTCCAGATTTCTTATCCTCATTGACTAATATATTGTCATAACCGAGGTAGTTGTCACAACAATCCTTCATACTGTTTACAATTCGTGGAAAATTATTGGATTGATGTAAACCTCGCTTGAAATCGATCACAACGTTTCCAGAGTACTAACATCTTATTAGTGTCTGCTGACAATTACTTCGGGCCAACCTGCCTGCCGGTAACCCTCGATCGGTCCATCGTAATGTACCAATAGGCATTTTTGTTGTAATGCCTGGTACATGAGTTTACTTCGTCTCATTATAGCTCGTCGGCGTTCTCCATCATCAAAATTATCCCAGATTGAGACTGGACATACATCAAGGCTTACCAGTTCTTTCAAGCCATCGTAAGATGCAATTCTGCATGAAGAAGGCGAGCGACCTATTTTTGTGCCGTCAGTGGCGAGACACCACAAGTCAATAATCCAATAAGTGATTTTATTTGGGCCAACTTCATCCCCGCTACTAGCTCCAGAGAATTCGCTATTGTCGATGTTGTTCCGGATGCCCATAATCACACAGGCAAATGTATTTGCGCCCCGAACGTAAACATCTGTCCCGGGCCGGAAGACGTACCACAGCATAGTGAATGAAGCAAGTGGGGGATCGTTTTTAAGCTGTCTTTGGGCTGATACAACGTCGGTATCATACCGAGGCTTCAAGAATTCGTAGAGCTGTTGAACGTGTGCTGCCTGTAGTTGGGCAATAACGGCTTGCCTATCGTGATAGGCATTTCGTGAATCAATATCATTGGGTGCAGCATTGGCGATGACGGCCATCTTATGGAAATTGTGCATCAACACGCCAAAGGGTTCGAAGATCGTAAATTCATCGTCAATTTCCAGGGATGAAGTGCAAGACAGATCAGCCAACTTCCCGGCAGTAAAAAGGCGGAAACCTGGATAGTAACCGGCAATCTCCTGGAGTTTGAGATAGAGGAAAGGAGACCTAATAGCTATTCCAGTTCGCGACGTTCGAGAAACCTTGAGCAACCGTGGTTGTACTGGCGATTGGAGATTCATTGCTGCAATCTCCGAGTTTAAGATCGGCGATTTGGATCCTGTTAGATGAGTAGGAACGGACATTAACGGCTCATCAGCCTCGGCCCGCACCACCACTTCAAAGACGCAGCCCTTCCAACTCGGGTAGTGCATCCCTTGTACAGGCTTTTCGATACCAATGTGAAGAGCCTCAGTCTTCGATGGTCTAAGGTAGCGATTTGTCGAATTCAGTTCAAGCGGACGGTCATCATGGTATATGACTGGAGGTCCCATCCTTGCGTTGTCATGTTTTTTGACTCTAGGAAAAACTGTTGCTTTCCATAGAATAGCAGGTTCATCAACACCGGTCCCTGTTACTTGTTGCCGCTGCTTTTTTGTCCAGTCTCGTGATTTCTTGCTTGATCGCTGATGCAATAGCTCTGGCTCACGTGAATCATCGTCTGATGGTTGACTTACTGACATGACATCGCAAAGTTTTCGGTCCAAGTAAAGTCGACATGTCCGTGGTTCCCCTCGCTCATGATTACCATCTAGAACGAAATCAGCCTGGAGTTCTTGCGCATCGTCTTCCCTGTGCTCTATGTTGCTAGACCAAGCCGCAATATCGTCTTTCTTGCTATGATTCGCCATCGAAGAGGAGCGTTGTATTGCCTTTCCCTCGGGACCACTTTGTAGGTATTGTAGGTATCGCGTAAGATTTTGGTCTAGAAAATCGAATTCCAGCATCTCGTCCGGATGATGATGCATTGCGAATACACCGAGCTAGTCGTTGTTACGCAAACCCCTCACATGCTACTTTTAGGCATTGGCTGATGCAAGCCTGCGATGGAGCCTATGATCTGGTTGGAGGTTGCCGAACGAACGCAGTAAGGATCTTCAATGATTCATTGGCTTTATAACACAGCAACTACCCGCCAAATGCACACCATTAGGAAGTGTCGCCTAGATTTATTCAGTGGTGTGCTGGACATCCGCATTACGTGCAAGATTTTGTCACCTGCAGCCAACCACGTTGACTCGAGGTAGTGACAAGGTCCGAGTATTCCTAGACACAAGCTCGAGCTCGAGGAGACGGCGTACCAAGGGACTCCCGGGAAGCGACATACTCCTGTTGGAGAAGTCGAAGCTCAAGAAGATTTCACATAACTTATGACATCTACGTCAACTCCACCTCTTGTACAGATGCTCATAAGGCTTGCTTAAAGGCTGTCTATTGTATCTCGATTTCCATGCTGTATTGACGACGATTGCGGTGACGGTGCAACAGCCTAGGGCAATTTGTTTCTCAGAATGAACAATGAAAAATTGGCTAATGTACAAACTCACCCGGGGCATACCTACTCGCTCGTACGGTCTTTCAGTGACGAACTATCCGAGAAACTGCCAGGAGATGCACTTAGCCGTGGCCTTGCCAACAAATTCGAAGTCGATGAACATCGTGAACGCCGGCTTGCAGCTACACGGGATCAATGGAATCTGTTTCTTGTAGAAGGACGTGAGATGGCGACTCAGTTCGGCCACCCAGATAAATGCTTTTCATTAGGCTGACAATTGGTCAGCAAATTTGTACCTGATGAGGAGGCTGTTCTGCTTGGTCAAAGCAGAAAGCTTTACGCAGCATGGACGAGATTTTGTAACCAGCTGCCTGAAGACCAGCGCAAGAATCCTTCGGAAAATATTCCAACTTTGATTTACCTTTTCCAGTCTGTCGAAAATGCATCAAAGACATGGCAAGAGAATAGGGAAGGAAGAAATTCTGGCCGATTGAAACAAATCTTTGCCCGTCTATGTAACGACTTTCAAGATCATAGCAAGCTGGTATCAATGCTCCCCAGCCAGGACAAATACGTTTGCTTGCTCACCGGTTCACTATCAGCTATCGCCCACGTAAGTGATGTTTTCCTCAATGTACTAACGTCCAATATCACGTCATAGAAGGTTGATCAGTATCTTGAAGGCTTCCACAAATCATCAGGAAATCGCTAGTGGAGTTGCAGATAGTCTGGAGGAGTTGAGTCAAGACATTGCTTACTGGAACAATTTGATCATGGAATACGAGGACTTACCAATAATTCATCGTTATATTCGCGAACTCTATGTTGTAGTGTTCGAGTTTCTAACCGAGATCTTCACCAGTTGGTCTAGATCTTCCTGGAAGAGGTAAGGCGAAGACCCACGATGATGATCTACTTGCTGTTGGGCCCCTGGTCTTCTATTTTTGCAGACCGTCGAATAGTGCTCCTGTGATCTGGAACTTTACTTACATTGACTTACCATGATTAGGTTTTTGACAAGTTTCGATGAACGAGCCTTCCATAAGATTTTCGACGAAAGAAAAGGGAGGATACGCGCTATCGAGCAGAGAATGCATCGTTTGACATCACTCGAATATCAGAAACGTCAAACAGAAAAAATGAAGCATCTAGAAACCGGAATCCAGATGATATCTGCCCGCCACGACTCGGCATTAGATCATCGAAACCTGCTGCTGGAACTGGGTACATACATTCAAGAGCTTTTACATGATCGTACGAGGCAAGGAGCCAACTATTCCTTTGATAGAGAGACCCACCTGACCTCCAGTACTCCCTCTCAATTAGCACCTCTAGCTCGAGAAGAGCCGGCTGCAGACTGTACGAGTCTCAGCTCTGCACATACTGCCATCGAAAGTAGCGATAGGACCATTCTCAGGCCTGAATGTTCGATACCACGTGTTGCTCAAGATCAGAAGATTCATTACCAACGCGACACTATCCTAGGTACTCTAGAATCTGCGAGGACCCAACATGACCAGCATATCCAAGCATTACTTGAGATGACGCAGCGAGCATCGCGAATAATGATCGACTCTGAAGTGCAGAAGAAACTTGTATGTTGGAACAAGGATCCGCATTCGAGCAACTTGTGGATACAGGGTCCCCATGATGTATCGAGTCCGAGTCAAAATACGATTACTGCTGCGTGTCTCGTTGCTCTTTCCCGCCAAAGCGACCTCCCATGTGTGTTTTATTTCTGTGACTTGACTCCTCATGAAGCAACTTCCAGCCAAGGAACTTCGCCAAGAGAACTTTTGTTGAAAATGGTCAGATCGTTGACCGTACAGTTGATGTTACTCTTACCGCCATCTTTCTCCTCCACGTTTGATCTTTCACCGAGCAGATTCGAGAAACTTCAGCAGGACAGCTATGGCTTGGAGGATGGAGTGGAGCTGCTTCGTGATTTGCGCTCGCTCGTGTCTCCGTACTTACACTGCGTCATTAGTGGTGTCGAATGTCTCGAGGACCGAAATGACGAGGCACAAATACGAAATTTATCATGTGTTCTGGACACTTTGACGAACATGTCCGGAGGCAATTCGCCAGCGGCGCAGTCCGAAGATTTAGACAGTTCATCGCAACAAGGAAGATTCCCCTCGCCATCTCAAGTGACAAAGCTGTGTCTCGCGTCTGATGGATATGTCGATGCATTGGCTCGTCTAGTGGAGAAAGCCCGTTTGGACAAGGTTGAATATGTTGATGAAGCTAGTGGTAATTTTGACGATGAGGATGTGAGACTTTGGTCAGAGCATGGGAGCAAGTTAGTATAGCACTTCGTAACATAGAAGTAGTCGAGGAGCTGCGTGTAACGTCATATTTGGATCACAAAAGTACAAATGCCCGCCAAGACTTCCTGCGCTAGCCCTGCCAAGCTAAGGTACATAATTTGGTAAAGGACGGTGAACAGCATTTTTGCGTTCATGTTCTACATGTACATGTCCGTATCATTTCAGTTTAAAAAACCATGCATGAAAACCATGCATGAAAACCGTGCTCTCCGATTTCACCTCCCTAAAAAACGCCAACCCTCCATTCTCCCGTCTCTTATCCCTTATTCTTCCAGCGTAAGCAGTGCACCTGGCCCTGCTCGTCATCTTCAGTTCCCTTCCTCCCTTTACCATCCTCCTCCGCCCCCCACCAACCTAAGCAGCGCATCTAAAAACCATCGCCCCCCCATTCCTCATCTGCACTACCTCTCTCCTCTGCAGCACCCCCAACGCCCTCGCCAAACTCCCCTCACTATACCCCCTCCCATCCACAAACTCTCTCTTCAATGCCCCTAGCCCCGTACTCCACCCCACCGGCAACCGTCTCCTTAACTCTTCCTCTACCTTCTTTGTCTCCTCCTGCAAATCCCTGTTGACGTGGTTCCCTCCTCCGTTTGCTCCCCGATCACCGGACGTTGCGGCGTCCATTGTGGACGCGAGGAAGAGACGCATAGCTTCATCAACGTGGGCTTCTGTGGCAACGGAGGAGAGCGATAGTTTAGCAAGGGATTCAGCAATGCGTGTGATGGCTTCTAATTGGCGAATCGTTATTGGGATGGAGGAGCGGGCGGCTGAGGAGGTTTCGTGGGCGTGGATTTGGCGTCGGAGGGAGACGAAGTGGGATGAGAGTTGCTCGGCGGCGTCGGCGGAGAGGCGGGGGGCACAACGTCTGGAAGAGAGATTTATGTCAGTGTATGATCCCCTCATGAACCGAAATTGGCGGAGAAAAGGAGGAGAAGATAAGGTTAAGGCAGGGGGGAAACATACGATTTGCAATAGCTGATATATCGTTTCATCTTCTCCACTGATATCTCGGCTTCTGTCTGCTCTTCCACGCCTCGTCCACCCATCTGAATACCCATCACGTGGCGGGCGATGCGCTCGTCACGACCCTTGTCGTGCTCATCGCGGACGATGAAGATCATGTCGAAACGCGAGAGGATGGTTGTCTGAAAGTCGATGTTTTCACCTGGAGTCTTGAGATCGTCGTAGCGTCCAAATATGGGATTTGCTGCCGCAAGGACGGAAGTGCGTGCGTTGAGGATTGTCGTGATGCCTGCTTTTGCAATGGAGATTGTTTGTTGTTCCATGGCTTCGTGGATAGCGACGCGGTCTTCGTCTCGCATCTTGTCAAACTCGTCGATACAGACGACTCCACCGTCTGCAAGAACCATGGCCCCTCCCTCGAGGTAAAATTCTCGGGTGTTGGTGTCTCGCTGGACGGAAGCTGTGAGACCTGCTGCCGAGGAACCTTTACCGGATGTATAAATTGCTATTGGGGCGACCTTTTCCACGAATTTGAGGAGTTGTGACTTTGCCGTACCGGGATCACCGAGAAGGAGGACGTTGATGTCACCTCGTAATTTCATTCCGTCGGGAAGTATCTTCTTTGACCCGCCAAGGAGCAGGCAAGCGATCGCCTTCTTGATGTCTTGATTACCATAGATGGACGGCGCAATGCAATTGGCGAAGACATCGTAGAGATCTGGCCGCCTGCTCATTTCTAGGAACTCCTGCTCTTCTTCTTCCGAAAAGATGGCATGACCTTTCGCTGTATGGTCCACGTCGCTCGAAACTCCGACAGCTCTTAGATATGGAGTTCTGATGGCGACAGCAGAGTTGCCCGATCCTTTCGCCTCTTTGTTCTGGTATATGGAAAACACGCCCATGACTGTGCATCTTGTCCCAGGAACCACCCTATTGGTGAGATATCGGTCTGCGGAAATTTTGATGTGACGAGGTAACTCTCCCACTGGAACTTGATCTGGCGCTTCTTGTAGCTTCAAAATTTGTTGATCGATGAACTGGCACTTTTCGTGGATGACAAAGTATGGATCGAGAGGACACTTGTCAGATTCTTCATTCGGCATCCTTTTCCTCGAACATGTGCGCGGCAGAGAAACTGCTGCAATTCCTCCTGAGACCGCGACGCTGTCCATATGCTGGCAATTCCGACATTGTATGACGAGCGCTGTGGCTTTTGAAGAGAGGGTGGAAGCTCCGATGACGATTCCAGGGATTCGAACGAGCTGTGAGATGTTTGTCGCATTGAGGTCGCGTATGGAGATGATGGAGGCAGAAGAATGGAGGAGGAGCTGATGCTGAGGGAGATGGAGGTCGTCGAGTCTTTGGGAGGGGTTTACAATGCGATGAGTGCACTGTCTTAATGCGGCTTCAAACTAGAATTCTGTGAGCTTGATCTCTGATATGGTCAACTATACTATCCGTACCAAAGGAATAGTATCTGCCGGCTGAGTCTGCAGCTTATGGGCCAACTCTTCGTTATATGATATGAGGTGCGCAATGTCAACATCGCAATAGTACTGCTTCACCAGAACATTCTCTCTGATCTGGTCCCTGTTAACTAGAAGTAAGCGATTGTTGTCGCGATAGAGCTGAAGTAGAGACTGTACCTGTAGATGAAGGCATTGTCAAGTCGGAACTCAAGGATGAAGTTTCGGAGCTGTGCTTGGACTTGGGTTCGGGAATCTTCTACAGCATCTGGGTCCGGTGGAAGTACACTAAGCGAAAAGACTGATTGCCGGTCCATGGCCGTATCTAAGATGTCTGTAGTTGCGTACGATGGAGATCTGTAGACTTGGAAGATTGGAGCTATAGAAGATGTTGAACGCGTGACGCGTTACAGTAAAAGAGACGCGTAAAGAGGTCCTCTTTCTGGATTAGTCGAATTACCGAGGGTGGCACAAGCTTCAACAAGGATTCCCTCGTTTTCGACACTCCTCTCTCCATGATATCTGTTTATAACGTCCTGCCGTAGAGCACGTCGACAAGTTATGATCTCTTATTTTACAGCGGAGCTCAAGCATAGCAAAATAGCAAAGACGCAGCCCGATCTACCTGCTCTTACACATAATGGCAGAAAACTTGCTCTTTCGAGTGGCAGCGGTGAAGCCTATTTGAATGCCCGAATCAAACAAGGAGACGATGCTAATATGTCCTCTGTTCTGAATGATTCCTGGCCGGAGATTTCTCTACATGGGTGCCTGGCGCTTCAATATTGACTACACGACTGCACTCAGAATGCCTCATGGACAAGTCGTAGTTTCTGAAATGGTAACTCACTAAAAGATCGCCGACTGAAAGATACCATGACTGTCATGAGATAGAAGTAGGCAGACACTCAGTTGGTCTCGCGCTTTGTTCATATCGACACATACTTGCGGTTGAGAGTCGCCAGTGCGCCAAAAACCAAGTCCTGCAATATGCGCCTCCCAGACGGGCTTCTTGATTCACTAGCCCACATCACGACGTAAAACAAAATCCAAATCGACTAAGCATGTTTCATCCCTCGATCCCACTATATATTTGCCTTCTTGTCTTGAGTGCATTTCCTTCCGTCTACCCTTTGAGCTGCCATCAAGCTCCCTTAGGCCGTTTACCGCTCGTATCTCACTGTCAAGACCTCATTAACGCAATTGCTTATGTCTCGCGGCAACCTGGCTGGAATGATCTGAAGGTTTGGGGACGGGGTCTGGTGGGTCTTTTTGCGAAGTAATCGCGTTTTCTTCGTTCGCTCCCATGTGATATGGGGTCTTTGAGATTTCTTTCTGCTGGCACTTGTGAAGAGCGCCAAAAATGGGATTGAGCATACGAAAGAAGGTATAATTGAAATGGGGATTTTGAGGTCACGAAATTTGTTCCCTGCCGGGCTGGAAGATCCAAAATATGCAACTTCGCACTCCCAGTTGTGTTGGCTTCCTGTAGCAAAACCTGTTGGATGACACATGGGTTGCACAGTTTTAAGTCATCAGGTGTCGTTGTCATACGGTTGCCTCTGCTCTCCTTTGCTCAGAAATTGATATACTAACCCCAAGAAAATCAATCAGTCCAGGACAAGCCTGACCGAGGGACTGCCCCAAAGATACTGGCTTATATCACCAAGTTACGGCCCAAGCACGTGCTCCGTGGTAGTCGATGCTGCTCCACGAGATGCCTCTGCCATGGAAACGTTCCGCTTAGGTACAGTCGGGGTTGCGGCTGGGAGGATCGTGGAGTTATGTTTAATGAGACGAGTGAAGTTAGGGAGTGAAGGGCTTGGAGAGACAGGCAGGGTCGAAGCGAACCTAATGAGGAGCGACACACGAATGTTGGGGTTGGCGGGTAGCAGCGACAAGGTCCACGCATTTAACCTAGGGGTATTGGGCGAATTGGTGATTGTGAGATTCAGGGATGGGACGACAAATGGAACGATGAATAGGACGAGTGAGGGGGAGAATATCGTTGAGGCGGCATGATTCTTGTGAAGCCGGTATTCACAGTGAGAGAAACTATAGTCAGAAGTAATTGTACAATGGAAATTTCATTCTTGACCAATATTACGAATTGAAGTGAAACTCGTTTTCTGAACATTCCCTAGGGGATCACGGCATCTTGCCGACAAGACATTCACACTGCCCAGATCGTTGACAAGAGACCTGTTTGTGAGCGCTACTGGTATCGAGAACAGAAATTCCTGATTCTCCCTTCCTAGCTTCTGACTGTGCTGTCGAGAGTGTTTTCGTTCTGTCGTATTCCATGTCAGTTTGGAATTAGTAGTCCTAAAAAGGTATAGTCTTGATCTAAAAAGCTAGCGGTGTGTCGTCATAACGAACTCCTGGCAGCCGTGCGTGTCGTGGCAGCCACCTGCTCCTGGACTTGGCATTTAGATTGCTTCGGCCTCTGATGACACCAAAATATCGAGACCGATATTGAGAAAATTACAAGACTCCCGTAGAACAATCAACTACCTAGTATTTCAACCTCTCTCAGCCTTGATGACCTCGTCTGCCTATAGCATGACGCAGGATTCGTAGCGCGAGGCAGCCTGCCGCCTGGCGATCCTAAGCCCCAGCTTCCTTCATTGGCCTCGTCAAATATGTAGTTAAGCAATGAACATCATCCGAAATTTCATCAATTTCTTACACTCGATTCCCTCTATCCTAAAACACATTCTCACTAAAAAGCCCTCGAAATCAAAGGCAGCTACCATGGAGATTCCCATCCCGCAACCAACAAATCTTCAATCGCAGTCTCCCTTGTTCAATCGAATACCTCCAGAAGTCCGTAATCAGATCTTTCAATTTGCTCTGACATCCTACGAAGACACGGCGAGAAAGTATAGACCGAATGCGTATCACTACAGGCCTGGCTTCACCTGTGCGCTTAGGATAGATACAGACCTACTCCTAACCTGCCGTCGAATCTACTGGGAAACTTTCAGCCTCCCCGCCCGTATCAACGAGCACACTTCATGGTTCGGTCGGCCGCCTCCGATGAATTTGAAAAAGAACCCCGTCGCTATCAACGACAGCCTAGGAGCTGTATTCAGGCGGCGCCATCTCCGCACAGTGCATATCTTCGTTCAGCAAGCACATCTCGAAGGTCCCGGTTTTGCGGGTTTCACCGGACTATGGCAATACGCTTGCCCGACAACACTCATCATCACACTGAGACATAATGATTGGTGGTGGTGGGAGGAGCGAAAGCCGCTGAAACTTGATCCCAAGCAGGTGGGCCAAGCTTCGACGGTTAACCATAGTCGCCCTTCTGATCCCTTTGCACCACGTTCTTGGGGATTCCAACTCAGTAAGGTCAAAGGGCTGGAGAAGCTACAATTAGAGCTCGAAACCGTCGAAGCAACGAAAAGAGTGGAGCTGGATGCTATTGTGGACCGAGCGGAAGGGTGGGCCTTCCCGCTCGGCGATGAACGTGTTCTACGTCTCAACAAATCGAAGACGAAGAGGGATGGATGGGTCGGGGTCCGACTTGGTAAGCCCCGTCTCTATGGCAGTCGACATTAGCTGACGTCCGCAGATGAGGAGAATGAAGCAGGCAAAGATGCTGAAGATATTCTTAACAAGATCGAAGAAAAGCAAAGACGTAAAGAATTAGGTCTACCCCGACATGACCCAGACAATGCTAGTCTTACTTCCACTCGATCGTCAGACACGGGCGATATTCCGTGGGTCTCCGAGGACGAGGAAGGCGATGGAATTGAACCAAGCAGCGCTGCAAACGAGCCCAGTACCAACGTCGATGCGGAGGACCTTGCCCTAACGCCGGACTCAGCTGCTCCAGGCGATTCTCATCCAGCCTCGGAGCAACAGCAGACAGGCGACGTCGATATGCCCAATGCGAGCAGCAACCCGGTAGGCTTGCTCACCAAGCCCCTCGAAGTTCAAAGGGCGAGTTCGAAGTTACTGGAAGCCGCAGGTGTGGTCTTCAATGACGCTGGGATGGTCACAGGGCTTCCACTGGATATGACATCGAAATACTACGTCGTGACGCTGACCTGGGAGGCTCAGCCGTTGTAGTAGTGGTGGTTGCGGTTCTTTCGGCGAAATAGGATATGTTTATGATCATGACCTCGATATCTGCGAAATGAATGATGATATCTCACGATTGCTAGCCGGCTTTTCTTCTATAGGTTGATTAAAACGACCGTTGATCACCGAGAGGGTGCCGGACTATCAACAAGCGAAGGATATGCGAATCGGAATGTAAGTCCCCCTATCCTGGTTCCGTTCTCTAGGAAAATGGTACACCGAACGACCTCGTAGTTCTCCGTCTCGTAGCACCGCAAAGTCTCTTCATGCTCTGCACTTTCGACTTGGTATGCGATCCCCTCAACGGTGGCATCCGCTGGTCCATCGAGAAGTGCCCTGTACTTCCCTCCCCAGGACTCCAGTCTGGCTCGCTGGATATGCGCTTTTTGTACCTCGGGGAGGAAGTCGAGATCTAGCAATTCCTGCAGCCGCAAAAGGTCGGTATATCCAAGCGTCCCGTAGAAGAAGAACCACACAGGGTACTCGTCTTGCCCCACGGTACCGGCTGGTGGTAGTCCCCGATATTGAGGCAGAGTGGAATCAATACCTAGCGTTGGATATAACGAGTCCTCGGCGAGTTCTTTCTTCGCCATGGATAGCCGGACGAAGTTTGGTCGGTAGTTGCAGGTAGCTTGCGTTGCGAGCCATTGCTCTATCGCACGCTTTGTAATTCCATCCACCCTCACAAAGGACGTGGCAGTTAGAGGTGCTCGCAAAAACGTCGGAGTATCGTCTTCGCCGGGCTCGCTCCAGCCTTGCATGATCTTCCCGGAGAAGCCTGATGTGGGCCAATCCTGCAATGGCCCACCGAGCTTGAAGATGAAGGTGTCCGAGTCATTAGTTACGGCGGGTTGCGTGCCAGTCGTTGTCCATAGTTGCATTGTATGTTCGTAAGCTTCTTTGTCGTAGCCTTCGGCTTCCTTGTCCGCTCGGATGAGATTCCATTGTTCGTCTGAGATCTTCTTGCGATTGAGATCACGTCGATGAGCGATGATCTGTTCGTAAGCTTCTGTTTCGGAGTAGGCGAAGAGCTTTTGCCATTGCTGGACTTTCTCCGGCGTTGTGGCTTCGTCGTATTTGATGGCGTCTTGAGCTAAATCTTCCAGCTCGTTGAGGAGGTCCATGTCCGAAATTATTGTCGCACTATGTTTCTTGAGATTGAATGAGATCTCGTCCAAGGCAATATGAAAAAAGGCAGAAGGTAGAAAGTTGAGATGTATCTTGTCTTCGCAGGCTGAATAATGTAACTGTTCAAAAATGTAATCAGTCAACCTCGTGCAACTGACTTGAATTTATAATGGTAGCAGGATCCCTGGGCAATGAGTCATATGAGAGGCTTTCGACTCTTCGCACTCCAAACGTGGATCGTTCTTTCCCTGTAGCCGCGTCTGCCGCATTCAATGAGTTGATTTACCAAGTGTGCTACTGCACCATGCAAGTCATTTAGGAAATCTTCCATCTTCAAGATCAATTGCGCTGAAAAGCTAGCATCGATGTCCGATTCAAACGAGTGATTTTCTGCTTTCGGTGGTATCGTCACGAGGAATGGCGGGATTCTCTCGAGCAACCTCTGGCCTCCGATATGAAACTGAACTGCATAGAGAGAATGTCCCGACCTTCGTCACCTACTGATACTTTCCATGGAGACGATTTCCACGCAAACTTTCATTCAGAATCTCGTCATCTTCGTCCCGTAGATATGGTGGTTCATCGCCTTTCTGGGCCTCTTGATCATTGCCTTTCTTTTTTCCATCCGTCATATGCAATAGTTTCTTTGTCTCTCTTAAACCCCAGCTACACCCCTTCATAGTCTTCTATGTTCCTCAAGGTCATGTTCTATGCTCTTTCTTACGCCTCATGGTCATCTACTTGATGAACAAATCAGCTTCCAATTCGAGGTCAGATCAGTTCACGTGACGTATTCGCAGTTCGTGCGGGGGAACACGCGCTAAGAATTTGTGAAAACATGCGCTGACGACATCAGTCATGGACCTGCATTTGCCGATTTCCTTTTTCACAAAGCTCGGTCTAACTTCTTCCCTTCCTTCGGACGTCCGTGATATTTCACACTAGAGCATGACCGAAATTCTCTATTTGAAAGTGGAGCGGCTCACATAGATATTCTGTAGATAAAGAGACTGAGCGTTTGTCGAAGAAATTCACATGTTGAGTAGAGTGCAACAACGGTCATCAGCCCCGTACACTATATCTGAATTCCCTATCATTATCAAGGAGGTCATCTTCTAGGGAGGCTAAGTGATAGGTTTGATGTGTATGATTTGATTGTCTTCACGCGCATGCCGAGCATCGGTTGATAATCTACCATCGCATGTGCTTGCAGGAGTAGTTCGATACATCACGTCCCGCAAAAAGGGAATGAACGTCTTCAGTAATACTTTTTCAATACTTTTCGAGGACATCCGGCGCAGCGTTCAAATATGAGGCAGGAAGTCATGGCCCGTGGCATTCGCGTTGATGCTGACCTACTCATTCCTGGTCGAGGTCAACCAATACAGAACGCTTCCGTTATTGTAATTGATGGCAAAATCACTCAAGTAGGCAAAACCAGAGCCTTATTCCCGGACAGAGACTCCTCTGTTATTAAGGTTCCAGTCCTTATGCCGGGCTTGTGGGACTGTCATGTGCACTTCATGGGAACGAACAAAACCAGTGTCGACGATATGGCAGCAACCTCCCAGGCATTGGCTGGCGCTCGAAGTGCAAGAGACATTGCGGCAACCTTGAACGCCGGGTACACATCAGTCAGAGAGATGGCCGGCTATGGTACCGAGCTGTCCAAGGCCATCAACGAGGGTTGGCTCTCTGGTCCCCACATCTATTCGAGCGTCAGTATACTCAGTCAAACAGCCGGTCACGGAGACGCACACGGCATGGACCTCGATACCTTCAATGACAAAATACGCCATGGCCTACCATTTCAACTGTGCGATGGTGTCAGCGAGTGTATAAAGGCCGTGCGAATCCAGATCCGGAGAGGAGCAAAGGTCATCAAAGTCACGGCGACCGGTGGCGTGCTCAGTCTCCTCGATGATCCACAACAGCAACAGTTCTCTGACGAAGAGTTAGAAGCTATTGTCAAGGAGGCTGCACGAGCGGATCGAATAGTGGCAGCTCACTGTCACGGCAAGAAAGGTATCATGGCAGCTCTACGTGCTGGTTGTCACACCATTGAACATGGTACTTACCTTGATCAAGAGGCCATCGATCTAATGCTTGAGAAAAACGCAATGCTGGTTGCGACATGCTCCATAATGGAGTTCGGCGTTCAACATCCAGAGGCATACAGCGAAGAGATATACAGAAAGATGGTAGAAACCCAGAAAGCACACCAAAAGGCTTACAAGATGGCCATCAAAGCAGGTGTGCGCATAGCTCTGGGTACAGACCTTGGAGTGAGTTCACCAACCATTCAATTCAATCATGGGACGAATGGTGGCGAGTTTTGGTATGCTGTCGATGCAGGCATGACACCGCTGGAAGCCATCGAAGCTGGGACTGCGAATGGACCTGAAACTCTTGGGTTACAGGCCCCTCAATCCGGGCAGCTGAGGCCCGGATATGATGCAGATTTCATTGCCTTATCGGAGAACCCACTTGAGGACATTAGGGTGCTTGCTGATCCAGCAAAGGTGACTCATGTTTGGAGAGGGGGACAACTGGTCAAATCACCCACAAAGCCTATCGGAGTCTTTGTCCAATGAGATAACATAGCAACATGTAGTATTCTGTAATTTGGCTGTAAGATTCAGTATCAAGAATCCGAAATATGGAGTTAGCTTTCCTCGCTTACTGTTAATGCTTTATCTGACATTCGGCGGTTACTCCCAGCTCTCTGGATCCTCTCAAACCAAATATTCAAGAGCGGCCTAGTGCCGGAAAAATCTCGGGAAATCTTCAAACACTTGCTTGGATCTCGATGGCCTTTGCTATCTTACAACTTCACGTGTGTTTAGTATGAATATGCTCCAAGAGTAGTCCTTCTCGGGAAGGAACAATGTCCCTTTGGACAGACTGATATCGCCCAATATACGGCTGATCCCACTGCTGGTTCATCCAAATCACAGAGCTTGCGATCCAAGCCTTGTTGACGGAGTGAAAATTAGAATTTGTGCAGGACAAGAAAGCTTCTTATGACAGGTAAACATGTCAGCTCTCTCATTGCTAGGCTTTGTGTCAGACTGTGGCTCGGCTATTTCGAATGCCGAAAGCTGAAGATTGTGGACGTCTTGGCCCCCAAATTGAAGCTTTGGTCTTACACACTAATGCACGCGAGGGCTGAGCAATGTCCGGTGATGGGGCCAAGCCAGCGCTACGAATACCATGTGCTTTTTCTTAATATAATTGCTTGAATTTATTCTGCCTGGAGTACTTGCTACGAGACTTCCTTTTTCTTAATTACTTCCTGTCACCTGAATTTCATTCTTCATTTCTACCAGATCTTGGATGTTATATTTCAGCTAAAGTCCTTCGCTATTTCTGGCTCCTTCAATTTCGTTCTATATAATTTCTCGCTTTCTGTCCCAATTTGTATTACTCTTGTCTCGGCGGAGCTGCTCCCTTTGGGTAACATTTTATACGGTGTGAGGCTGTGATCGCCCGAAACACTACATTAGAATTCGACGATCACTAGGCGAAGACAATCACGTCGTTTGCTTCAATCACGATCCATTGTCATCGTCGTCCTCTGGTCCAAATTCAGCAATAATAATCACGGTATTCTACATTCATCATAAAACAATTATGCCTTCTACCTTGTTTGGAATACAATAGGTAGAGATCACCGTTTTCAAAGGCCTGGTGTTGCAGCTTCATCTTGAGAGACACATCAACTCTCGACTTTTGAGATTGATTGCCACGAAACTTGAACGGAGAAATCGTGGTACCAGCTTGATCTTGGATTCTTGTGTTGGCTCTGAAGCAAAGTGGGCTGCCATCAGGCTTTCCACAAAATGACATCGTACGCAGCGCATCGACGAGCAATGGAAGGTGGCGCGACCGCAGCTTCTGTATGTACCGATTACTGGCATGTCTTCGATTCCCTTTTGATACTAACATGTGCCTCCTACAGATACCTATGCGAGACGCTAGCCAATGGTCACTGAATGCAACCCAATCAATGGGAAGCTTTGCCACAAGCAATTTCCAGCGGTCCTCGGTAAGGCAGATTTAACCCATGTCAAATCATAATCGAAATACATAGTGCCAGGACCGTACGAAAGAGGCATTGTAGTAATAGGTTCTTCAGACAGATGGCTACGAGGCCTTGCAAGGGGCTAAACACGATGAAGAAGCCGGACTAATACGGGTACCAATCCCTGATATGCTTTTTATATCCAATATTGACTTACGTGCAGTCTGGTCGCGTAAATCGAGCTGGTCGAACTGGAGTGTTTTATCATCGAGATATCTTGAAACGGCCTTTCAGTGGCCGAAAAGACGATCGCTTCCTGAATCCCAAAGATGGACGGCCAACTCCTCTTCTTGTTCAGTCCACAGGGCGGACACAGTCTGGCGCAACATGGCAGCGCACTTCTGTTCAGAACATAAGCCCTTGGATGTTTCGCCTCTCCTGCTGGGCTTACAAAGACCCTGCCTTTTTGAGATGGGTACCTGCCTGTGCACTTCTTACAGTTGCTGTAAGTTTTGACCAAAGTGAACCAATGGCTGCAGCAGCTAATTTCGTTGTAGCTATTGAATCCGCTACCAGTGACCACGGTATCGAGAAATAATGGGTTTTACGAGACCCTTCCTTACAAAGATTGGCAATACCCTTATGATGCACGGAATGGATACGAAAACGCCCCCTCACACGAGAGCAAGAACGGAAAGCCGCGAGCTAGCAAACGTCCACTTATAGGACAGATTGAACGATCAAGCGAACCAGATTACCTTTGTCTTGCTGAGGATATGAGAAGGATTAAAGTGTCCGAGTGGAGAGAAAAGCATGGACACGATGTGACCCTGAATTACATAATGGTCTCTTTTACAGGGGTACAGTTCGCAGCATGGAAGGACAACCCGGAACAAGATAGGACGGCGTTACATCGCATTGGCCAACACGCTGCTCGGAAAGCGGGCGTCAAAGCTTACTGGGTCGACTTTGAATGTCTGGGCACCGAGGACGAGCGTGAAGAGAATGCCTGGCGGATTAGCGATGTTGTTCGTGGCGCTTTCCAGCTCGTCATTGCTATCGCAGGCCCAGTGGATACAGCAGATGACGACAGCTTACCGTATAATCTCCTTCATGACTGGGGTAACCGCGTGTGGACATTACCAGAACTACTCTTGACCCCCGGACATCACGATCTCTCCATCTACACCATCAATCGAAATCTTCCTCCGAGCTCTCAAATCGACCAATGCCTCCGAAACCCACCTAAACAGATAACCCTCCGAAGCTTCTCCCGTTACTGGGATGACCACGAGCTAATGGGCCAACTTATTGACCACTACGAAAACTCCGTCATCCTTACCCCCCTCGAGCTCATCACCACAGCCTTGAAATGCTTAGAGGCCCGTCACACCACACAGCACCTCCCCGGCGACCTCTCCTACTCCCTCATGGGCCTCCTCCGCCGGCGTCCCAACGCCCAGAAATCCGACTCCAGCTTCCAAGCCTTCGCTCGCCTCTCCCTCGCAAACGACAGCAACATGCTCCTCGAACGCCTCATCTGTCTCCTCCCTCAAAGCCCCTACGCACCCTGGTACTCCTTCCACGACCACTGGAATGCCTCTCTCTGGGACATCTACCCCCGCACTCAAGTCTGCGGTATCGGGCACAACGACACCGTGATCCTCGACGGCGCCCGCGCAGCCACCATCCGCTGGAACAAATTCAAAAAAGTCCTCGTGAGGGGTAACGATACGCTGAAGCGGAAATTCACACGTGTGGCTTTATCGGTCGTTAGTATCTTCTTCCTCTTTGGCATTTTCATGCTTGCGATTGGGGGAGCTACGGGCGGTAGTGATGGCCAAGCCATCAACGGCATTCAACTCGGAGCCTCGAACCCTTTCTCCAAGACCTTCATAGGTATCGGCGCAACATTCCTCGTCATCTCCGCGTCCATAATCCTTGCTTCCCCCATCCTGATTCGATGGCTCTACCTAGGCAAAGTATGGAGCGCGCAACCTTGGTTTTTCGGGATAGAAGGGTATTTGTCCCTTGCTGAAATTGAGAAAAACATCTTTGGCGCTGATCTGGGGAGGTTGAGTTGGAGTACTACGGCTAGTTCGCTTTCGAAACATGGGTTTTGGGATCGGGAGCATTATGAGGATTATTGTCAGGGGCAGGATCCGATGGGGTATGATGATGTGAAGGCGAAACTCTTGCCTCCCCCAGGTTCTCAGAACATGAGTGGGGAAAGCCAACAAGCTCGGATTTTTACTTTGGTGGATACATTCACGATGACGGTCACGCTTTTTGAAGCTGTTAAGCCGCCTGTTGCGGT
The DNA here is from genome assembly GCA_000442125.1 of Opeltia flavorubescens. Classification (NCBI taxonomy): domain Eukaryota; kingdom Fungi; phylum Ascomycota; class Lecanoromycetes; order Teloschistales; family Teloschistaceae; genus Opeltia; species Opeltia flavorubescens. Next base: position 1,027,115 of record KE546981.1, read on the forward strand.
CCTGGCGTGTGGCGAGGAAGGAGGCATGCAGAGAGCGCTGCTGTGTAGTTGGGATTGGACTACGAATACGCTGCATCGGGAGACGGTGCTGAGGATGGAGACGAGGGCTTATTGGCGGATGAGTCCTGTGGGGAGGGTGAGGTTGGGGTTGAGGACTAGGGCGGCTGCGGGGGGAGGGACGTGAGCTATGTGAGTGGGGACATGGATGAGCGGGTTCTCGGTTTGGGAAAAGGGTTTGGGTTATGTTTTTGGATATAAGGGGAGGGGAAAAGGGAGTTGGGGTATTCGATTCCATGGGGAATAAGTGCGTTTAAGCCGTTGTAATTTTCTTTTCGCCGCTAGAAAGGTAAGGATCGTCAGAACATTAATCGTTGGTGAATCCAGAAGCTACGTCCAACTTATCTTCGAATTCGAAAACATAACAGGGTGATCACGCTATCGAAAACATGTTTGCCTACCCCCATATATGCTTCTTGTCTAGTTTTTCTTTTCCGCCAGAGAAGAGATAGTATCTTAGGGACTGGGGAGACAGAGCTTCGCTTGAGAAATCTAGCTATGGAGTGGTTTACTTTCTATTCTGGTTGAGATCAGGGATGTGAACGGCGTTTTGAGTTATTCGATTTGGTGGAAGGGATGTGCTTTGGTTGATTCAACCTCTAAGTAATGCAATCAAAGTAATTCTTGGGGGTGCTGGGAGGTCACAGAAGTTGAATCGGAAGGAGAGCAAAGGCATAGATTGAGCGCAGGCTTGTGATATTCAAGGGATATAATATGGGCTAGAGAAAATTATTGTAGCTTGATAGATCTTGAATTCAAGATGTCTACATATCCCACCCTTAACTCCCACCTCCATTACTAAACCCAAGTTCTCGCACTCCTCGAAAACCTTCTATCGTACATTTTCAATAACTTGCCATGAAAAGTTCTGATCCGATCAAAGATTGCAATATATATCGTACAACATCATCCCAACATCTGCTCATTTGCATGCATGCTCATTCCCTTTTCTTCTCCTTTCAATGCTACAGAATATGTTTTTGCAGGCGAAGTCCAAATCGGGGATTAATCGACCCGAATGCTAGTCTCCGTGTGAGATCTAGGTGGGTTTCGGTTTCGCATGGTACTCCTGTAGCGGAGAGACTGCATCTATGAATTGCTCTGTGAGGGTGTGAAGCGAAGATGCTGATGTTTCTGTCCTTTATAGCTGCGTTTTAAGAGCTTAGATGGCCCGCCTCTCCTAGCTCCTTCCTTTTGGGGCTATGCTTCCTCGAATTTCGTCAGCGACAAGAATTGGAAGGGAAGGATAGCTAGTACATGGAAGCTCACATCCTCAGTCACTCAAAGTAAGCCCATCGAAATCCGCGAACCGATCATCAAGCGAAGCCAACAGTCGCTGAAATCCAGTTTTGAGTCGACGCATTCTTGCTCCAGTGAGATCACCATTGTATAGCGCATGATACACGTCCCGCTGCGTGAAAAGGCCGGAATCTTCGATTCGATCCGCTTCCTTCTTGACTTGTGTGGATAGTGAATGGGATTGACTTGCATTTGATGCCATACCCTTATCACCATGGCCATCGTCCGAGACTGCTTTGAGGCTTGGCTCGGTAATATCGGTATCATGATCTGAGTTGGAGATATCGTCGTGGCCTGAGTATAACGATCCGGAGCAATCAGGGTCAAATTTACCGACAGCTGCGCAAGTCGTAGACTTTTCGCTATGCAAGGAATTCTTCACTAGTACCAGTGGCTCGTTGTCGCTTCGTGCGCCGCCATCAGACCCATGTGATCCAGTACTAAGTGTCAGGTGAGGTGATGAAGACATGATATCATCTTCTCCTTGAGTGTTTTTGTTTTCGCCCAGACGAAAGTACTTCGAGAGGGAAGTGTCTCTCTGCTGGTCTGTAGGGGGACCCTTATTAACCTGTGGCCGCTCTTCGAAGACTTCGTCGATGATTCGAGCGAACCATAAGCCGCACAACAGGAGAACCTCAAGGTTTGACGCAAACGAAGATTTCGAGAACAAGAACCCAGTCAAGCTGGCAAAGACTGGAAAAATATCTAGTGATCGCAAATAATCCATGAGAAGCACGAAGATAGCTGGCGCTGAGAAAACCATGCATAAAAGCATCGTGGTCCAAGTTGACAGTTGCTCTTGCCAGCTTGCTGAAGTAGAGCAGAGGTACCCGATCTCAGGCTCGTAGAAATGAGACCGAGAAGCTCCTGCATGGATGTTTTGAGTGACGTTTTGGATATCCGCCTCAACCAAAGGAATGACCTGAATAACTTCAACAGGGTTTTGAGATGTATGCTCCAGTCTGATTTGATCTTCATCGACCGGGTCTTCTGAGGTACTTGAATCACTCTTCACAACTTCGGATGACAGCGCGCGTACCTCCTTCTCAGGGCTAGGATAGTTCTGGTCGTTGATGGTCTCCTCTCTGCCATCGAGCTCATGGTCTTCGACCATACCTAGTTTGCGATTGTCGGCGCCGGGCAAAGTGACCATATCTTTATGTAAATTATTGAACCGCTCCCCTCTTGTAAGTTCGACTATCTTTGCAAAGAGCATCGCAACGTTTGGTGGAAGTGAGAGAGGTTCATTCGCAGAAATGTAAAGACATCTCGCTAGGGTGGAGACCTTGGTTCTAGAATGTTGAGGATGCTGGCCGGAAAAGTGATTCTMTTGTGTTGTCAATGGTGGATCTCGCACTGCATCTTCATTGAAAGCAGCTTCCATCGATTGCGCATACAGAGCACGGCACTCTTGTAGCTCTACTGGAGACATGACTGGTCGATCTTCGTCTTTGACACATTGCCCCACGGTATCATAGTTCCACCAGTGAGGATCCCAGTCGCTAGTCAGCCAGAGGGGATATTCTTCAGGGCCAACACACCGAGGAACTGCAACTACACCATCCCAGTCGACAAGACCACGAAGAGAACCGTCCTCTCCTACAAGGATATTTTGGAGATTGAAATCAGGGTGTGTAAGAACGAAGCCTGAATCGTCCGAGGTAGCTTCAAAGAACCATTGAACGAAGAGGCGCAGAAGCTTACGCTGGCCTTGCTGTCGGGGTGAAAGATCGGTTGTGTCTTCCTGGTCGAGAGACGTGAGAAAGTAGCCCTTCGGATCGACAAATGGCCCTTGCTGACAGTATATAGTGATGTCCTCAAGCTCTAATTTCATGCGATCGTGTTCAGCAAAGTGATCGACCTTTCGATAAGCCCCAACATCCATTGCTCTATCATGGACGTTGTACTGGAGTGCCCCAGCTTTCGAGAATGTAAACGCATTAAGCTGCACCATCGCCGTAGCAAGACTCGCCATGGCGCGTTCCCGAAAGATCTTCCGGGCTGAAGGTGTTTTGGTATAGAACCAGCCATAGAATAAAGAGTAGCCTTCAATTCGCTCCATGAGGATGAAGGGGGTTTTGATAGGGTTGGCCGAGGTGGTGCCATAGCCATAGATGCGCGGCACAGGGACCGAGGAATTGTTGTAGATGAGCTTCATCGTCAGCACCTCCGAAGCAAGAGCTTGAGCAGACTGCTCGTCCCACCGATCAGAGCTACCGTTGGCTGGGATCTTTAACAGCCATCGAACGCCATCGCGGAATTGGATAGGCAGTAGAACATTGTGAGATCCGTGAAGAGGCGACTTGATTATTTTGCACGAAAGCCGAAAAGTTTGAAGACGTCTGATCGTGCTCGATTGAGCAAGCTTTGCACCTTGAATGCGGATACCAGTTGCCAGACGAGTCGCTCCTTTAAGATCGGCTTGTTCCATCACTGCATCGAATTTGCTGATCCCGTCGTGTTTGCACTCGGTGCTAGGGAGTGTCTCTATGGAATGGGAGCTCGCAGACTGTTCTCCAGAGGAATCGGAGAATGTATGGCTGGCTTTGCGGAAAAGCTCCTTCGTGACTGACATCAAAGTTAAGTCTCGTGTCGACAAGACGTGAGAGGTTGACTGCTCTGCGATATCGTGATCGGTATGGATGTCATGGCGATGACGCCGCAAACGATCTGCGAATCCCATCCTTGCCGTTGAAACCTAAGCTGATACGAAGTATGAAAGAATAGCTTTGCTCAGCTTTCTGGCTGGAGAGCGAGATTGAAGTGAGGCCCTTTCCCAAATTGTTGAGAGCCGGAGTACTACGTGAAAGAATATATGCGAATGTGCGCTGTAGATGGGGCCGGAAAAATACTCTGAAGAGAAAAGTTTTTGGTAAGTGAGTCTTGTGGCGTCAGTCAAATAAGTTTGCTGCAAGGAACATATGAGGTTGTTTGTCTGAGGGATCTAGAATCCTCTATTTATGCTGTAGAAAGACTGGTGGTGTCTTCAGAGACCTCTGACAAGGTTGCAGTCAGTTGTTGAGGGTGGTGATAACCTGCAGTAGAAGATTTGTTTGTGGGGTAAATAGAGGAGAAAGTGTCGAAAACTAAGATCAGGGCCTAACCGTAGTCATCAGTTCATCATCACGTTCTTGATCTATTCATCATTTTCCTGACTCATCTCCTTGCCAATGCACCCTCAGTCATATACTCAAGCTTCCTTCTCCGACATATACATATATATTCGACACATATATAATAACCGTTAAATTTCATATACTTTCTTGGTCATCGCTTTTTCCGATTGCCTTTCGATTTACTGATGGACCGTCATATGCTTTCTACACTCAGAGATATTTTATATTTTGTCATGTTATCCTTTGTTCGCATTTTCTCCAGTTCATCATTCCAACAACTAATCCCCAGCGGGGTCTTTTGTCTTTCAAGATGCCTCGATCGAAATGGGCGGACCACAAGGCCTCCCAGACCCAGAAGGCGCCTCTCCCTCCTGACGTGACTCCTAAAAACTTCTCCGATATAGCCCAAACCACAAAGAAAGGCAGAGAGAAACAAAAGTTCATTGATAAAGCCACGAGAAAATTCTTGAGATGGAGCAAGGAAAAGGTAGAGCGAGGAGAGGAGCGGCTCGGAGGTCGCACTCACCACTGGTATGGCTGGCCCCCTTAATTCACGGATGCCCAGCTAACAAAAAACCATCACAGTGCCAAGTGCGGCAAAGTATTCACCGCCATTTGCAAGGCCAAGGGTCACATGGTCCCATGTAAATACCACGCCGAAATCTACACTCTGCCTGGAAAACCCTGCGCAAGCTGTCGCGAGGAAGAAGCTGCGGATGAACGTGAACGAAAGGAGAGAGAAGAGGAAGAGAAGGCACTGGCCGAACAAGAAAAGGAGAATGCGTGGTTCTCGGAGAGCATTACTCGCAAGAAGCCTGCTATCACGGTCTCTGGTTGATTTATCCATGCAGTGGCCTTCGGTGTGAGTGCTATCGCGGTCTCATAAAAGATTTCTTGTAGGCTGACTTTGCCGTTGGTAGATACCAACACATCGATTCTTCCTATTGAGTCTTGCGGCCCTCTTACTGTGGATGTCTGGTCACTGGGGGATTGAAGCGGAAACGGAGCGCGGGAATAGCCTGCCTTGCTGCATGCGGGAATAATGGGACTGAATTTCACAATAAGACTGTACATAGAACACGACTTGAATGCGAAATAGGAGGTCGATCGATATCTTCAGGTCCCTAAATTTCTCACTAGTAAAAGAAGTTAGTGGTTTGTAGTTTGCTAAGAAGCTAGGTCGGGATATCGACCGTGTATCCGGTATTCCCCCGACACCAAGCTCCTTCCGGAATTAATCATCCCTCAAGTCCATAACTTTGGTCGCCAATGATAAATTCGATACCTCGACTTCCTCCTACCCCTAGTCAGCCAATTCAATAAACCTTAACACTGATGTTCTTATGGCTCTGTCAGTTGCTGCGCTTGCAAGTTCGTAACTGTAAGAGCACAACCAATCAATGTCCATGTCTCCAAACTTGAAGTCACTTACTCCATCCTTTGGGTGTAAGGGTAGAACACAACGGTGACGAGACATCGGCTCTATGTGTATCGGGGAAAGTGCCTTAATGCATCGTGTCTACATTGGTAAAGTATCTGACGATTGCCTATCTACGTGTATCTTTCACATTTCGAGGTATTGCTATGATAGATCCGAAGTCTACACCGGGCTTGCTCTGTACTAATAGAGCCCCTTGTTTCTTCTGGCTCCCCTCACAACCCCCCTCTCCTTTCATTCCCAGAATGTGGTTTCTATAAGTGGAACAATCTCCTCGCTTTCCCTCGACCTCTACAGCCATGGCAACATCCGCGGTTCCTCAACATTGACTTGAACTGCCCTGCGCGCTTGGTCTCATACTCATTTCTCTGAGACACGAGAAACCTTGGTTTCCCTCCCATCTTCCCTTTCTCACCGTCGCGAAATCTTCCTGCAGACCCTATCTCACAACGATCCAGAACAGGACGCGAACGCCTGAAAGATTGTTAGATCTAGCTGACATGCAATTAGCAGTCGCTACTGACCACGTAAATCTCCTAATGTCTTTCGTACACCATCTCCACACCTCAAGCTTCCCACAATAGAAGACCATGTGTTGATTTCCGATAGAACTTCCACTCATCTTCAACCCCGTAACGACGCGGCATCAAATCCAGCATACCGCCTATCAAGATCCGCCACCAATCTTGCAAACCCAGCTTTCATCCTCGCCATGCGCACTTTATCAAGGTTACCGTTGTATAAGGCGTGGAAAACATCGTGCGGGACGAAGTCTCCGAGGTCTTGAGCTGGGTCTGTTGGAGAAGATGAGTTGCCGTCATCGGAGTCGTGGTCATCCTTGGATTTGGTAGCTGGATCGGTTTGTGCCGTCGCTGGGTTAAGGGTGTGATCTTCATCGTCTTCTGCTGAGGTACTAGATATGGCTAAGGCATTATCTTCATTGGCTGAGTGGAGGGGTTCATTTGACGCTTTGAGCTCTGGTAATGGGTGTGATCTGGCACCTCTGTGAGAGTGCCAACGCTTGATGGTTTCGAGCGTAATGCTCGGTGCTGGAGAGGCTGTCTTATCGAGGGGTGGGTCTGGCCTTGCATCCCCCAAGCTCTCTGAAGTAGTTTGGTTCGAGGATGACTGATCTGGACTTTCGGATGATGGAGCGGCCATGTTGTATGTGCCCTCACTGGCCACTCCGTGTCCTAAGACTTGGAGATGAAGAGCAGCTCCAGCATGACTACCAAACAGACCGGGGTGGCTCTCTGAAGAGTAGATCATATCATAGTCCCCAATGGTCCTGGCTCCCTCGTCACCTTCCTTTGCGTCCGCGGGCTGGCTTCGAACGGCAACATCAAGGATCTTGGCGAAGATAAGACCGCCGAGAATAGGAATCAGAGGAGATAGGAAGTATGAGGTTTGAGATAGCAGGGCCAGAAGTATCGCGTTGGTTCGTGACAAGATGTGAGATTGTAGCCAGTCGAAGAGAAGGACCATATATAATGGAAGAACGAGTAAATGGAGCAAGGCCGAGACGCTTGTTTCTAGTGCCTGCTTTCCCCATGTCACAAGAATAGCAGAGGATCGGTGCATTGCGTGTTGAGGTTCTTCAGAGTCCCCAACTTGACCGGTTGTCTTGCTGTGATGATTCGTCGAACCATTTACTCCTACTTTCAAACCGCAATCATGGTGGTAATTGATGGGTTTGAGCATTCTGTCAACGTCTCCTTCATTCAGTTCTTGATCGTCGCCGCCCCTTCCGAGACTTGTCAGAATAGTTGCTGCAGACATGTCCTCTTCATCTGCCGATGTGAACGGATCAATACTCGTCTCAGAAGTAGCATCAGATCCACATTTTGATTCTCTATCACTCGCACTGCCATGCCCAGAGTCTTCGAAATCATCATTGGCGGTAAGTTCAATAATCTTGTCCATGATCATGTAGATAATGTGGGGCTGGGACATGGGTTCATTGGCAGCAATGTACAAGCTCCGAGCAAGCGGTGATACTTTCGTAGCAGGGATGTAATGGGGTGAACATCGACCTTGGGCAGATAGTGCCTTCTCGATGGAGCGTGCGTACATTGCTCGATAGCGGCCAAGCTCGTCAGGACCCATGACAAGATTGTTTTCATAACCTGGAATCACATCCTCTTCCGAGCCAGGGTTATACCAGAGGGGATCCCAGTCTTCTGTGAGGAAAAGTGGATATTCCTCGCAACCAATGCATGATGGTACAGCTGCGACGCCGTCCCAATCAATTAGCCCCTTCAAGGACCCATCCTCGCCCACTATGATGTTTTGAAGGTTGAAGTCAGGACTTGTAAGAACGAATTTCCTTGATCTCTCTCCTGTGATTCGGAAGAACCAGTCGATCCAGAGCCGCAGGGCTTTCAGTTGGCCCAGATGCCAAGGTTGAAGATCAGAGGTGTCCTTCTTGTCCAGTGACGCGAGGAAAAAGTGCCGGGGATCAATGAATGGTCCTTCTTCTAGATAAGTCTTTGTCTCGTCGTTCACTAGTGGAGAAGCTGCATAATGATCGACACGCCTACAAGCTCCAATGAATGGTGTATCGCCCTGGTCGTGACAGAATAGACTGCCGGCTTTTGTGAAAGTAAGATCATTCAGCTGTATCATTACTTTGGCTAAATCGTCGAGGACACGTTTCCGGAATTGTTCGATAGATTTGCTATCGACGTCGTATCCGGACCATCCATGGTGGCACGAAATCCCCTCTATTCGTTCCATGAGAATGTACGGACATCCGATCGAATTGCCGGCCGTCGGATCATAGCCATAAATTTGTGGCACTGGTACCGATGTCTTTCGGCGAATGTACTTCATGGTGAAGACTTCTGAGGCGAGAGCACGTGAAGATTGTTCATCCCATCGAGATCCACCGTTGGCAGGCACTCTAAGTAGCCATTGCACTCCGTCTCTGAATTTGATCGGAATCACAATGTTGAACGAGCCGGCCATGTATTGTGATTCGATCTTGCAAATATTGATGTTCCTGAAGGATTTGATGATGGTTGATCTGAGAGTTTTCCTTCCTTTCATACGTGTGCGTGTGTCCGTTGCTAATTGGAGGACAGCTTTGAGGTTGATATGTGCCAAGACGTCATCGAAAGTAGTATCCCTACAGTTCGAGGGTAATGAAGGTGTTGTATCATTTGTACCGCAGTCCTTCTCTTTAATAATCTGAGGCAAACCTTCCTCTGTTCTGTCGATAGGGCCGGTTGGCGTTCGAAGGAAGATATCAGCCAACTCTATACGCTCATCCGTAGCAGTACTCGTGGCATGAAGAGCTGTATCAGAAATCAACGAAGTTGATGAAACTTTGGACTGGAGATGCCGGAAAAGATTGAAAACCCTCATGTTATCGATCAAGAAGAGCGACAGCTGGGTATTCGCTTTAGACTATTTCATTGCAATCAGATATAAGATTGAGAAGATTTGTGTACTGGAAGGATTTCAATAAGAAGATACCAAGATATTGACCTTGTTTGCTGAAATAAGCTGAGATGGGGGGGTTTTATGGTGTTGTTGGAAGTATGTAGGTCAACGAAAGTTTGTCGTACGATGTCAAGTCCTTGGCTCTAGGATGACTCACTTCAAAAGATTCATTTAGTGATGCATGGTCCGCCGCGTCCATCACAAAAGTGTTGGTGATGGATGTAGAGGCTGCGTGAGCATTTCCAAATTAGGTAAAAGGATGCATACTATATATCAGTTCTTTTCTTTACACCAAGATCTATACTTTCTCATAAAGTTTATTTTCCGCCTACTCATACACTTCTCCCGCAGGCTGAGTAACTCCCATCTCAGATTTATAACACTTGCTGCTCATACATACGGTTTCTCCTATATCGTCAGCTTTCAACCACACGAATTCTTCTTTCGAATTCCTCTCGAAATATGGGAGCAGCGGAATCGTCAGAAATGGATCATACATATCGACGGCCAGGTATGAGAGACATGAGTCTAAATCACGAACAGTGGTCTCTGCCCGTAGCATCTCTTCCCAATCCAAGTCTTTCTCTATGCCATCTGATAAACCATTGAACATCATTGTACCTTCTCACCATGAGTAAGCTGAAGCAAAGAGTTGCTCAGTCCCTTCAAGCCATGGCAGCAAGCTCAGCACCCGCAGCCGAAATCATCCAGCGAGCCTCCAAGACAACCAAGACCGGCAGGATGGCCCAGAAATTGTACGATAAGTATTTCAAGGGTATGGAAACTGCCACGAAGCCCGAGGTCGAGCGTGGAGAGGAACGTCCCACACGTCGTACCCATCATTGGTATGACTTACCGGATCTCCCCCTCACACCCGATTGACCTAAGGCCCATTAGTGCATACTGTAATAAGGCGTTCAACAAGACCTGCGCGAGCAAAGGCCATATGGTAATCTGTCCACACCATCCAGCTATTTACACTTTGCCCGGCAAACCGTGTGTGACGTGCAAAGTGGAAACTGAAGCAGCGAAGCGTCAAGGCCATAGGAAACAGGACGGTAATGCCAGCGACCAGAAAGTGAAGGATGTGGATGCTTTCATCAATGACGGCAGCAAATACCGTAAGAAACCCGGTGTCAAAGAAGGCCGACGAAGTTTCGAGGTGAACCCCATGCGCCTTAACGCTACCGGAGGAGTTAGCCGTCGCTGATGGATAACTCCCACACCATTGTCTTTGGTAGGCCTTTCCCAGGCTCATCCAGTTGGGCTTACTGAAACTCACCATAGTCATTGAACCCCGCCATCACCAAGATCTTGTTGGATGTGGTTTCTCTTTTTGTGATTAGCTGTGAGGATATATCTGGAAGGTGATTAGATTGAGCACATGGCTGAAAGTACACGGTGACGAAATGAAATAAAGGCTGTATGGAGGAAGCGGTGTCATTATTTGTAGGCCGCTCATTTGTGATAATCAACCTGTATCCGAAAAAACAGAAATGAATCAGCAGCATCATTCCAAAACATGCATACGAAATCCAACGTTACAGTAATACTCACCCGGATCCAAACCCGCGTATCGACTTCCACCTAACCCTTCTCCATCCCTTCCTCGCCTCCTCTCCTCCACCCTGACCCCCCATCCCCGGCCCCCCCTCACAGCCCCCCCGGCGGTCTCGTAACCTTCGTCAAATAATCCCCATTCAGCGTCTTAAACACCTTCCCCAACCCCTCATGGCTATAATCCTTCTGATTCCACATATCCTTATGATACACCACCTTCCCCTCCTCATCCAACGTACACATCACCAGACTATCCACCGGCTTCGAGAAATGCACCACTTTCGGCGTGTACTCCTGCGTTTGCTTCCACGCGAGGGTTGTGGGTGAGGATTCGACGATTTCGGTGGCGAGGGTGCGGGATGTGGCCATGATTTTGGGGATGCCTGGTGAGGGGGGTGGTCAGCGGAAAGACGAGTTGGACGGAGAGGGGGTAGGAGAGGGGGTAGGAGGAAGTTGGGAAGGGAGAACACAACATACCATACCACTGCCCCGCAGTTTTATACCTTGTATCGCAGAAACTCCAGGGATCGTCATAAACAGCTTTCTCAGCGTAGACTTTCATGTCCTCTTCACTTGCGCTGCCGCTGTAGAGGCTTGTGATGGCTTTTACGATGGCTTCGCGTTCTGGGGTTACTTTAATGGAGGACTCAGGGTGAGGGGTGTAGTCGACGTTCGTGGGGGCGTTTTGGGAGGGATCGGGGTTGGAGGTGAGGGCTTGAGGGTCGGGGCGGGGCTCGTTTTCGCCGCCGGGGATGGGAGCGGCGGGTGCTGTGGATGGCATGGTGGATTCTTGTAGAGCAGGATGCAGGATAGGTTGGAGAGGGTGGTTGGGCCATGATGGCGGGTTAAAGAACTTGGGTTGGAGAGACGTCATGATTGAGATGCAGCTACTCAAGCTCTAAATTGTGAAGGCGTAGGGCTGAACCTATGTATATCCATTTCATTCCCCTTAAATCATATGCTTCGTCAAATTCAAGGGTATCAGCTGCAACCTATCCAAAGCCAATTCCTAGATCAAAATCATATGTGAGATCCAAGTGCCCAAGCCCCAAAGCCCCAAAGTGAACCATCCCAGAACGCCTCTCCCCGTTAACGACCCAAGAATAATGCATCCATTCTCCTACTCTCCTCAATCTTCTCCACGGGAACATGCTTCACATCCCCTCTTGACGACTCAAATATCATGTTTGAATCCTCATCATAAAAAAAGCGGGAAATGAATCGTTTCTCCATAAGTTTCTCCTCATCATCAATCCCCCGGGCAAACATATCCTCCATGAGACGCCAATCGAAGACCCAGATGACTTGGTAGCGATCCTCCGATACACGACMGATCAAGAACTTGAGCATCTCCAGCGACGAATCATGGCGCCGAGGTTCGATGAGAACGATAATGTCTTGCCTCACGATGTCGTCGTAGTACGAGATCGGTGGTCTGGGTTGCATTGTTGAGAAATTGGACCCATAGACCTGATTGGCATGACGAGATGCGAGTCCAGCGGGACCGAGTAGATCTTCGGTCAAGTAGGGGTAGTGAGCAATGTCCGGGCTGAGGATAATATATGAGTCGTGTATCTCAGGCAGGCCACATTTTCGTGGAGAAGGCGATTCTGCAGGTTGGAGCTGCCAGTCCGAAATCAAGGCCTCCTGTGATGTCTGATGGCTCTCTTGAGTGGATCTCTCGTCGGCCGTTGTTTGCCTATCAGGAGAGGTCTGCTCCATATCCCTGATATGTTGTGGCTTTTCTCTGAAGCGGAGGGCTTCTGCTACCCCAGCGGAGAGTTTGGGTACTAAGAATGACGTGTGGGGGCGATCTGGCTCGACCTGTTTGGAGGGTTTTGGAGGAGAAGGTTGTGAGAGCCTAGGAGCAGGACTCTTATGGCTCTGTTGAAGTTTGCTTTCTGCAACGTCATGTTTGCTAATGCTGCTTATACGGGTGTCTGCAGGGGCATTCCTTTGTGGCCTGGGGGGTGAAACCCTAGATCTCTTATGCGCTCTTGCTTGGGTATAATCGTCTTCGATAGATCGTTTTCGTTGCCGATCCGTAGAATTTGTTGACTGCATCGATGATAAAGGCTGACGGTCATGATCGATGTGCACTTGTGCAGGTGGTGAGGATCTCGGAGGAGTAGGCAGATTGCTCCCACTCCAATTAGTGACGTAGGAATGCTGCGAATGGGGTCTCTGGGCCACTTCTCCAGAGTCTAAGCGTATCTCTCTATCCGTCATCTCCTGAGTATCCATCCGAATCAATGGTGGAGCTTCCGTCGGGCGTCTGGTACTTCGCCGCCGCACCGTCGGTTGTGCTACCCTTCCCGTAGATATTTTTTGCGGCGATTCAACATCATCGTCTGATAAATCCCAAGGCACAGTGGCCCCCTTCGCTCCTCGATCAACCTGCTCTAGCTGCTTCATCCACTGGACAATGCATGTCTTCATATCCTCAGGCTCTTTTATGGCGGTTTTGGCCACCCTCTGAAGTTCGTCAAAGCTAACAGAGTCCTTCCAGTCTCGGTCATTGTGTATCTTGAGGACCCTAGGGAATCGAAGGGTATAGAAATCCCTATTTGGCTCTTTCTCGAACCCAGCTCCCATGACGTCGAAGACGAAGGGCTTGCGAAAAACAGCAGTCATGTTAGGGACTCCTGGTGCCATCACGATTTCGAAGGGATCGTAGTAGGATTTCAAGGAATCAAAGGGCAGCGCGCAGAATTGACCATGCTGATTTAGGTGTTTAGCCAACTCTGAACTGACCTCTAACGCGGCGACGACCTTGAACGATGGCTTTGCGTTTTTGTTCTTGACTTGGTCCTTATTCCTCAGGCATCCAATGTGAAAATGTGTCCATTTAAGGCTTGGGTTCTTCAGCTGAGCAAACCTGCTGGCATCATATCCGGCACCGATCACAGCGAAGTCTAGCGTGTCTCCGAGACCAGGTATGTAATCCTTCTTGAGCTTGATCCAACAGTTTGTAGATACGTTTAGTGACGATCTCCTCTGGCTGAAGTATGCCTCGTCTGAAGGTTTCAACACAAGGCCTTCCCATCGCTGCGCGAAAGCGTGAGCTAGGAGGGTTTGGAGTCTTTCCGGACCATCTTTTGAGGAGAAATCCACGACCTTCTGTTTCGAAAGGATTGCTCTACCTCTTGCACAGGTAACCGTTTCCTCGAGACGACGCCTCCTGATGGCGTGCTTCTCGTTCATCAAAATCTCATCATCAATCATCAAGACGTCATAATATGCGATCATCAGATGCTCATACTCATGAGCCCTACGTATCATTAGCACTGGGCTTGCCATGGCATGGATGTTGACTTACTGGGAATCCATTCCTATACCTATCATTGACCCAGATCGTGAGACATGCTTCCGAATCTTGTGAAACTCCGCAATCTTGTGCTCTCGGTCGTTATATACAAGCAGCTCCCCTTCAAGGATACATAGTCGAGAGAATTTGCACTCCTGCTGACCGATACGAAGACTTCGCCTGATTGCATTGTGAAGACCTTCACGGTCGCTAGTCGAATCCTTGCCACTCTTGGAAAATATCTGAATGCATTTATCCCCATTGTTGAGGTTGATGTGAATCTGGCAATATTCTCCGTCGTATTTCCTCTCCACAGACATCCTCCTCCCTTCAGCCAGCTGCACGACGTTTTTGATGCTGCGACCTTTAAGGTAGGGCACCCTTCCGACCTTGCTTCCGATCATGTGCCTCAAGGGAATGATCGGCTGACTCTGGCCCGCAAGGGCGTCAGACTGGTGCCGGAGAAGACCAACAGCAGCTTCGTACGTGGAGTGAAGCCTGAGCGCAGCCACCAGTCTGTTATCAATGGCGTTTAGGACATGGTAGGATTTGAAGTCGTCTAGTGTTGAGTAGTCCTTAAGAATCATGCGTGTAAGCCACTTGGCCTCGACTGAGCTAAGCCGAGGATATATGGCCTCCAGCGACTTTCGAGGATCCGTTCCGTCATCATTGGCAAACGCACGTATGTTAGGAGCAGAGAAGCGGTTCTTTGCTGCTATCTGTAGGAGTGCTGAATCGATCTCCTCCAGGCTTACGGGATTGAGAATGTCTTGATGCTCAGTCTCACGTACAGTCCTTTCGACGCAGGCGCCTAGGTCTCCGCGCCCTTCGATTTTGTATCGATCAAGCTGCTTTATCCGATCTACCCCCAAGCGTAAGCTTCTCCCAACGATCTTGGTCAATGAGGACTCCTTTAGGCTGTATACTCTATCGGTCCTATCCTGTGGAAATATAGCTGACAGAACAGCGACGACATCGACGCTGGATGAGGTAATAGTAACACCGTGTGACTTGATCCATGACTCGAAGTTGTCCTTATTCCGCTGATCCAACCATCCTTTCAATGCCTTCTTGGTGGTATTCGCTGCATCATCTTCAAGAGCTTGCAGCAGCGCGCATACCGATCTGAAGAGAAGAGGCATATGCAACAACTAAAGATTTAAACAAGGAAAGTTATACAGGCTAGAGAGCCGGTCAAGAGATAGATACCAAATTAAGAGGCGAATTCCAGTAGACAAAGAACAAAACGCCATGTCAGTCATCATGAATCATATATACTACGCCACTCATCCACCATTCATCTCTCACACACCACGCTACACAAAGAGCAATTTAATGAAAGACTGATGGACAGAGAAGTGAATCTGATGGCGAAGACTGGGGGATGGAAACGCGTTATGGACTAAAAGCGGCACGAAGCGAGATTTAGTCTATGCACGAAATCACATGCATGTGACCAAGACTCTTTACAGAGATCATCCCAATCGGATTGCCACAGCAAATCTGCCGCTTTCGGAATAGGAGCAATCACAATACACACTTTACATTTGTCCTGCGTGTAGAGGAGAGTTTCCATCCGAAAGGTTTGCTCGAAATGGTGTGATTATGGTGTAGATGCCTTGGATTGTCTAGGGACGCTTTTGCAAAGACAACAACGAGTAGTCGAGGCCTTTTGGCAATACAAATCAAAGTTCGGCCCATGATGTATAGAAGCGATCAACGCCTGAAACCGAGGTGTCGACGTGACCGTAGACAGAGTATCCGGAACAAAACAGAGAGACATTTTTGCCTAACATGATGTCACATTTGATCCTTCATGGGTCCCACAAACCCCATTTGTAGTTATCAAAAGAGAGCCGCAAATACGCAAAGCATAGTCGTGATCACTTGAATGGGTCAAAATGACGGTGTTAAATGTATCTGGGGAATCATTCAGCATTATGCATCACAGTGAGCCAAGAGATTTAAAAGATTKCTTGATTTGATCCGACCCAGAAAGTGCAAAGACTACGGCAATGGCTATGGCTAATTCCTCCATCTGATCGTCCCCAATAATTGTCCCCTTCCACCTCAATGCCACATGCCACAAGCCATTTGCCAGAGTCCCTGCCGTGACAAAGGAAAAGAGAAAACAGAAATTGCTCCTCATCATATCGTACAACTTTGTCCAACTGCAATCGCTTCACAGAAAATATCCCCTAAGCATCTGCCCATATCCAAATATTCCCTAAGCAGTCCTCTCTCTTCTTCTGCAAATTCCGTGGTTCCAAAGAATTCGGCAGTATGAATCCAAACAAGATCATGTCAGGTTGAGTTCGACCAAAACGACAATGTAGCATGTCCCCGAGCTCGATCCAAAAATGGAGAGGTCACACCGAGGACTGTTTTACTGTATTACGTTGATCGTACTCCTTTGAAAGGCAACATGACTGAATCCCCTTGTGGAAGACCTAAAGATCGACTCAACACAAGGCAACGAAGATGCTGAGAAGGTAATGAAGTCTTCGAGCTCGATCCGCTGACGGAGAGGACACACCGAAGACTTCATGTTGTATTATTGTAAAGGAGTGTAAGCCTAGTTGACAAAACCATATGCGTGGGTGATTGTGTGTTGACAAGACAGACAATCGTTAAGTCGATGTCAAGTCAAGTGCCGAGTCAATGCAAAGAACCTGGAATCTGTCATCGTAGATGGAGGCTGTCAAGGGAATCTGAGTGAGTGTGCTGAAAGATCGACCCTGTGAAGCTCGTACAATGGACCGCAGATGTTATGTTAGGACTTCGATGTTCAAAGTGTGCTGATGTGAATGTGATGCCGAATCGATGAAGTTGGTGTGTGGATCTGTGTTGTGGGAAAAAGAGTTGCCGATGGGGTATTGAAATGACCGTGTGGGAAACTCCGGCTATGCAAGGACAAAAGAAAAGTAAATGAAAACTCCCCAGGACTCCCCCGTAGCCCCTGATACCATCAGAAGCTACTCAAGCAATGTTAGACTTGGTGCAGGCAAGGTTGTTGGTATTGCCTGCGACGGATCCCTCGACGTGTTCAACAAGCTCATCGGCGTTGTTGAGCTTGGAATCGGCGTCTTCATGAAGCTGGCCATCGATGGATCCAAACTCAAGGTTGAAAGGCTCTGATCCAGGAAGCTCTTCCTGAGGAGCATTGATGACAGAAGAAGCATCGCAGCCAGGGGCATAGTAGTCAGCAGCGTTGAGCTTGCCCAAGGGAGAGCGCACTTCATCGGTCATGATATCACGACAACCAACCGGGCGAACAGCGGAGGTAGGGCATCCAGGAGGAGGAACATTCTCTTTGTCGCAGTCATCACGGAACTTGCCACGATTCTCGTCATCAGAGATATCCAAGGTGCAAGTGGAATGGTCCATGAGGTTAGTCAAAAGCTCGTCAGGAGTATCTTCATGGATTTTGAAATCCATTCCTTTGCGAGTCTTCTTGCCGACGCGAGATTTGGTTGTAGGAGGAAGGGCAAAATCGGCACCAGTAGAGGCAGGTGCAGTGACCGAGGGGACATGACCGTCGTTCACGTAAGGACCGACGCGAACAATGCGCTTACCAGCCAGACGAGAACGGGCTGCAATGCCAGCGTACTTGGCCTTATGAGTATCCCCTGCGCCATCAATGTTCATGGAAGACTTTTCAGGGCGGGCTTTGACACCCAAGGTAGCACGAGCAATTTTGGAAGACTCCGTGACTGCAGATTTGTTGATGGTGGTCAAGCTGAAATGAGTAGATTGGCGGGGTTTGACAGCACCACCATCACAACCCTTGGCTTTCTTGCCTGAGCCAACAAGTGATGCCGGATCCACATTCTCTTGATCCTCGTCGTCGAAATTGTCGAAAGTACGCTTGACTTTGGAAGAGAAGTTGAAGTCGGAGGAAGGAACTTCATACTTGGCTGAGGCCTCCTTGCTTTGAGCAGCAGTGACTGTTGGGACTAGTCAGTATACGATAGGTCAAAAACATTGTGGGCATGAATCAGCATACTGAGTTGGATATGTTTGATCATTGCCAGTTTGTTGGAGCGTGTGCTGCTCAGCTCACCGAGAGCACGGCGGCGAGAAGGCATAGCGACGGCAGTAGCCATTGCAGAGATTGGTCAAAGATGAGTCTGTGAGTGAGAGCTCAAGAAGGATGCTTGGAGGCTGCAAGAAACGAGGTGTTTGATGAGAGGTAACAGTCAAAGAAGAGCTGATGTAGTGGATGTAGAAGACAGAAGAAAGTGGTTAATGTTCCAGGAGAGCTTTGATCTTTGAAAGTCTGTATGATTTTCTGGAGTAAAGGTCGAAGAGATCTGAGGTTGTGAGTTGAAGAAAGGAAGAAGAAAGGTACTGAGAGGATTCTTCTTTAAATATTAACGGGCGTTTCTCCCATGGACCCACATGGTTGTCACTTTCTGATTGTGTAGAGCTAGAAATTTGACGACACGGGTGTATGTGATGAAAGTGATATACTGTATAGCTGTTGAATGGGTAATAGCGGAGGAGAGAAATTGGAGCCTGAGGAAGCAAGAAAGTGCAGAGGGAGGAGGGGTATATGATTGTGTAGGTTCGTGGTACAGTCCAAGGCAACTAAGCAGCCGAGTCAACACGCTTTACACGTACTCGGAGGCGTAGTAGCGCTAGCGGCCTGCAGGCAAGCGTCGAGGAGCGTGTTGAAGCGTGGATTTACAAGGGAGAAAGATAGTGCTAAGCAAAGCAATTTGCCGATCCTCTGGTACGCTAAACCACGATTGACTGACTGACAATCTCAGGACTTCGACGAATGAAGCAGGACAAGGAGACGACACAAAGATGGTGATGGAGGAGTGGATGGCGGTGCTGAAGATTGGACGAGAGGATGTTGATAGTCAAACCCCTACAGCGGCGATCACACTAAGAAATTACGCGCCGAGTTCGCGTTTTGAGTGGATCGTCTTGGCAACCTCGACGTTGCTCTTAATGGCCGGTTGCCCTTTTCTTACACCTCGTCTGTCACCTCTCTTACAATGCACTCAGGCATAGGTTTGGTGTAGCGCCTGACTTCTCAGGCATACAACGGTCAAACAGCTTGAACTCAATCTTTTCCTCTATTGCCGTTTCGACACGAAGTTGTTTCTTTATAGGCACTGCTTGCAACCAAGTGTCCCTCGCCCAATGCTATTTCAAGCTTTCAATGCCCTTCTTTTCGTGTAATGTCGGGCTAGACATCGGCTCACGGTCTGGGTCTAAAGAAGCATTCATTGAGCGAGCCACAGCCTTGCCCTAGGATTTCCTGGCCTGATCGTGGTAATGAATCCGACTGGTCCCGAACAAGTGAAGACCCTAATTGTACAACGACATTTACCATCTGCTTTCTCTGTGTGATGTTAGGATCAGTTCTGTGTGGGTCATCGGCTAGGTAAATGTCCCGTGTGAAGCTATTCAGCGTCCATTGGGGTTAGACTGCTGTCGTAGCCGTACTGCCTGACTCTGCGAACAGTGCTCTGTTGCAAAACGCCCACTATTTGATCGAACAGGTCCGCATACTGCTGCGCTCTCCGCCGCGGCCTTGACATTACAAGGCTGCCATAAGCAAATGTCCTTGGATGGCAATATCCTCTTTCAAGTGAAGCACCGCGCTGAGCCACTACGTACTCTTGACCAACTCCGCACATCTTATGTCCTTTTTTTCAAGGGCCTTTCTGGTTTGTATTTCCCATTCTGCCTCGTGGTGATTTCCAAAGTACTTTATCAGCATTAGCAGATTTTCACGGTCTCTGTTCTGCGCGTCTCGAGACACAACATGTAAGAGACATTCTAAGCGCTTCGATGCAGTTGCTGTATTTTCCACTGGCCGTATATTTCTCATAAATAGTGAAACTTGCTGGCTACGAGACGGCCGCCGGAACTTGATTGCAATTAAATTAAGAATAGCTTTAGAGTATGGTCAGTGTTTCCTTCAAGATATGATTTCTTCATTGTCGCTTTGTTATACCAAAGCTGCTACCAGGGCTCGTATGACAACTCAAGGAACATGTGATGTGTCATGACAGCTTTCACTACAAGACCAAACTTTTTCGAGAGTAAAGATAGAACACCTATATACATAACGATTGCCATGAGAACAACTAGTAAGTATTTGCAATACGACCATCTATGGAGGACCTGACACGGTGTTGATTATCGTTCTCGAGAAAATGCTATAGAAGCCTAGCGTTCGGTGCTCATGAGCMATAATATATCCATGCGTTAAATACCCACTATGCATAGCTCATCTGTATAGTGACAATCAATGAAATAGAAAGAACGAAATATCTATTCCTGAAACTTCTCGATATGATGTTGTTGATAGACAGGGCGGTTGCTTGGCGCCACCAGACGCGTGCTCTGAAAAACCGCGACATCTCAACCCTCAGACGTCATTCTGCAAGGTGATCTCCCAATACAAGGAATAGTGAGGCATGCAGAATTTCTTGAGAGACTGGCGGCAAGATGCCATGAATAAGCATCAGTACGACTCAGCTATCTTTATCGGGGACAAGCTGCTTGCCTTGACTAGTAGGTCGTGGGGCACACGACTCACTTCCTTGAGATCCATGCTCATCGTGTCTAGATGATCCGAACGATGCCTTTTGGCTTGCTCAAGTCCACTTCTCTACTGGCAATTATTCTCGCGCCTTGACCTTTCTCGAAAAGCACAAACTCATCAGTCACAGCCCGTCATGTCGATACCTTGCCGCCCATTGCTGCATCAAGCAATCCAAATACGAAGATGCTCTCACCACCCTTGGAGACAAGACGCCCGCTCATCTGCTAGGAAACACAAATAAATCCAGGCGGAAATTACAGCATACAAGTGGGAATGCAAGGAATGGTGTGCATAGAAAGGGGAGCAGTCGAACTGAGAAGAGGGAGAGGAGTGAAGAGAGCGAGAAAGAACACACGTCAGAAACCAAATATGAGGCTGCCATGTGCTACCTGCGCGGTATATGCTTTGCCAAGCAGAATTCATACGACCGAGCCAAGGAGTGCTACATGGACGCAGTACGGATAGATGTCCAATGCTTCGAGGCCTTTGATCAGCTCATGAAAAACTCCCTACTATCGCCGGACGAAGAATGGGCCTTCGTCGAATCGCTTGAATTTGACTCCATAACCACCGACGGCACTGATTCGTCACAAGAAGCAGCCCAGTTCACCAAAATGCTCTACACCACTCGCCTCTCAAAGTACAAAAACCCCGCTGAGTTCTCCAACGCTGTGGAGTCTCTCTCTCAGCACTACAACCTCGACTCCAATCCGGATCTCTTACTCTCAAAGGCCGAATTACTCTTCACCCAATGTCGGTTCAAACAAGCCCTAGCAATCACTTCTTCAGTCCTCGACACAGACCAATACAACTTCTCATTCCTTCCCCTCCATCTCGCCTGCCTCCACGAGTTACATCAAACCAACACCCTCTTCCTCCTTTCCCACCGCCTCGCCGACCTCCACCCCGAAGAACCCGCCACCTGGCTCGCCGTAGGCGTCTACTACCTCTCCATCTCCCAAATCGCCGAAGCCCGCCGCTTTTTCTCCAAAGCCTCGATGATGAACCCGCACTTCGGCCCCGCCTGGATCGGCTTCGCGCACACCTTCGCCCTAGAAGGCGAACACGACCAAGCCGTCTCCGCATACGGTACCGCAGCCCGCTTATTCCAAGGCACCCATCTCCCCCAGCTCTTCCTAGGTATGCAGCACCTACAACTCAACAACTTAACCCTCGCACACGAATACCTCACCACGGCGCACAAGCTCTGCAGCACGGACCCCCTCCTCCTTAATGAAATGGGCGTCGTGTTCTACCATCTCGATCATCTGGCTGAATCTATACATATCTTCCACCAAGCCCTCGCCATCGCAAAGGAAATCGACTCCGACCCAAAAGCCTGGCTCGCTACGCGCGCGAACTTAGGCCATGCCTATCGCCGCCAACACCATTGGTCTCTCGCGCTAGCGGAATTCGAAGAAGTCCTCCGGCAAGGCGGGCAGAGAGACGCACATATCTTCAGCGCAAAAGGTATCGTGTTACTAGAAATGGGTAGGTGCTGGGATGCGATCGTGGCGCTACATGAGGCTTTGGCGGTGAGTCCGCAGGACCCGGTCGCGACGGATCTTTTGGCGAGGGCGCTGGAGGAGAATGCGTTGGAGCAGGGGTGGGCGGGTGATGAGGAGGAGGCGGGGAGGACGGATGCGTTGCTGGAGGAGGCGTTTGGTGCGAAGAGAGAGGAGATGGGGAAGAGGAGGGTTAGGGGGAAGGGGTGGAGGGCTGCTAGGAGAGAGGCTGGAGTTGGGGAAGAGGGGATGGGAGGGAGGATGAGTGAGGGTGGAGAGGATAGTATGATGGTTGTTAGTGAGGAGGAGGAATAAGGAATGGGTAGGGGTAGATAGATGTGGCATAACATTGAGACGTTGAAAACGAGAATACGAATTCTGTTCCTGTATTGTGTCCCATTGGATGCTCGTGATCAGTTGTTCTGAAGTGACGCTTTCCACGTTGACGGCATGAGATGTATGGTGAGCCACCCAATCCTAAAGGGAAGTCCCTATCCCCCAATCGCTACATCCACAACTAGTTGAGATAAATCCAATATATCGATTGCTAAAAACTGATACAAAGCCTCCAGATCAAGAAAGACAATAAGATCCAAGGCAATCATATCCATACCGCAGTAATTACCATCTTACATCGGTGGTTCAGTTGTAGTGCATACCCAACGAGAGCAATGATACTTGAACTCATGGCCCAAAATAACCATACATTGAATTCTACTAGCTAATATACAAAAATAACAGACTTGGAGAAAAGAAAGCAGGCAGACATAAGCCTCGAAGCTGATCAGCCCGCCATTCAAATCACCTCGTCCACCTTGAATTGTGATAGCTGGTGCTGTAAAGTAAAGTAAAATACAAATATCTTTGAAAAGTCATGCAATTTGCTGGCCGCCAACCTTCAAATCGATGATGTGTGATATGACTGTGAAAGAACCTGGCGTCCAAGGTGCAGGGAAACAGATGTCGATGTATCAAGATCCTTGGTTCTGAAAGCCTGTATGAAAGATAGGTCAGCGCACCTGTTTGTGTCCAGCGAGTAGGGAGATCTGAAGAACTGTTTTCTCACTTCTTGTCTCCGCTTTCAAGATTGCCTTCTTAATCAACCTCCTCGGCCTCCATCCTCCCATCGAGCTCCTCGATGACCGTACCAGAACTCCCCAACTGTCCACCTCTGAGCCCTCCAGCGGCAGCACCCTCAATAGCCCGATTCGCCCTCCCTGCAACCGGAACTACTCCATCAACATCATCAATCCTCATCCCGCCCGGACCTTTCTTGCGCCCCTCATTCATGACCCTCACACCTGTATCCACTGGTCCAAAATCCACCTCATCCTCATCCACATACACAGTAGTGCTATTCTCACGGCTTCCATCCTCACCTCCACAGCGCCCATTCCCCATGACGATATCTGATTCCTCGCTATCACTGGAGATAATATTCACAGAGGTACTCCTAGTCGCAGGACGTTTGCTCTTGCTGCTCTGGCCAGCACGTGTAGCAGTCGTATACGGAGACGAACATTTCGCCTGGCTAGCCGTAGGCGCTTTAATAGCCACGCGTCTCCGACGACGGGGGTTCAAAGGTTTGGAATTCTCAACACGCACACCGCCCACGACTTCGATGGGGGGTTCCGAGTTCTGCTTCCCGTTGCTGTAGGGGTTGGCGTAATTGACCAAAGCACCGTTGTTGCGGAGGAGACGCGCCTGCAGGAGAGAGCCTGCTACGTTGTGATGGCCGTTAGTGATCGTGTTCTGGAGCATAAGGGCGTTCTCGGCGAGCTTTTCCTTGCGGGCGACGGCGTCGATGGCGTCGCAGTAGCGTTTTAGGCGGATGGGCTCGTATTTGGCGCCGCCGTTCTGAGCCATGTGCGCAGCGATGAAGGGCCATTTCTCGTGGTTGAATTTTCCCTCGACGGCGGTACGGGCGGCTTGGAGGAGATCGGACTATGGTCGGAGGTCAGTCATGGTCAAGGAAGGAGGAGATGAAGTGAGGAAAAAACATAGAGCAGTGACGGAATGAGATAGGAAAACTCACGTCTCGTTTGCCCAGACGGAGAATATTGGCTTTGATGCGATCGAAGCGTTGCATCAGGTCAGCAATATTCATCCTCGTCCCAGTGGCCTTCTCCCATAAGTCGGCGATGGTGAGCCAAGATAACCCATCCTCTGCCTTGGTCATGAGCAACTTGTCCTCCGTGCTAGCTGTCTCCCATGCTCCAGGAATGTTGTGCTCTTCGTCCCATTTGGTACGAACGTCCAATGAAGCAGGCGCAGACACGAGGAAGGAAGATCCATCGTCAGCTTTCGCGCGCTTTGAGTTTCCATTACGCTGTTGCTGACCTTCATACTTGACCGTGTCGGTGCCCTTCAATTGATCCGTAGACCCCTGAACCCCCGAAGCTTGATGATAAGCATGGAACAAATCGCTTGCAAAACTCCCACCTTCGGACATGATATTGAGAAGAGTCGGCATGTCAGCCGTCTTGATCTTGCGAACGACATCGACGGCGACCTTTGCAAAGTAACGGCGGAGTCCATTGTCGTCTTCGGACTCATACATGTTATCGGCAAGATGCAAAAAGTCCATTGCGGGGAGCTTGCCGGCAATATCCAGCTCCTCGAGTTTGCGTATGACTTCTTTCTGCATGTCGACTAGCTTGTGCTTGGATCCCATGACCCAGATGGAAAGCAATTCATCACCTTGACCATGTAGTTCTGGGACGGATAAGGTGAACTGCCCCAGGTAGAGAAACTCAAGCAACTGTCCAAATTCCTTCGGGGTTTCACGCGGCAGATTCAGGACGGTCGGATTCTTATGATTCTTCTTCTTGGCCTTTTCAGCTGCTTCGTACTGGGCTTTCAGTTCACCGGACTTGAATAGGAATGCGGTATGTGCGGCGTAGTGGTAGCGCTCGTCACCGATGTAGATATCGATGACTTTTGACGCAAAGCGTTTGCAGGAAGCCGGACTATGCACGGTTGTCAGTAGCCATGATTTGAAGATACCTGTGTGAGACGTACACATTGCTAAGGGCATCTTCATCAGAGGCGATGTCGCTGAGAGAGCGCTTGATGACTGGCGTTCCCGAGGGGGTTGACGCGGTAGATGGGGGTGCCATTACTGACAAGAAGAGTTGGGGACCAATCAAATCGGCTGTCTTGTATATTTTGAGTGAGTTGTGAGATGTCTTTGAGAGAGAGGTTATGGCAGACTGCTTTAAAGAAAATGTCAGTGGGAGAGCAATGTATGTATGAACAGTTTCAGTATCTATAAACAATGTGATATCAAGGCATACGTTCTTCACTTTTGCAGGCATCACAGTTCACTTCATTGACAGAAAACCTTTGAGTTATGTGCTGCGCGTGACCAGTCAAATGAACGAAACTTACCTGAAACAAATGAACAAGATGCAGGGTCTGGTCATCTGGGTGAATGATGATGAACGAACTTCCAGGTATCTTATCCACATTTTCTAACAGACCCCTCGATTACTCCAGATCGATAGGTCGACGTCAAGGATTTTGAAGAGGGATGAAGGGTGTCATCCAAATGCCACCAAGATGTGCTCTACTCAGTTCTTCAAATAGCTGCATCCCAAGGGTCACGTAGCATGTTTAAAGTGAAGCTATACCTAGCTTTCAACGTCAAATCGATATGACTTTGAGTCATCGGCTATGAGCCTTCGCTCCGGAGGCTTCGTGAAGAGGGATGTAACACGAAGCATCATCTGGCAACGCACCCAACCTACACGCCTCGTCGAACTAAGCAGAGCCAGTTCGTATCTTCTAGCAGCCTAAAGAAGCTCCAGCTATGACAGAAGAGGGCCAGACAGACTCATTGGCTTCCTAGATGATAGTTCTTACAGGATAGGTATCCTTTCACCGGCATGCGGCAGCAGCGAAGGGCCGTGATGTTGTCAGCATCGTCAAGTGCGACCGTCAAGTCCAATATGGCTGCATTTGATTTCATCTGACGAAGCGATATTAGCTAAACCCTCAAGACTCTTTGTATGGGAGATGACCAACTTATCATTACATTGCCCGTGTTCCTCCACTCAAATGATGCCTTGAAGGACTGTTCAGTCCCAACATCCGTCAAATCTACCTCAATAGTCTCTGGGAAGCAGTTCTGGTTTACAAAGTCGCTACTCTGTCTCCGATACTACGTTCATGTCGCTTCTCTAATTCAGGAAAGAAGGTCGGCAACTACGATGTATTAGCGTGAAGGTCCCGATGTACGAAAGACAGATTCTTACCATTCATCGGCATCTCATCAATCTGTGTTGAATAGTATACTGCAATCTGTCAGATAAAGTTCCGGCTAGGTGGAGCATAGAAACAGACATTCAATATCACGCAGGATTCGAACGTCCTCGCTTGTTACGAAGTTGATCGCAACACCTTTCCTCCCGAAGCGACCACTTCGCCCGATGCGGTGGATGTAGTTCTCACGATTGCTGGGTAGGTCGTAGTTGATGACCAGGGAAACTTGTTGAACGTCGATGCCTCGGGCCCATACATCGGTGGAGATCAGGACGCGAGAGTTG
Source organism: Opeltia flavorubescens (assembly GCA_000442125.1). Lineage (NCBI taxonomy): Eukaryota > Fungi > Ascomycota > Lecanoromycetes > Teloschistales > Teloschistaceae > Opeltia > Opeltia flavorubescens. The sequence continues at coordinate 1,053,956 of KE546981.1, forward strand.
CCCTGGCGGAAATCCTGCATGATGCTATCTCGCTCCTTCTGCGGCATTTCACCGTGCATCGAAGACACGGTAAAGTTGGCTTCTCGCATCTTGTCCGTAAGCCAATCCACCTTCCTCCGTGTATTGCAGAAGATGACAGCCTGAGTGATGGTGAGTGTGTCGTAGAGATCGCAAAGTGTATCAAATTTCCATTCCTCTTTCTCCACCGCAATGAAATACTGTTTCAAGCCCTCCAGAGTCAATTCATCGCGCTTAACCAAGATGCGTACAGGATCCGTCATGAATTTGGTGGTCATGTCGAGTACGTCGTAGGGGAGAGTGGCAGAGACGACAACGACCTGGGTAGCAGGTGGAAGATAGCGATAGACATCATAGATCTGTTCTCGGAAGCCGCGATTAAGGAGCTCGTCTGCCTCGTCGAGGACCAAGATCTTGATGTGGCGGGTGCGAAGGTTACGGCGGCGGATCATGTCCGCTACCCGGCCAGGTGTTCCAGAGACGATATGCTGGCCGTAGTCCAGCTTCCGAATGTCCTCTCCAACATTTGTACCACCAATGCAGGCGTGACATTGGACGTTCATGTAATCACCCAGCGCCATAACGACTGATTGAATCTGAGTGGCAAGCTCTCGTGTAGGTGACAAGACCAGTGCTTGTGTTTCTCGAACGGCAGTATCGATGACCTGGAGCATGCTGATGGAGAAGGTAGCTGTTTTTCCGGTGCCAGATTGGGCTTGAGCAATTGTGTCTCGTCCTTTGCAAATCTGAACAATGGCGCGGGATTGAACCGCAGAGGGCGATTCGTAGCCATAAGCGTAGATTCCACGTAGAAGATTTTCTTTCAGGTGCATATTCTCGAACGTAGGAGCGACTGTGACCTCCTTTGAAGTGGAGAACTCCATCTTCTCTGCAATGATATTAGACTCGTCATCAACAATTTAGCAAGAAGCGAACCTTCGGCTTTTCTGTCAATACCGTCCGCCATGATTCTGAGCTTATCTGTCCTTGTTGTGAAACGAGAATTACAAAGCTATGACAAAAGTGATAGATTAGGATTCAGAGTTCGTAGAATAACGAAGCCTATGCGGCTTAAAATTGATTGTTAGTATGGCATAATTTGCGGCCGAAAGTCTTGGCGTAGTTTTTTACTGCCGAGCACGCCCAGGTTCCCGCGTTTCAACATTCAACTTGATAAGTTTATCATCGGTGAAATAATACAAAGAATGATCTCGTCTAATCCGGTGATAGGATCGCGGATCTTCAGATCCCCACAGAATATATATTTTGTACATTGAACCAAAACGATCACCATCCAAACCTCAGAAAGCCACGCCATATTGTTACAATTTTCCACCCCAGTCCTCACACCTTCGAGGCCGTCGGTACCGGCAATCACATGCCCCGTTGTCACTGACGATTTCTTGAGGTGAAGTGCCATACTCTCGATTTTCCTTGACCTTCCCTTTCCTCACCGTCCCTTCATCAACGTCGCCAAAACAAAGTCCCAGATGATCCTCTTCGCCCTCCCTACCTCCACGGCTTTCTTCCCCTTTCCTCCTCTCCTGGCCGCTCCCTCCGCCCTCCAGTATCCTAACCTCCAGCCCAAAAACCTCCATCTGATGTACCCCCGCACACGTATTCCTCAACCTCACCGAAGCCGGTGAGTTCACCGCCAGCACAACCCACTCAGTCATCGTATCCCAACTCGTCGAACTAATACCCGACACCGCCGCGTAAAGCACATGCGCCACTACCAAAGTACAGTAAAGCATCAGGACCGCAGCTGTAAGTTTCGGCGCCAAGCCTTGCATGCTGAAAGCATAACCTTCGACCGTGGAGTCGATGCGGAGTTTGAGGAAGTTTTTTGTTTCGCTCTGGGTGGGATCGAGGGTGAAGATGTCGCCCTTATTTGAAAACCAGAAATCTCCGTCTGGGAGTGTTGCATTTAATTTTTCGTTGAACACGGTGCGGAGGGTGCCTTGGAGGCGGGTATTGAATGCTGTTCTAGAAAGGCCGTTTGCGAAGAGACCAGCGAGGATGATGTTGGCGGATGTGGAGTCTGGTTTGCGGTCCAGTTTGCGGGTCATGAAGGTGTTAATGACGGTGGTGTTGAGGGATGGGATCTGGGGGTTTAGGTATTCGGCCCAAGTTGTGCTGATGTTGATGGGGCGTTGGGGGAAAAGGGGATATTTGAAGGTCAGGACGGATTCGGCGATTTTTTGGGAGTAGTCCTTTGCTTGTGGGAGGATGCCGTCAGGGTCATAGATGCTGCTTGAGGCCCAGTCTGTGCCGCTTGCTGCAGGACTTGAGGACATGTTCATGGAGGAGCTACCCCATCCGGCAGCTATGTTGCATAGGAGAATGCCTTGCGAGGAGTTTGTCGTCGGTTGCAGAATCACTGCGCCGATCGCAGATCCATGAAAAGGATCCTCCGGCAAGTCCACCCATTTGACTCGATAGTCTGACTTCGAACCTGGTGTCTCCAAAATCTCAGAACGAGTGAGCCGAGGATGTGCGATTGCGAGCATTGGCAGGGCTGTGTCTGTGATATCTGCTTTTTTGAGCATATCCAATGAAGAGCCAGGCGGGATTGGAAATGCGACCGGTCTATCGTCAGTCTCGTCGTGAATGATGTCAGCACCGCAGGACGCCAATGTGTACGGCTGGTAATTGTCTGCCACGATCGACTGAACGGCGTCTCTTTGATCGAAGAATGGCGAATTGCTATTTTCCATGGCAACATCCCATAGAGACGACGTTGCACTCAAAGCATCAGCAACGGCAGCTTGTTGCGTGGTCGCTTGGGCCGCCGCCTGATCATATGGTACCGATTGACTCTCATATATGTGGCGCTGGATGACCAGCTGACGAAGCGAGCCCTGACCGGTCAATTGAACTGAGTATGGCGACACCGAGAAAGGGCCCTGGAACGCAGGAGGTAGTATACCGTTCGCCAGAGATAAGTAATCCGAAATAGCTTTCCACTCGCTAGACGGACAAATATTGCTGATGTTGGGGGCTTGTGAGCAAGATGCCGGAATTGTAGATCCATCAAGGCTTGATGGCCATAAAACCTCTGCTGTTACGTTCATCCAAACGTGGGTACTCCCGGCAGGCCAGTAGCTGAGATTCGGTATCATCAGGATGGCGCTTGAAGGACCAACAGTCGAAGCAAGCAATACAGCGATAATGATCATAGACATGACGCTGAGTTTCCGCCTAAGGGGTATGTTTGAGAATGAGATTCCCCAAAGCTCCATAGACCAGAGGTAGCTGGGTTGAGTAAGCTGTAATCCCGATAACATTGCTCCAATAGGCAGGGCATCCCCATTGAAGAGCACGTGGCGTAGATAAGCGAACACAATTACTGCCAAGGAAGATTGCATGGCCATCTCATGCAATTTTGCGGCGAATTGGAGATAGCTGAGGCCGTTGATGTTGGCTCCAATGTAGTATCCTTGCCAATTGATCACCAATTCTCCCATTGCGACAATGAAAGGAAGTATGTGAATCATAACCCGAAGCATTGCCATGGTCCGATCGCGATTGAAGGCTTTCTTTGGTATCTCGTTAAGCCCGTAGCCAAAGAAACGTTGGAGGACGTATACGAGGAGGTTGAGACCAAGAGACCGCAATGTTCCGGCCAGGTATGTAAAGCATGTCTGGATCCATGGCACTTTCGGGGCGGAGGGTAAGGGCTTGTCAATGGAGTCCCATGATGAGGTCCTGAAAATTGTGAGCAGCTGGTTGTTGATGAAGAGACCGTCTACTTACCATTGAAGGCTGGCAATCTCCGCCTCGACCTCCTCCACGCGAGTCTTGCTGTCAAATTTGACTTCTTCCATGATTCCGTGGGAGCGACAAACCATCGAACCACAACAAGATGGCCGGAGACTGCTGGCTTCGAGCAGAACTTATCCACCAGATGCGAAGTCCATGATGTAAGTCAGTGCGACACCGAAATGCAAGTTGACAAGCTCCAATGTAATTCATGCATGGCAACCAATGCGGAAGAATGTGAACTGGCCCTGAAGTGCGGCATAATGTTCCTTCTGTAGTCATGGGCTGGCATCTTCAGAGCAGCCAAGTAACCCTTTACTCCTGGATGTGTCGAGTGCTCACTGAGCAAGGAAAGAGCACGGACTTGGTGTGTTTCAAGCGACGGATGCACGCATGTTTTGCTCCGATAACGTTTGGCGTATGGGCTTGGTGGAAGTGGGCCGGTACCTGGATATTCTGCATGAATGCCGGGTATGCGTGGAGACGAGATAAATTAATCAAGAGTAGATACTTCCGCAAGAGACAGTGCGGGATGTGGTTGATGAAGGGTTGGGAACGACGACGATTTGGTCGCAAACCGGCCAAGTGTATCGTTCAAGCGACCCGTATTCGACAACTCGACTTTTATTTCCGACCAAACACTAGTCGTCCCTGGTTTCGAGTCGAAAACGTTTCATCACATGGGGAGTTCTTTTCTACCCCTGTCGCCGTGCAGAGAAAGATCCATTCGGTGATTTCTCCACGTAGGATGAGAATTTTTGAGTACCTGGTAGATGCTCCACAATTAGATCTCGCCCCTAGAAATCCCCTGTTACTTTCTTCAATTCATTCATGACATTGTCCATTCTCCGTACTAGGAAGCTCTCGGATAGATCTAGCTGAATTACCAAGGTAGCAGATCGCTAAAAATTTTCTTCCAGATGAGATCAGTGGAAAGAACAGCGGCTAAGGCTGAGGTCTTGAATAGTACAATGGTTAAATGAGATATCGCACTTTCGGCGACGAGGAACAAACATGGCCCGAACTTCACATGGAGGAATGAGTAGACTCGTGGTCAGAGGTGATAGTGGAGAGGAATTTCTGGGTCACTAGTATCCTAGCTGTACCACTCTACTCTCCACTGCAATATTTTGATATGGGAAATGCGATTAGTATAGACATCTTAGTGTAAGACGGGCGAATTGGCGGAGCTTCACATATAAGGCCAAACTCCCAAATTATGTGTATTCGATTAAAATGGTGTGAAGCCGCCTTGCTAGAAGGTTGACTCCCTCCGCTTGCATGGGAAAGTGGAAGGAATGAAGCTGCCATATGCAAAATGACGAATGTCGACTCGGTTGAGTGATTCTCGGAGCTAGCCGAAAGCTTAGCGTTCCCCAGTCTTCTGCTCCACCATCACGAGCCCACCTCTACCACCAAATTCCACCATTTCTTACGCTCCTTTCCTGATCATCTTCTACATATCCTCAATCTACTCTCCTTAATTGATCGGCCTGCATGTTAGCCTGAGCATTGATAGCTGCTTGCACCATCTGGCGCTCAATTGCCCCACCGCCAACTTCAACAGCTTGGCGCCCCTCTTCTCCTCCTGAGAAGTAATAGCCCCGCTACTTCTGGTGGAAGCCTTCGGTAACTGGTCACGCTTCGCTGATCCATTGCCAATCTCCCTCTATCTACTCTCTACTCCTTTCTTTTCTCTCTGTTGGTGTGCGACAACTACTCCTTGGGCAAAACTCGAGTCCTCACACCATGTCCTCCCCACTTCCCGACGCATTGATCAATGGAACGAGGGATGTGGCCTTGGAAGATGGAAAACGAGACGTCAAGAATCACTTGCTGTTCGAGGTATCTACAGAAGCTGCCAACAGAGGTAAGGGTGAATGCGAGGGGTCATCTTTTGCACATCGCTAATCAGAGGCAGTGGGCGGCATCTATTCAGTTATCAAGTCCAAGGCACCCGTGACCACAGCTGAGTATGGCGACCGATATACACTCATTGGTCCTTACAACTCTGCCTCTGTATTTTTCATCCTTCTCTTACCACCATTCCCTGCTAACAACCCACAGGCCGCTGTCGAGGTTGAACCTTTAACACCAACAAATCCTGAGCTTGTCGAGACGATAAATAGTATGAGAAACCGTGGCATCAACCTCATCTATGGCCGCTGGTTGATTGATGGCGCCCCCCGCATCATACTGATCGACACGAAGACTGGCTACCCGTGGTTGGATGAATGGAAATCAGATCTGTGGAATGTCGCAGGTATACCAACTCCAGAAGGGGACGGCGAAACAAATGAGGCGGTCGTGTTCGGATACTTGGTCACCTGGTTTCTTGGCGAGGTATGCCCTTTCTTTCCCGCGATGTTGGTAGAAACCCCCTGACGCATCGATAGTTTGTATCGCACGAGAAGAAAAGAGCTGTCATTGCGCATTTTCACGAATGGTTGGCTGGAATCGCGCTGCCATTGACCAAAAAGAGGCAGATCGAGGTCACGACAATTTTCACCACCCATGCCACCCTGCTTGGTAGATATCTTTGCGCTGGCGACGTCGATTTCTACAACAAACTACAACACTTCGATGTCGATGCGCAGGCCGGGAAACGAGGAATCTATCACCGTTACTGCATTGAACGCGCTGCTGCTCATGCCGCCGATGTATTCACTACGGTCTCGCACATTACCGCTTACGAGAGTGAGCATCTTCTGAAGAGGAAACCAGACGGCGTCGTACCAAATGGTCTTAACGTGAAGAAGTTTTCGGCTATGCATGAATTCCAGAATCTGCACCAGCAGAATAAGGAGAGGATCAATGAGTTCGTTCGAGGTCACTTCTACGGTCATAACGATTTCGACCCGGAAAACACTCTCTACTTCTTCACTTCCGGCCGCTATGAGTATAGGAATAAAGGGGTGGATATGTTTATCGAATCCTTGGCTCGACTAAATCACCGTCTCAAAGTGTCCGGCTCGAAGATGACTGTTGTCGCATTCATCATCATGCAAGCGCAAACGCAGTCGCTGACCGTCGAGGCATTGAAGGGTCAGGCCGTAATAAAATCGCTTCGAGACACGGTTAGCATCATTGAGCGCGAGGTGGGCAAGAGATTATACGAGCGGGCTCTACAATGGCACGAAGGTGACGAGGCGCCCGAGAGTAAAGATCTGCTGAGCAGTTCAGACCGAGTCTTGCTTCGACGTCGCTTGTTCGGAATGAAGCGAGAATCTCTACCACCAATCGTGACGCACAACATGGCGAATGATTCAGGAGATCTCATCTTGCAACAAATTCGACGTGTCCAGCTCTTCAACAATCCTTCCGACCGTGTCAAGATCATCTTTCACCCCGAATTTCTTAGCTCCGCAAGCCCAGTCTTACCCCTTGAATATGACGATTTCGTTCGAGGTACGCACATGGGCATCTTCCCTTCTTATTACGAGCCTTGGGGCTATACCCCTGCTGAATGCACGGTGATGGGTGTACCAAGTATCACGACAAACCTGTCTGGATTCGGGTGCTACATGGAAGAGCTCATTGAGAATGCAACCGACTACGGCATCTACATCGTCGATCGACGGATGAAGAGCGTTGATGAATCATGTGATCAGCTCGCCAATTACATGTTTGACTTCACGTGTAAAAGCAAGCGGCAACGGATCAATCAGAGGAACAGAACCGAACGGCTAAGCGATCTACTTGATTGGAAGAGGATGGGTATGGAATACGTCAAAGCTAGGCAATTGGCTTTACGACGAGGTAGGTGGTCTGATACATGGCTCAAATTCCCGGCTGACAGTCCATAGCCTACCCAACATCCTTCGATGATGAATACGATGAAGCAGATATATTCGATACCATTGGTCCTAAGCTTGCGCGCCCTCTGTCGGTGCATGGATCTCCACGAACTCGGTCTGGCATGATGACCCCAGGAGATTTTGCGTCATTGCAAGAAGGTCGTGAAGGCCTTAGCACTGAGGATTACATTGCCTGGAAACTTCCGTGAGTGGCCCCATATCGAGTCGTATTCCACTCATACTAATCTCATCATCATTTCCAGGGAGGAGGAAGATCCGGACGATTACGCATTTCCACTAACCCTCAAAGATCGTACCAAGACACCACCAGCGCAGTCACCTGTTCTAGGGAGCGCGAATGGGGGCTTTTGAGTGAGTATTCAGATTTTCTTGGCTAGGCCAAGGTGGACTATCTCCTCTGACTGCTTGATGTTGCCCCTCGATGGGCAGAGACTGGATACCAAAAGGCAAGTCCTTACATGGACCAACTGTGTATAGTGCTGATTCTCTTGTACCTAATTCTGCATTGCTGGTGGGTCGTTGATCTTTTTCTCAAAATTGCATTGTATTATACCACTTTGTGACAGTTTTCTGATGTTCGGGAGATTTCGAAATTGTACACAGTCAATGATTTCAGTACTTATGCATGGCATACCACCCTGATAATATTGTGTTGAGGCATGTTTACAGACCTTGCGATTAAGTGGTGGGTACCATGCTTCTCCATACCAGCCTACTGCTGATCTTTCTAATCTTACGATCTCTTAATTTATGGAAGAAGCACAGTCATTCCGTTAGTCTTCTGGGTCCGAACAACCAACCTTACCCTTCAGCTATCCCATCTGGCTCCTACGTCTCTGTCGCTTTCCTCTTCCAGGCAACAAAGTAGATGGCTTCCATATTGTATTTTGTTTCTCGCAACCGTCACACTCACAAATCTTGGCGAGTCTATTTCTTTGTGTCACCACAATACATTGTATACGTCCTTGTCTACGCCACGCCTTTCTTTTCTAGGCACAAAGTCTTTATTCGATTCCTTAAAATGTCATTGTTTCACGATCCTTAAAAGTGCCGATCCGGCTGCACTTGCTGTTTTCAACTCCATCCCTCGATCACAGAATAAAGAAAAACATAATCCGATATTCAAGAAGTGTCTCCATTGGTGCAAAAGACTCTCGGTTCTACGTGACTATTCAGGCTGCTCTTGCTGGCTTTCAGGATAAGATCTCAAAGATTTAGACAAAGGCCATTCTTCACCACTGACACCTAAGCAAAATCGAATCTGCAACCTTCGGCCTTTGGTTTTGTTCCGCTTCGAGACATGGCCCCGCCGTCCCTCCTCGAAAAATCCAAAGTTTCTCTCGAAGGGATCAGACGTCGTGTCCCCGCTGCTCTCCGTGCTTGCACATCTTCCTCTCCACTGAAAGCTCAACTACCCTGCCTCGGCCTCCTTCTTGCGGGCAGCGGAGGAAGCAGAACCGATACCGAAAGCGGCAGTGAAAACGGAAGCGCCTCCCGCTCCTTCAAGACACCTAGCCAAATTCGCTCCGCTCGCCGGGGAGCTCTTGATCATGGAGGTGGTGAGGATGGTCGCCCGCCAGTCCCTATTTCGAGGATTGCGGGCCATGCCAACCCTAGTATCTCCTCGCCCGTTGAGATTCAGCAATTCCGTACCATACCCGAGGGGTTATCATATCGGTTGCGTCAACGGCCTGGAGAGGAACTGCTCATTACTAATGGGAACGGCGCGAGAGGAGATGAGTTCTTATCCCATTTGCTGCCGTCTCGTGGGTCCAGGGGTGAATATGTAAGTGCTCTTAACGATGAGGCGACGAGACGTGCGCACACGGACGCAGCTCTTGCTAGACTTGCGGATGCTCAATCTCCGCTTGCTGCTCGTGTAGGACGGAGGACCTCGAGCCATGATGTTCGTCAAGCTTACATGACCGGTAACGATGCCTGGACAGTCGTTATTGATAACGCAGTTAAGGCTCGGGCGCCGCCGAGTAAAGTTCGCGGAACGGGGATCCCGGTTTCGGAAGTCGATCTCGAGGCTCAGCTTGAGGGCGAAGTCCAGCATCTGGTTGAACCAAGGGACTTTGGACTTGGGGAGCTGGTTGCGGCGAGAGCGCCGCCGAGTAGCGTTCTGGGAACGAACATTCTATCCTGGGAAGTCGATCTCGAGGCTCAGCTTGAGGAGGAAGTACAACACTTGATCGAGCCGAGGGATTTTGGACTTGGAGAGCTGCTGGTTGCTGAGAGGGCCCCGCGTGCTCCTCAGACAAACATCACTCCTGAGCTACCGGCTTCGAGACCTCGATATCGCCGCCTTCGTCACGATCTTGAGAAACGCAAAGCAAGGGTCTTGGATCCGGAGGTGGATTATACGATCCTTCGTCCAAATTCAAGCACATTGGAATCAGAAGCCATACGCTCTGATCTTTCTACCCAGGAGCTAGCGGAACGAGGACTGCCTGCTTCTACAGCAAGCGTTCCAGATGCGGATACTACATACCATCGAACGGATACTGATCGTTATAGAACGCTCATCAAACATCCTTCTGAAGAGCAGAGGAAAAAAGTACATCGTCTTCCGCATCCACGATCTGCGGCTTCGGGTGTTGGGGAAGTGGATGTTGTTCATGCGCGTATTCTAGATGCGGAGACAGGGAGGGAAGTCACATACCCTCCATATTCATCTCCTTCCTCCTTGGAGACTAGAAACAAGAATGATGATCATAAGGAATACCATCCCTACCATCTCCGATCCCCAACAGCGGTGAAGTCGAGGAACGAGAGTTATATTAACATCCCCGTCGAGCGAGCGGTAAACACCAATCCCAGTACAACGTTAAGTCACCAACTCGCTTACTCGAGCAACAATTCTCCTCCCCCTTCCCCTTTCTTGTCCCCATCCTCTTCTCTCTCCTCCTCACGAAGATCCCAAGATCGGCATCAGCACCACCACCATCATCATCGAATAGAAAATCGCGACCGTCTCCAGCAACAAGCCGCTACCCTCCTCTTCGACGTCACCGCGCCACGAGAATCATATTCCCTCCCTCCGCCTCCTCTTCGGGACGAAACACCCCGTAGGAACAGTGAAGATACCGAGGGAAGTATATCCAGCGGATGGCGCAGCGATATATCTCTTCCTCTTTTGCCGGTAACACCACCTCCATTTACCCCCTCGTCCCCTGATACTCCTAGCCTGAGCTTTTCAGCCTCCCTCCAGGTACCATCAACATCATCATTATCAACTCCTCCCGCAAGTAGAGAAATAGGGGATTATTCGGCTGCGTCGCACTTGGCTTCTCCCTCGCTGCCTCGACTGACGGTGAAGCGAGCAGAATGGCAACCCTTTGCTGGGGACTGGGCGGATGCATCCCGCTTTCTAATCCCAAGAGTGGAGTTAGATATGGATGGCTTTGGTGAATCCTTTCTCGTAGATTGGGCTGGAGCTTTGGGTGGAGAGTAAGTTGATAGCGAATAAGGGAGTAATAGGGAGGACTCATMAGTGCGGAAATCGGGGGAAGAGATAGATAACAGCCTGTACACAATCTACACATAAAACAAATAATTTCACGAGGGAAATTAATTCATTCGAAAAGGTAAGATGGAAGAAGGTTAGGAATGATATGCATGATAGATCTCGGAACAGGGAAAAATTGAGTAAGTAATGCTTAGGGAATCTCACCTATATTCCTCTTTTCGAATGACCTTGTATAATTGACAGACGATTAAAATTAAAGGCTAAGAAAAATCACTACAGGAAAGAAAAGACGTTTAAGGAGTAATTAATTGAAATCATCTTCGACATTTGCCGTATCAAATGCCTCTCATTAAATGATTAAATTAGTTTGAGCAATTGCACTATTGAACGGCGAATTCTGTATGAACGGTGAATATGCCTATAATAATACTACTTTATATACAAGTAATTGAAACTCACACTCCTGCCATCCTCTCGCGTTACCACTTCTTATCGAAGTCTACCCAGCACTAAACTATCTTAAGACCTTGACGCTCTCCCAAGAAGGCAAGAAGAAGTCAAGAGTTCCGGCGGTATGATTTCTGCATTTTCAATAAATATCCTATTCTGCAATATCATATTGTCAGTTGAATGAATTTGACACATCTTCATCGCCTATATAGACTGGATCTTATCCTCACAGGCTGAATTGTCAGAGGTTCTGCCAACACGACATCTTGGATCTCGGTACATCGTCATCTTTTTTAGATAGATTGAATCTATGATTATTGGAGAAGAGGCTGTCATAGAATTCACATTGAAAGCATACGTGTTGTAAGGTACGGTAATCTTGTAGCAAATTAGGTGTCGATTGAATTCATTTTATCCTACGCGCGCACGTGGTTGGCAACAAGAGCAAGATTGTGTGGTAGCTGGCCCAAAAGTATGCTTGAAATCGTTGCCGGAAATATCAAATGATAAAATAGGGCAGACATCTTCAGCATTCGAAAGTATTACAGGAAGTCATTCATGATCCATTTCCTAACCTATTTTTTCTATCGGATTTTCTAATCTTTCAAACAACCCATCATTCAACCAACATCACTCCCTACGCTATGCAAAGATCTTTGCATACGCCGCTTTACTGTGCTTGTGACTGGTGCTGTGCTGGAGATGTAATCCACACTTTCGCTTCATTCATGATAAGAGACCTTGATAGTAACAAAAGCATCGAGAAAGAAAAAAACCCAACCAACCCAGAGATGCGCCCCTTTCTTTGCGTTCTTTCCACGTTGCTTGAAGGTCTGCCATAATCAATAATTGTCAATTCGTAGTCTTTATCATACTCCAAGATGAAACTAAAACCCCACAATTACGCCCGAACGGATGCTGATGTTCATGTTGAAAAGCGGAGAGAACATATCAAGACCTAGAGGATTCTCGCGGATGGCTCATAGGTACTAGGGCCATTCCCGCCACGGCTTGCTGGGGATATTGACGGTTTGCCCTCCAATCGACGCCGTCGCTTCGTGAGGAAGTCGCTGTCTTCTTTCGACCATCTATATGGGGATGCATGTCAGTAATCGCGTTTTCCCTGCTTCGTTCGTTTTGAAAGCCCGTTCGAAGGGAAACTTCTTACATTCTGATTTTTCTGTCATCTCCTCCTGAAGCGAACATACATGGATCTGCCGGATTCCACGCAACTACATTGACACAGCCCGGTCGTTGATGACCCTCAAGGGTCTCGATCAAAGTGCCGTTTTCTTTGTGCCAGATGTAGATTCTCGAATCTGGAGCCCAAGATTTAGCATCTCTGGTAATAGCATTGTAGAGATGGAGAAAGCTCACCTTCGCTACCACTAATAATGAGATTTTGGTCGGCACCGCCAAAAGTACTTCTTATAACAAACTCTCCTTGCTGTTGTCCAATGAATCTTCGAACAATCTCTGCAGTCTCAATGTTGATCAAATGGACTTCGCTGTTCGTCATATTAATGAGCATGTATTGAGAGTCCCGGCTTATCTTGATGCACGTCATCTTGCTCTTCATCAAGATACCATATGATTCTTCCCGAGTCTCGAAATTATACACTATAATCTGGCATTCGCTGGAGATGACGACCATCCGTTTGCCGTCAGGAGAGATTGCGCAGTCCTGCACGCGGTAACCGATGGACCAGTTGTAGATGAGATGACCATTGATACTCCAGAGACATAACCTATGATTCCCTTGCAGACTGCCGGTGACGAATGATTGGCCGTCTGGAGACCAAGCTGCTGTGGTCACAGGATGTTCATGATGATCTATCTTCAGTATTTGTTGACCAGACTGCAGTCGATATTAATACCCACGTATTTCGTCACTCTTGATATTGGGTGACTTACTGGTGCATCCCAAACTCGGGCCGTCGTATCATGAGAACATGTTAATATTTTTGAATCATCCGGGCTCCATGCAAGGTATGCGACATGCTTTGTATGGCCAGTCAGTCTGTACAGTACTTGAAACACGCTTGTATCGTATATCAAAACATCAGTAGCTTGTCCACTGGTAGCTAATCTTCGACCATCATGAGAGAATTCCATGGCCCACACTTCTCCAGCATTTTGATTGAGTTCAAGGATGGTTTGAAGAGGAAATTGACTGCGATCGCACATATGATCTGCGAATAATGACGGAGATGATGACGGATTGTGGTACAGACATTGTGAGATCTGATTCTGCTTTACTTGATTAAGCAAAGTTGCTAGTCGATGTTGGGGTATCATGACTGAAGGCGCTATTGATCCTGTATCCTCATTAGTAGAGCCTTGTTTGGATAAGGATTAACATACGTGATAGTTCCTGCAGCAGAAGCTGTCTTGATTGACCTGTCGCTCCATCCCATCCAGCCGAATCTTTGACCCTCTGCGGCCCATCACCAAGTAGGCTAATCTGACGTTAGTTTCTACTATGATTCTACGTATCTTGACTACGTGTCGATGGACATCTGCAAATTGGCGTTTGTTAGCTTACCTTGATAGATGCTGGAGCTCTGATACCCTATCCTGCTCTAAAGGTCTCAGCTCCTGCCTCAAAACTAACAGAGCTCGACCCAAGTCCTTATTTTCTAGTAGTTCGAGGTATTTTTGTGTTTTCAGATAGAATCGCAGTTGTTCTCGATCGACGCCCTCGACAAGTCTTAGACCTCGATGATCACCGTTGCGAATACTGACACCACCACCGCCGTCAGGAGGTTCTGATCCAAGTAACAAGACTTCAGCTTGTTCCCAATCACCTTGTAATATAGCTTCTCGAAATTGTGCCACGGCCAAACTTTCAACCTCGTAACCACTCTCTTGACTCAACTTCTCTGCAGCCCCATGATATCCTAGATCGTCTAGACCTTGTATCAGAAGACGTGTCACCTCTTCTCTGTCGTGTCCATAGAATGAACGTAGGCTTGATCTCGCTGTTGACGAAGGCAGTCCATTCCTATGTGGAGATGTGCGACCATTAGGAATGGCGGTACCGTTGGTTCCATTGGAGATAGCCGACTTCTGACGAGGTGGATGCTGTGAACCATTCGATACATGTTTAGAACCGTTTGACGTCGAGGGTTCGGGGTCGTAGTGCATGTCTTTAGGCGCCAGTCGGGGGCGCTTGCGAGCTGGTGATCTCTGGGTATGAGGCCGTAGACGGCTAATTGTCCGGTCGTTGAGCGCCTCCTCTTCTGTGACAGTATTGCTCGAACTCTGTCCTCCACTCGAACCTTCAGCTGGCAAGGAAATTGGAGAGGAGCTCCGGCGGCGTCGACGGGGATTGGGCGAGTCAAGTATATATATAGACGGAAGAGATGGGCGATTCGTGGTAGGCTGGGTTTGGCTTTGATTCAAGGACGAAGGAGTAGCGTTGGGCAAAGTATTGATCAGGTATGGGGTATTAGATGAACTTGGGTATTGAGATGATTGTGGGGGATGCGGAGTGATTGGGTGGTCGGAGGCGATTGGGGTATGGGGAAGTCGGGGGGCTTCGTCCGCCAGGACTGACTGCAGCGGGGATGCCGCTGTTCCTGGCTGAAGCTCAGAACGTGAGCTCCCAGCAGTTATTCAAACGAGTTCTGTAAGATAACGGAAACGGATGACCGATCTTCCTGGGATGGTGCTGGTCTGAAGTCGGAAGGTCTATTGGAGTTTTCGATTTGTTTTGCGGCTGAGAGCTCTAGACTATGACGAGTTGTAATCTGTCGAGCAGAGCAAGAGTCCGGGGACCCGTAGCCCACGGCGTAAAGCAAGCAAGGTTGAGATAGATGGGGATGCTGGCAGGATGTGAAGACGGGGACAGGCGTTTATCGTAGGCAGCTCGCTCGGGAATAATCAGACGAGAGCAGTAGAAATGCTGCGGTATCGTTTAGTTGAATTGTATGGACGAGAATGTATGATGTGTCGTTCAAGACGCTGAGAGGAGTCTGCAGCAATTGGGTGTCTTGACTCTGGTGGTGACCGGCTAATGATACATGGAAGACGCTCGGCCAATACGAAAGCGGGCGTCTAGAGCTAGCGAGGGGTCAGGATTGATTGAGTCCCATGATGCCGTTTCCATTTCACGCAATATGCTTGCATGATTGTTTCATAGAGTATAAGACTCGGCTGGGAAAGCTCATGAGGTACATCAAGTACTTATGTTACAATCATGGGGTACTTTGATCACGTATCAGTCAGGACGGTGGCTGATCCGGGTATTGCTAATTCCCCCTCCGCCGCAATCCTTGTCCCCCTTCCGTATTTCCGAAGAAACCAAGAGCTCCTCTCTATCTGAGTAAGCATGAGTATACTATGGGAAGGACCTTTTGTTGCGGTACTTTGCCGTCTAAGATGTAGCTATGAGATCGGGAAGAGAATTACGG
This sequence comes from Opeltia flavorubescens, assembly GCA_000442125.1. Taxonomy (NCBI): domain Eukaryota; kingdom Fungi; phylum Ascomycota; class Lecanoromycetes; order Teloschistales; family Teloschistaceae; genus Opeltia; species Opeltia flavorubescens. The sequence continues at coordinate 1,069,891 of KE546981.1, forward strand.
GCAGGTTTTGGAGAAGCTTCAGGCTTCGGTGGGGTCGGACTTGGCGATCTCCTGTGACGAAAGGGTGGCCTGGAGGTGCCTAATGTAGCCTGGAGCCGCAAGCGAGATCTTCTAACTTGAAGGGTCAATCATGTCGTCGACCTGCCTCGATCTATACCAGAGAATTGCCCGTTAGGGTACACACTTGCCTTATCTTCCTAGCCTATCAGCGTATGAGTTTATGCTAGGTCTTAGACCGCGGTTGAAAGCTCGTAATTCACTCTTTGACCTCATCGGCAGGAAACACGTTGAACAATTGTCCTCCATACCAGCTTCCAAACTCCGTGCACGAGAGGACGTCGACGATTTACCTCCACTCCCTGCCTCTCCACCAGCTGAGCCATCTTTATATATTCCGCTCAGCGAGTCCGCTGCAGAGGGTTCTTCATATTCCACCATGGCGCCTGTGAGTCGAGCTGCAAATACTTGGGATGTGTGCTGATGTGGCCTGTAGAAGAACTCGAAGCGGTCAAGGAAAGAAGCTGGCGAAGATCAATATGGTATGGAAATTACTCGGAATTCATTTGTGGAAAACAATCCAGAAGTTCAAGAGCTCGTGCTGACAGACTGTGGCATAGGCTCGATCTACTCGATTTCTGGGTATGCAATGACCACTTTCAAAGCTTGCGAGATCCTATCTTATGGTTGACAGGCCCGTTATTGTCGCGGAGAACATGCTAGGGTGTGCAATGTACGAGTTGGTATGTACAGATTTACGCCACGAAGGAATCCAAGCTCAACATCACTGCAGGTGCGAGTGGGGCATGATCAGCTAGTCGGGGAGGTCATTCGAATTGACGGAGACAAATGTACCGTTCAAGTATACGAAGAGACAGGTCCGTCCATCCATTGCCCGCTTATAATGATGAGTTTGACCAGCTGACTGATGTAGCCGGTGTTACGGTCGGGGATCCGGTGATGAGAACAGGCAAGCCTCTTTCGGTCGAGTTGGGCCCTGGTTTAATGGAGACCATCTACGACGGTATCCAACGACCCCTAAAATCAATCTCCGAAGTCGTCAATAGTATCTACATCCCCCGCGGCATTGATGTACCCTCGCTCAACAGAGAAATTAAATGGGACTTCAAGCCTGGAGACCTAAAAGTTGGAGATCATATTACAGGAGGGGATGTTTTCGGCAGCGTCTTCGAGAATAGTCTGTTGGATGACCACAAGATTCTATTGCCGCCGAGGGCCAGGGGTACCATCACACATATCGCCGAGAAGGGTAGCTATACCGTTGAAGACAAGGTTTTGGAAGTCGAGTTCGATGGCAAGAAATCAGAATACTCTATGATGCACAATTGGCCCACTCGAGTTCCCAGACCAGTCAACGAGAAGCTTCCGTCGGATTCGCCGTTCATTGTCGGGCAGCGGGTGCTCGATGCTCTATTCCCCAGCGTGCAGGGTGGTACGGTCTGCATTCCTGGCGCATTCGGTTGCGGAAAGACGGTCATCAGTCAGTCAGTCTCCAAATTCTCCAACAGCGACATCATCATCTACGTCGGGTGCGGCGAGCGCGGGAACGAGATGGCTGAAGTCTTGATGGACTTCCCGGAGTTATCGATCGAAATACAAGGACGGAAAGAGCCTATCATGAAACGTACTTCTCTCATCGCCAATACCTCCAATATGCCTGTCGCTGCTCGTGAAGCCTCAATTTATACTGGTATTACGATTTCTGAATATTTCAGGGATCAGGGAAAGAATGTTGCCATGATGGCAGATTCCACCTCAAGATGGGCGGAAGCTCTGCGAGAAATATCTGGTCGTTTAGGTGAAATGCCGGCGGATCAAGGGTTTCCAGCATATCTCGGCGCCAAACTAGCCTCTTTCTATGAACGAGCCGGCCAAGTCACTGCACTCGGGAGCCCGGAACGTAAAGGCAGTGTCAGCATAGTCGGTGCCGTGAGCCCCCCAGGCGGAGACTTTTCCGATCCCGTGACTAGCAGTACTCTGGGTATCGTCCAGGTCTTCTGGGGTCTCGATAAAAAACTTGCCCAGAGAAAACATTTCCCATCTATCAACACCTCTCAATCTTACAGTAAGTATACGACGATACTCGACAAATGGTACGAAAAGGAACACCCGGAATTCCCGCGTCTACGTGATCGTATCAGAGAACTTCTATCAAACTCGGAGGAACTTGATCAAGTCGTTCAACTTGTTGGCAAATCTGCTTTGGGTGATCCGGATAAGATTACTCTCGATGTTGCCGCTCTTCTCAAGGACGACTTCTTGCAGCAAAATGGGTACAGCGACTACGATCAATTCTGTCCGATATGGAAGACCGAGTATATGATGAAAGCATTCATGGGCTTCCACGATGAGAGTCAAAAGGCGATCGCTCAAGGTCATAGTTGGTCTAAAGTTCGGGAGGCTACCAGCCAGATCCAGAGTCAACTCCGAAGTATGAAATTCGAGGTTCCGACTGAAGGAGAGGAGAAGATATCCAAGAGGGTAAGTTTTCTGTCTGATGCCTGAATAAGCCCATGCTGATTAGGTTTGCTAGTATGATGAACTACTGCAAGGGATGACAGAGAAGTTTGCGTCTGTGATGGATGAGTGAGCAAGTATAAAGGACATGAATTCTAGCGAAGCGACGAACTAAAAGGGTCAATTCAAGGGAAGGACCCACGCGAGAAAGATTTGAGTTGAGATATCCGATGCCACGGTTCTGTTAGAACAGTCACATAATCAACTCCCGTAGCAATGTATCCATAGATGGTCAACCTGTACATTCGAAAGCAATTCAATCCGTGGTTTGTCACATGCCGTCAACCAGAGACCGTGTTGATGTTTACAAGATGACTTCCTGACTCGGCTAGCGTTCTGCGTTTTATCCATGCTTTACGACACCAGGCTTGGCGCTCGCAATTATCTGGTCAAGTGCTTTTAGGCAATCGCAATACACTCGAACAACAGAATCCACGACCTCGAATCTTGCCTCGCCGCTGTCTAGCTTTTATCTATTCTTTAGCCCAGCTTAGTTCCTCCTTCCAAACAGCCATGGCCGCGCAAGCGGGCTATTCGTGAGTCTCCCAGGTACTCATTACATGTTACTAGTGCTCACCTTGCGCAAAGGATCAATGTCAACGACCCAGGCCTCATCACTCTCGTCAATAAGCTTCAAGATGTTTTCACAACTGTCGGCGTCAGTAGCCAGACAATCACCTTATTACTGCTAGCTTGCTGATGTCCCTTTCATTGATTAGGTCCAGAACCCCATCGATCTACCTCAGATAGCAGTGGTGGGCTCTCAGTCAAGCGGGAAGAGTTCAGTATTAGAGAATATCGTGGGGAGAGATTTGTATGTAGGGGATGTCACCGAATACGACTGCGCTGATGTTGACGAAACAGCCTCCCTCGAGGAACAGGAATCGTGACTCGACGACCGCTCATCCTTCAACTCATCAATCGATCGGCCCCAAACCCGCATCAAAACCAAGTCAATGGAGTTAATGGTGATATGAAAACCTCAGACAAGGAGAGCAACATCGAAGAATGGGGAGAGTTCCTACACATACCCGGGCAGAAGTTCCACGATTTCAACAAGATAAGAGAAGAGATAGTCAAAGAAACCGAATCGAAAACTGGACGGAACGCGGGCATCTCTCCGGCACCTATCAATCTCCGAATTTACTCGCCCAACGTTTTGACCTTGACGTTGGTGGATCTGCCAGGATTGACCAAAGTACCGGTAGGAGATCAGCCAAGAGATATCGAGAGGCAAATCAAAGATATGGTCTTGAAGCAGATACAAAAGCCGAATGCGATCATCTTAGCTGTCACAGCGGCCAACACGGATCTGGCAAACTCGGACGGCCTGAAGCTGGCCAGAGAAGTGGATCCTGAGGGACAGAGAACGATCGGGGTGCTTACAAAGGTGGATCTGATGGATGATGGTACAGATGTGGTCGATATCCTTGCAGGGAGGATTATTCCTCTGAGGCTCGGCTATGTCCCAGTCGTGAACAGAGGTCAAAGAGATATTGAGAATAAGAAGGCAATTTCATTCGCCTTGGAAAATGAAAAGAATTTCTTCGAGAACCACAAAGCGTACCGAAACAAGAGCTCGTATTGCGGGACACCGTACCTTGCGCGGAAGCTGAACCTGGTAGGTGTGGGATCTCAAGCCATCCAGAAGGGCAGTGCTAATTTATGCTAGATCCTTATGATGCACATCAAAAACACTCTGCCTGATATCAAAGCTCGGATCTCATCGTCGTTGCAAAAATACTCTGCGGAACTTGGGCAACTCGGAGACTCAATGCTAGGCAACAGCTCGAACATTGTACTACAAATCATCACGGAATTCTGCAACGAATATCGGACAGTCCTGGATGGAAATAACCAAGAGCTTTCGAGTATCGAGCTTTCCGGTGGTGCAAGAATCAGCTTCGTCTTCCATGAACTATATTCGAACGGTGTGAAAGCCGTCGATCCATTCGATCAAGTGAAGGACATTGATATCCGAACCATTCTCTACAACTCTTCCGGATCATCACCTGCCCTCTTTGTCGGCACAACAGCTTTCGAACTGATAGTCAAGCAACAGATCAAGCGGCTAGAAGACCCAAGTTTGAAATGTGTGTCACTTGTGTACGATGAGTTAGTGCGCATACTCGGCCAGCTACTCAACAAGCAACTTTTCCGAAGATATCCCGCCCTGAAGGAAAAGTTCCATGCCGTCGTCATCAGCTTCTTCAAGAAGGTGCTTGACCCTACCAATAAGCTAGTGAGAGATCTAGTAGCGATGGAGTCTTGCTACATTAATACAGGGCATCCGGACTTCTTGAATGGTCACAGGGTCAGTTTCTACCGTTTCAATTCTCCCCGATTTTTCTGTTGACGTTGAATTCCAGGCAATGGCTATTGTCAACGATCGCCATAATGCGAACAAGCCTACCCAGGTCGACCCAAAGACGGGCAAACCGCTGCCACCTTCAGCCATACCACCAAGAGCGTCCAGTCCTTCGCTCGACATGCCTCCTGATAACACAGGGTTCTTTGGTAGCTTCTTTGCACCGAAGAATAAGAAGAAGATGGCAGCAATGGATTCTCCACCACCGCAACTGAAGGCGTCCGGCACATTATCCGAGAAAGAGGCCAATGAAGTGGAGGTTATCAGTGAGTAAATATGCCCTATCATGCTTGCTCGAACTAAGAGGAGATGCAGAACTCTTGATCAATTCCTACTATAACATCACACGGCGAACAATGATCGATATGGTTCCTAAGGCTATCATGCTTACCCTCGTCCAGTATGCTTCTGCCCGAACCTGACCATTTTCTTGCTCATAGCAGCTAACAAACCGTCAGACATACCAAAGATGAGATGCAACGGGAGCTACTTGAACAAATGTATCGAATCAACGAGCTTGACGACCTTCTCAAAGAAAGCGACCACACGGTCCGAAGGCGGAAAGAGTGCCAGCAAATGGTCGAGTCATTGTCGAAAGCAAGCGAAATCGTCAGCCAAGTCCAATGATACGAATGTCCTTTTGGTCTTCATCTCATGATACCCTCTCGCTTCTTCCCGTCTTCTTTGATTTCCTTTGAGTAATCATGTCTGAGATCAGCGAGTTTTGATCTTTTGGTATGGGCTCATACCATTTGTATTCTGGTCCTCCGGCGTGAGGAGGGACTTCGGGGTCTAGAACGTTTGCGATGGTTTGGTGGTACAATGGCATGGCGTCAAGGTAGCAAAGTAGAAGCCTTTCGCGAGCAGGTAATGTGTATACCTTCTTTGGTTTGAAAATAACATTTTGGTTGAAAGTCGTGCTGTCATTGGTCGGATAAGCGCGACCTCGCGCGTCCTTGCATTGCCCGAACTTCTGATATATCCTTCCAGTCTCTTTCTACGATTAACCTTGAGCAGCTTACGAAGCGAAGTTGCTTCAGATTAAATAAGTATTTCATGTTGCTTTGTCGGGCTTACAGTGCAAATCTACATTGCAACATCTTTGAACAGAACTTTCTTGACAATTGAAAGGCAATTAAGACCCAAATTCCGTACCAGTGAGAGCAAGAAAAGCTTATGATTCCCGCAAAATAGGCCTTATCGCGTATAAAGCCTATTGATTTTTGTCTCATTTCTTATACACCTCACAAAGCTCTAATCAACACAGCATATTGAAGAATCTAATTGAGTTAAATTGGACTTCGAAGGTCGACTTCCTTTACAAATAGCTCTCGCATTAAACTTCAAGCGGCACTCTTAGCTTCTATGTTATTATGGCTCAAAACTTATTGCCCAATACTACAATTGCCAATCTTTGAATTCTCACTCTAGGCGCGGCTTTGTCCTTTTCTTTGGATTCCTCCTCACTCCATTCGAAAGCAGATTCGTCGCCCAGAATGAGCGCCACCGTACCCTCAAAAACCATCACGGTCATTGGCTCCCTAAATACCGATCTTCGAACCCTCACCACCCGCATCCCCGACAGAGGCGAAACGCTTACTTCGCTCTCTTTCTCCACTGGCCCTGGCGGTAAGGGCGCCAATCAAGCTGTCGMTTGCGCTCGTCTTTCCCGACGGAGCAAAAAGAACACATCTTCGTCGTCGTTATCATCGTCGTCTTCTCCTGTACGAGTGGACGTGGAGATGGTAGGTGCAGTAGGCGATGATGCTTTTGGGCATGAGCTGTTGAGTGATCTGGAGAGGGATGGAGTGGACGTTCGCGGTGTGCGGGTTGATGGAGATATGCCGACGGGCACGGCGGTAGTGATCGTCGAAGAAGAAAGCGGGGAAAATCGCATCATGGTTCATGGAGGTGCGAATGCGGGAGTCGGTATTAAGGTTGATATAGCAAGGGTAATGGCGCAGCTTTTTGATCGTGAAGATGGTGGCACGCCGGATTTGATCGTCATGCAATGCGAGATACCTTTGAACACAATTATGACGGTCATGAGAGAGACGAGAAGGCAAGATGTGGAGGTACTTTGGAATCCTGCTCCTGCTCCTACGAGAGAGGCAGTGGGAAATGATGATGGCAGAATAGCGGACGCATTGGAGGGGTTGGAGCATCTCATCTTTAACCACGATGAAGCTGTCGCTCTCGCTGCTATCACCACTACTGACACCACTCCTGGGTTTTTCTACGGGAACGGCACCGAAGATCGAGAATTACGACCAGATCTCGAACGACTTAACATCGCACAGCACTTCCATAGCTTGGGAGTGAGGAATGTCATCATTACGCTGGGGGCTGATGGCGTATTTTGGAGTTGTACAAGCGACTGGAGCGATGAATGGAAGGGAGAAGTTCATTCACTACCTGCGGCGAAGGTGGGGAGAGTCGTTGACACAACAGCAGCTGGAGATACTTTCGTAGGCGCTTATGCAGTAGAGGTGATACGTGGTACTCCGGTAGTGGATGCGATCAGGTGGGCGAATCGGGCGGCAGCGAAGACGGTGGAGAGGGATGGAGCGATGAGGAGTATACCGTCAAGGGAGGAGGTGGACGGTTGAGCATTGGGATGTTCTGGCGGTTCCCAGTTCATTCTCATGATATCTGCGCCAGTGCCAAGGCATTCTTCCAGGCGGAAAACCCGGTGTACCGTAAGAGATGAAGGAATCACATTATTGCGCTGGTGTTATTCTCTCGGCACGCATCTTGGGAGAAAATATCGGAGTTCATGCAATACCATCAGCAAAGCTGCACCATCAGAATGCCAAATAGCATATGCAGATAATAACACTGTGTATTCAAGATCGCAGAAACCTTTCCACAAAGCCGTTGTAGATCTCTGCTGGGAGCCGCAATTGAGACGTCCAAGAAGGAGCTAACTTTTAGAAAGCACAAGGATTCTTCAGATGAACGTTACACAGAACTCATTGAATGTGCACAGACCCGCGCAAACTCGAACTGGAGACGGCTTAGTATATATTCCTGTAATAAGTCTGACTCAAGGCTTTATCGACACATAAGGGGTTCAGGAGAAGTAATTCGGCGGAGATAATGGAGTTAGTGTTCCACGATTTTTTACGTCCAACCACGGGTACTCTCGAGACTGATGCCACACTTCTTTCAATTCAACGACTCATCGATTGATTTGATATCGGACATCGGGCCACATGTTTTCCGCCAATATCGCAATCGCATCCTGCGCTCGATCTCACCAATATCATTGGATGCCAGACACGTGTAAGGAGGTGCGAAGGATTGCATCACCATGCGACCGGACAAATAAAGTTGCTAGCATTGATGTTGTTGAGTCAAGCAAGGTTGCTTACGCCCTAAGTGATGTGGGGCGCCCATTTCAGGTCAACGGACAAGGATCAATGCGCTCGATTTGAAGGTTGTACCAGCGGAAGGAGCAATTAGCAATCGAAGGAAATTGTCAACGGAGGAAAAATAAAGCATGGCGGACGAATTTCGTTGAACGAGCTTATTCAGCTTACCTGGTGCTTGCAAAAAGAATGCAGCTATAGCTCAGGATCTCACGCTTCGATCTGTGCTATGACTTTTGCAAGCGCCGGTTGACAAAGCCACAATCTACGCCTATCTCCTAATACCGTCAGCCTTCGGACGAATCTATTCTACACACCCTTTGTTGACGAATCGCGGGTCAGGTCTGAGTCATTTTGGATGCCTGGAGACAATGGACTTTGCAAACAAGCGGTCGAACCTCGCACGCCTCGACCACTGTTATCAATCTATAAAGATTGGGCGGAGGTACACCCTCTTCTGTCCCACATCAATGCCCTAGTGTCACCCACACTGCAATTTACATAGATTTGTTTTCGGTTCTCCACAGAATTGGGTTGCACTATTGTTGCACTCTGTTCTTCATAATTGCGACAGTCCCCCACATCTTCCTTACCAGCTTACCCAGATCGCAAATTCAATCCGGCCAACAGCAATCGCGCCATATTCGCCATGGACGACTCCAAGGGGCAGTCACATCTGGCCTCGCAACCTCAACTCAGTGAAAAAACCTCTCAGCAATCAATGCCAGCTTCAACAGAAGTAAGCTCCTTGGCGGAGCAGAAGGCCATCGAAGCCGGTCCTCTCTCCCATGTACCTTCGAACAATGGCTCCAAGGAGAAAGAGATGGAAGCTCAGACACCACCAATTAATCAGGATGAAATTGAATACCCCAAAGGCATCCGCTTGGTCGGCATCGTCCTGGCTCTTATAATTTCCATCTTCCTCGTCGCTCTCGACATGACCATCGTGGCTACGGCCATTCCCCGCATTACCGATCAATTCCACTCCCTCGATCAAGTTGGATGGTACGGTGCCGCTTTCTTCTTGACAATAGCAGCCTTTCAAAGTACGTGGGGAAAAGCATTCAAATATTTCCCTCTCAAGCCTGCTTTTCTTCTGTCCATTGGCATCTTTGAGCTGGGTAGCTTGATTTGCGGGGCAGCCCCAAACAGCACAGCACTCATCGTTGGACGAGCTATTGCTGGTATGGGAGGTGCAGGCATTGCGTCGGGAGTTTATCTCATCATCGCCATCAGCGCTCCTCCAAGGCAAAGACCCGCTTTCACTGGATTGCTCGGAGCAACATACGGCACTGCAAGCGTCATCGGCCCCCTCTTAGGTGGTGTCTTCACCGATAATCTTTCCTGGCGCTGGTGTTTCTATATCAATTTACCGATCGGAGGCGCCGGAGCAGTCATTCTCTTGTTCATGTTCAAAACACCCAAGGAGTTCAGGCCAGCAGAGGCATCGCTGAAAGAGAAACTCCTTCAAATGGATCCGATCGGCACCGTCACCATTATGGCAGCAGTGGTTTGCTACGTCCTCGCACTCCAATATGGTGGTATTACAAAACCATGGAGCAATTCGACTGTTATCGGCCTTCTTGTTGGGTTCGGCTTGTTTGTCGTCGTCTTCATTGTGAATGAATGGTATCAGGATGAACGAGCACTCATCCAGAAGCGACTTCTCAAGACACGGATACTCTGGGTAGCTTGTCTCTACGTCATTTGTATTGGCGGAAGCTTCTTTATACTCCTCTACTACCTCCCGATCTACTTCCAATCCATCTCCGGCGTCTCTCCGTCGCAGAGCGGAGTACGAAATATCCCCTTAGTCATCGCCGTCTCACTCTTCTCCATCATTTCAGGAGGGCTGATCTCGAAATTTGGTCATTACGTTCCACTTATGATTGTCGCGTCCACTATTGGTACAATCGGTTGCGGTCTCCTCTATACACTCGGTATCGGAACCGCTTCTTCGCACTGGATCGGATATCAAGTCTTGACCGGCGCTGGTTTTGGACTTGGATTCCAGATTCCCGTCATCGTTGCTCAAGCTACTGTTGCGCCGGAGGACATTGCGTCCGCCTCAGCTCTAGTCCTCTTCTTCCAGACGATCGGAGGAAGCTTCTTCGTCGCCGCTGGCCAGACCGGATTCGAGAACAGATTACTCAATACATTACCTCACAACGCACCTGGTGTCAACCCAGTCGAAGTCATCATGACAGGAGCCACAGAGCTTCGAAAACATTTTTATGACCCGCAGAACCCGCAGAAGCTTGCCGGCGTCATTGCCAGCTACCTCAGCGGCATTCATCTTACATTCGCGTTTGCGATTGGATTGATTGGGTTCTCGTTTCTAGCGGCCCTTCTTGCGCCATGGAGGAAGATCGATGCCATGAAAGCAATGGGAGCAGCTTGAAGTTCGAACTTTTCAAGGGTTCTATTGGCTTAGCGAGGCGTCAGGGATACCCGTGTACTGCATAAGGGAATGGGCATTGAGGCGGAAATAGTGATATTATCAGCGTATGTTGCTTTATAGAGTGACACGAGCGTTAGACATGAGCTTCGCAGCATTTTTAGAAATTAATGAAAAGTTCTCTACTTCGATTCACCGACTTTTCCTTTCCATCATTGTGCTCGACATTATGGGGAACGAGAACGACGTAACGAACCCCCCACCCCCTAAGACGAATGCCATGCGGGGCTGCGGAGTTCATTAATCAGCAACGGCGGGTAAGATTACGATTACGAGAAACGTCACTACAGGATTGGGCTGGCATCATCCTGCATGGAACGGCGGCTGTAAGATTATTTTGCGGTGACAAGTTTAGGCTGCAATATTTTGCGTGTTATGTCTACGACCCATAAAACATCCAGAGGAACAGCGGCTATTGAATCATAAAGTTAGTATCCAATTGTCCTGTAGGAATGGGTGGAAATAATAACATACCGCCAGAATTTGAGCATGCTCCCTGGCCGAGGGTGATTCCGTACCACGGCGGCTTCATGCGGGCAGATGCTCCTGTGACAACACTCCCAATCTCCCCTATGAGTACTCGACCTACCATGATCACTACTCCTTCTAGCGAGTCTTCCGACTCCCACCCACGGAAGCGGATGAGAAAGGGTACACACAGCTGCCTGGAGTGCAGGCGCCGGAAGATTCGCTGCATCTTCGAACCGGATGCGTCGATTTGCAACAGATGCATTCACAAAGGTCAGAGCTGTACGCAGCAAGAGTACGGGGATGCGAAGGCGATGGGTGCGGACAAGCGGAAGAGCGTACGGGAAAGGACCTCAGAGCTTGAGGGCATGATCAATCAGATCTTGACCAAACTTGACACTAATCCTGCCGCGAGTGGTCCGCAAGATGCCGAGACCAAAGCAGCGGAGGCTCTACGCAGTCTACGTACCGAATTGCTGCCTACCACTGCATTCGGAGCGGATGTGTTAGCCCAAGGTTCTACGGGACTCGCTTCTCCCCACTCGGTGAAATCGGAAACAGCGCATGACAGCAATCGTCATTTCCAAAATCCTCCGCTGCTGAGTCTTTTCGATAACGCGGTCTTGGCGAAAGGAACGGAGCAGCATGATGGAGATGCGCGGGAACCCGCTACCAACCTGCATCAGCCCGTCGTGGATAAAAATCGCCGGGTATCGGAAGCACTTAGATCCTTCATGCCCAGCATCGAGGATCTCGGGGTTCTACTTCAAGAAAGTCATCAAAGCATACGGATATGGCAGGATGCTATGCGCACGTGCACACCCAGTACGGTCGATGGATACGATAAAAATGTTCTATGCAGCACCCAGGAATTCATTCACAAGTCGCTCAATTCGGAGAACTTGTCTATTGTTGCCTGGACTTTTGCATGTCTTGCTGTTACCATGCAGCAGCTGCCTGGCAACTTTGACTCGTCCAGGCTGAGCCTTCCGGCCAAGGCGGAAACTTTGGAGGATTATTATATCACCGCCGTTGAGACACTTCTGGCATCTGATGATGATTTGGTATCCAATCTTGAAGGCTTGTCCGCTCTGGTCGTGCAATCGAAATACTACATCAATATGGGCAAGCCACGGAAAGGCTGGTTAACCATTCGACGCGCCTTGAACTTTGCTCAGATGCTAGGGTTTCATCGCCAATCCTACCATCAGGATGACCCGTTGACTACAAGTCGAAAGTCGATATGGCTGATCATCTTCCAGATCGAACGGTTCTTGTCGCTGATGTTGGGCTATCCTTCGGCCTGCATTGATGCACATTACGAGAGCATGCTTGTGGGAGAGAAGAAGGATGGATCTCTCGACCCTCAACGCTTCGCTGTCCGACTCAGCATGATCACCGGACAGATCATCACTCGCAATCAAGACCCCGATAAAATGACGGTAGCAATGACCATGAAAATCGACCAAGACCTAGAAGACACCCGGAAGATTCTGTCGTCGGAATGGTGGAACTCCGCACCTGGGCCAGAGGTCGGCGTGGGTGACGTCTTTGATACATTCGTCGCCAAGTCCTTCTACCATAACGTGCGCATGCTCCTCCATCTCCCATTCATGCTCAAAGCAAGCACGGACCGGAGATACGAATATAGTCGTATCGCCGCCCTGGAGTCATCGCGCGAGATGATCGCCACATATCGCCTCCTCCGCCACCCCATCAAACCCCTAATCATCGTCTGCAACGTCGTCGACTTCCAAGTCTTCACCGGCGCAATGCTCCTCATCATCAACCTCCTCGGCAGCAACCAGGACTCCTCATCCTCTTCTTCAGCCGATTCAAGCACATTGAACCGCGCCTCAACAAGCGATTGGGATATCATCCTCAACCTCATCAAAGTCCTAGATTCAGTCGTCAAGGGTGAAACAGGCCGTCATGCTGATGGTGTCGCTGCGCAAGCTAGGACCGTACTGAGAGATTTGGTCAAAGCACGCTTTTGCACTGAATCCCCGCCGCCGGATGGGACTTATCAGGCTGTTATACCGTATTTTGGGAAGATACGTATCAGATGCGGGACGCATTTTCGGGCTTGTAATGGCGGTGGTGCATCACAACCGGCGAGTTCGTCTGTGGCGACGACGCCTAGCCTTTCCTCCATGGGCCTCACCAACAGTAGCAACAACCCGAATAATCCAAATAATAACCAGATTCCAACACCATCAGATTCCGCAGGCACACCATTCAGTAATCCTAGCAGCAGCAACAACCCCAATGATGCGCAGCTCTCGTTTGAAAATTACTACCAACCTCTACCGGGGGATATGCAGCCTTGGCAGGATGGCAGCATTGATTGGAGCGCGATGAATGATTTTGAACTTATGGATGATTGGAGTTGGTTTGGTGGGGGGGTGGATCAGAGCGGGTTGCAGGGGAATGGGATGCAGCAGCCGCAGAGTTCGGGGGAGGGGGAGGGTGGTGGGGCTTTTGCTGGGACAGGGAGTGTGACTGGTGGGGCTTTTGGGACTGGTGGTGGTGGTATTGGTGCTGCTGCTGGTGCGAGTGGGGAGGGCATGGGGTTGATGATGTCGGGGAATTGTGTGCTTTGAAGGAAGTCGTATATGCATGAACAGATGTTGTACGGAAACGATCTAGGGGGATGTGGAAAGGCGGATCCAAGTTATTTCTACATCCTAGAAGATATGAGAGAAATTCGTGTGAGGTGTAGGCAGCATGGAAGGCCCAGCACTTTGTATATTATGATAGCGATGATGAAAAGCTACGCTGGTATATAAAGAAAACAATACCCTTCTCTCTACGATGGAGCGTTGATCTTCTCGTTCATGCCTGTTTGAGACATTTTTAGGAGTTCATGCAGCTTGAATGGGGGAAAGAAAGACATCAGGAAGACATCTCTTGTCTACTTAAAGAAAACGAGTTAATTCAAACAAGAGCTCCATCCTGCGATCTTCGCTCGCGAGTCTAGACCTGATATTTCCGTGGTTTGAGTCAGTATATTCCTGGTTGATAGGCCGGCCACAGGGGATAATCAATCGGGCTACTTAGCTGCGTAGATAGGGGCCGAAGAGAAAAAAGGATTGAGGGGGAGGGAGCTTTGAAGGCACAGAAGATGTCGTGGGTGAATGACTGGGTTTGGGGGATTAGATAAACCAGCTCTGTGTCTGGTAAAGTTTTGTAATGACTATCTGTCGACATGTGATAGGTACATCATTTTCCTTTTTAGATGTGAGAAATCATATTCATGGCAGCATATCACTTGGCCGGAATTACTTATTGACATAGTGGTTTACGAGCACGTCGCAGAGAAGACGTCGCAGCGCAATCTGACTCCCCATGTATGTGATTACGCAGGCTATGGATGGGAAGGGCGAATAATTCAAGAGGGAAATACCCAGAAATAATTGATATCATTACTGTAACCATTACCATTACTATTACCACACATTCCCACAAATTTCAAAACTCAACATACGAAATCTCAACTATAATTCGGCCCACACGCACTCGCCGGCAATACTTTAATCGCATTCCCCGCCGTCGCCGCAAACGCATAAAGATCAACCCCATCCTTCCCCCTCGTAGTAGTCTGCACCCTACTCCTCGTCGTCGTCCCCTTAATATAACTCACCGCCGCCTTACAACTCAAAACCCCACCCGTAGTCTCACATTCCAACGGCTTATAATTCTGATTCTTCGTCGTCATATCCAGCGTCGTGCCTTCGATATGTCCCTCCGACAAACCATCGGTGCCGAAAGTAGGCAAGTTGAGCGCGGCGATGATGCCTGTTTTCACGTTTGTGAGGATGTTTGTGCTGGAGAGGGTGAAGAGGGAAGGGAAGTCCTTTGTTGTGGTGGGGTCGAATTGTAGGCCGTTGCCGCCTTTGCCGAGGGAGGCGAATTGGCTGGTTGCTGGGTTTTGGAGGCAGAAGGTTGCGAGAGAGGTGGATGATGGGGTTGTGATGGTGGTGCTGGAAGATGTTGTTGAGGTGGTGGAGGTAGATGAGGTGGTCGATGTGGAAGATGTGGTCATTGTGGAAGATGTCATCGATGTGGAAGTTCTGGTTGATGTGGGAGATGTCGTCGAAGTAAGTGAGGTGGTTGGCGTAGATGATGTAGTTGACGTGGAAGATGTGGTCGGGGTAGAGGAAGTGGAGGTAGTTGAAGTGGAAGATGTGGTGGCGGTGGAAGATGTGGTCAGGGTAGACGAGGTGGAGGTAGAGGTGGTGGTCGGGGTAGAGGATATAGTTGACGTGGAAGATGTGGTGGCGGTCGAAGATGTGGTTGGGGAGGAAGATGTGGTTGATGTGGAAGATGTGGTCGGGGTAGAAGATATGTCTGAGGTCGAAGACGATGTGGTGGATGTAGATGAGGTGGTTAGGGTAGAAGACGTCGATGATGTGGACGTGATGCTGGCTGCGCTTGAACTGGTAGTTGGGCTGTTGGTCGATGTGGATGTGGTACTGGATGCACTAGAACTCAAGCTTGTCGTGGTTTCAGAGGTGCTGGAGCTGGAGGTAGTAGTGGCCGAAATCGAGGTAGTGACTGCCTCAGACGTGGACTGTGAAATCACATCCTGCGATGTGGTCGATTGGCTGGTTGTGGACTCTGACGTAGTTGCTTTTGTCGTGGTAGTCGATTCTGGCGTAGTTGTCGACTCTGAAACGGTAGTTGCTGATGTTGTTGGCTCTGAGGACGTGGACTGGGCGGTAGCAGATCCCGACGTAGTCGATCCTTGCGTGGTAGTCGGTGCTGATGCGGCAGTCATCGATGTGGTCAGCTCTGAGGACGTGGTCTGTGAATTGACGGTTGAAGACGCAGATGAAATAGCTGTTGACGTTGCCGTTGAGCTTTCTGCTGAAGTACTTGATGTACTTGATACCTGGACTCCCTGTGTTGACGACGTCGTGGTTTGGACGGCCGTCGTTGAGGCAGTGGTCGACTGAGATACAGTAGACCGGAGCGTAGAAGACGAAGACGAAGATGACGACGAGACCTTTGTCCCACAAGAACCACTCCCGTCGCTCGTGGCATCCAAAGAGTAGCTGTATGAACGAGAGACAGTATATCTGTCTGTACCCCGATATTGTCCATAATTTGTAGCGTACTGAGCCCCCCAGACCTGGGTATACATGGAGCAATACAAACCTTGAGGAAGACCGTTCATAGAAAGAACATAGGCATTGAAGAAGATGCAGGTCTGATAAGAGCCATCTGCAGCAGGATGACGCTTATTGTAGGCTGTCTGAGCGTTGCAATCGGCGGCACATGTTGACGGATCGTAGCCTTGAGTTTGACTGAAAGGATGGTATTTGTAGCCCATATACGTGTTCTGACCTTGGGCGTTTAAGGGGGCATTGATCGCGCCGCCAAGTGCATTAGGCCCAGTGTAACAAGAGATTGCTGGTGGAGGAGTAATTTTGTTGTAGGCATTCGAAGCAGCGATGACAACCTGGAAGCTATCTCTCCACTGCCCTTGGTTTTTAGCCTGCTCAGCCGAAACGACTGCACCCCAGAGTGTGCATTTGTAATTGGTGATACTTGGCGGGTTCGGGCAGCTGACTGCGTTTGGATCCAGACTAGGATCACGCTCGATGTACATGTTGAAGGCCTGGCAGCCTACAGCCTGATCACATAGGGAGGCACATCCAAGGGTATCGTAACTTTTCAACGTCTTGAGACCCATGTAGTTGGAGGCGCTCAAGGATGCGCCACCGTTTTGCATTACAATAGAGTAGCCGTCCGGGGTTGAGGCATTGTTAGCCATTGCTGGATAGACAGGATTCGATAAAAAAGCATCAGAGGTATCAGGGGATGATACGGGTCCACTTCCAGCAGGCTGTACGGCACAGTTCCCATCTCTCTTGTGAAATCGATGGCGGGGAGCGATTGCTGGCTCATTTGTTGTTCCAGCTTCCTCGACAACATCGTAAGCCGGGGTAACGATGACTGGATCCGGAGCGGCTTCAAGGCCTGCAGTATCGATGAGTTGAGGGGTAGGAATAGCAGAGGAAAGGCCAAGGAGGGCCAACAGAATCAAAGGCTGCATGTTCAGAAAGTTGAACGAAAGAATGATTGAGAGTAAGAGAGGAAAGAGAGTGTTGGCTACCTAGTTACAGTTGAAAGAGAGTGTTGCAACTGGCACTGAGAAGAAGGAAATGGCAATTCAGCGGATTCAATGCTTTCATATCATACTCCAGTGATCTCGTTATGGAGACGGATACTCATCTTGAACATCCTAGCCGAAGCGAGCAGTCTATCGAATTCAGTCATGGTGACGCTGTGGAGCTATTACAATTGGTGAGCCAGATCGCGTGCCTGAAGCAGAAGACGCTGATGATCTAGACGCGGTCGTCCTTATTTTCATCCTTTCGAGCGATGTGATCTAGCTAGTACGGACGAAAAGTGCGGCCACCAGCGGCCATCTCCGAGGCTCAAATGCAAATAATGCCAAGCCGGCTACACCCACCAATCAAACATGGAGCAATCTTACAAGGCGCACGTGTTTCGCCGCATCAGGAACCAAATCGATAGGCAAGTGGATGCTTCCCTAGAGCGTTGTGCCTAAAGAAGAATTTGGACTTCAGGTTAGCTCGTTCGCGCTTCGAGATGTGATTTCGTCTAAGCCACCTCAAGAGTCTAAAATATCCTGCATCAGACTACGATGTGGCGCGCTCTTGCAGTCAATATTGGATAGAACAAGATTTGGATCGAGGCAATGGGATGGCTGCAGACTTAGATCTACCACGTGTCTGAAGGTGAATCTTGCATGATGCACCCCACACACTGGCGTGATAATGGGATCTAAGTGGCGTTGATGGCACTCACAGGGAATCCAGTCAGTAGAATCGATATTAATCATAATTGCTGGTGCGCAGCCGAATGCAGATTCCATTACCTCGCTTCCATCGGGCAGCAGCTTCATCGGACTTGGAACGTGCGAGGCGGGAGCTAGAGTTTTCATCTCGTTGATGTTCCCTTCGAGCAAAAGCAAAGTTCTGTATTAGTCTATCTATCTTCTTCTCGCATAGTACCATATACTCATTAGCCACAACCATGGGATGTTCTCTGTCTGGAGATAAGCAAGATGCCTAGAAATCAATGCAAACAATACCAAGCCTTCTGGCTCAGCAGCCAATTCAGAGACATGGTCATGCCGAAAAAATGCTGCGACCCATATGTCCTACCCTTAAGACTCCCCGAGATTACATACAAGGATAGTCTTTGCATGCGCTTGCGCCACCATAGACAACCTGGCCACAGGGTCCATTGAAGACTGTAAAGCCCAAGTCTGGTGGCAGAACTCCCACAACATCCGGATTGTAGAGGAAGGTGTTTCCTAACCATAGTTTCGGGTCACATTGCTCTTGGAAGTATAGCTCACAGTATGGGTAAGGAGGGTTGGCAAGGAATCCGCCGTAGGCACAACCCAGCATTTGACATGCAACGCAGCAATCGTAGGCTGAGGTGACGTCGATGCCAGTATTCGATGTGACATTATTGAAGGTGAGCTTATTGATGCCGTGGCCTGCGCCTTTGCCGAAGCCTTGGTTGATGAAGTTGTTGGAACCGCAGGCTTCGTACATAGTTGAGCTTGCAACAGTGGCGGTTGTTGTAGTGGTGACAGTGGATAAGGTACAGCTGGTCGGGTTGGATAGTGAGGAGGCTGAGGTGGTTCTTGCTTCACAGGTCAAGCTCTGTGGTAGCTCAGACGCGACGGTGGTGACTTGGCCTTGAGAGTTGATCGAAACAAACATCGGATCTGTACTCTGAGTTGGGAGTTGTCGTCGTCGGTTGGGATGGAGGGAGACTGAGTAGGTTTCGGAAAGGACGGGGGTGAAGCCAGGACTGGTGGGCACGGCTGATACTCCAGATGTGATGGTGGACGTGATGGTGACAGTAGGCTTGACGCGAGGACACCGAGTTGCAAGGGCCCGAGCGGATCCTTGGCCCATTGAGCCATGAGGAGTTGCAGAAGTCGCCGCGGGAAGCACGGCCAACGTTCCAGAGATTGAGTCTTGGGGTCGACAGCTGAGTGGAGTGGACAAGTCGATGGCAAGGCAAGCTGCCAGAATGGCGAAGGAGGTGGTAAGACGAGTGAACAGCATATTCGACGATGAGTGACTTAAAATGTACTGCTTTTTCACAATGGTAGTCTGAATTGCGTTTGGAATACGTAGGAGTATTACGGTTGAAGGAAGGGTGCAAGTGAATTTGGGAAAGAGAGAAGTGGGAAATGACTTGATGGTGTATTTGTTTCAGGCCACGCCTTCCATGATAGAGCTGGTGAAGAATGCGACTTCCCAACTAAACTTCAATACTCAATTGGTCTTGCCGCGTGGCTCCGTACTGAAATTCAGGTCTCACACTATATTGAGGCTCTGAAGATTTGGACCATATCATTCTTGAATGAGAGTATCACTTACCGATCCTACGCTCCTCTGATCTAGGAAGCTACTACACTCTACTAGCATCCACCTGCATGCAGATACTACAAAATATACACTACATCGTTGTCATCAGTATATCAAATAATATTCGGATTGACCGCTGGCATATGTTGAATGTTAGTAATGTCTTCGAAATGTTAGGACTGCTGGAGAAAAGCTATGGTCCTGATCTGTCTTCGGGATCGGGGCAATTGAAGAATTGGAGATGCAGTTAGCAGGTTCGCAGCTAGCGAAAGGGTCACTGGTGACGGTTCATGCGCCATTAAAGGATACGCAGAACAACATAGAGAGATCGAGTAAACATCGCATACAGGTGGACCCTCCTAGACCCTGCATGGCATCGTGACCCGCGCGATACCCGCAAGCTGCATGATCGATACTCCCATTTTCCTCACAACCCATGACTTTAACATTCCACTGAGAACATGTATTGGGGGAAAATACTGTTTCTGGTTCTTTACTTGGTTTGCACAAGCATTGGTTCTGATCATCAGCTATCGCCGAACTTATCCCGTTCCCCAGTCAATATGTCAACTTCAGTACATTGCGTAGATGATCCCAACTGGGTACTTCCGGGATATCGACAGCCAGACTGTAAATCAGCAATAGAACTTTTCCGTCATCATGAGGTAGAAAAGTATGGAGAATCAATGGTTGCCTTCATCGGACCAAGACAGCGCCGGCGACCAGGTGTCCTGTCAGCGCGAACACCCCGCAAATACGTCGTTGGTAAGAGCGTTGATGCATGATCATTACGCTGTAGTTGACCGGTTTGTTATGATGATAGGGAATTGTGTGATGGCCGTGATCATGCTGAGCCAATTCTGGCCGGGGCAGCTTCCTGGATTTGAGCCAAGAGTTCTACCAGACGTTGACATTGCCTCCTTCGAAGACCTCTGGTTTTCTGCTAACGAGGTCATATTTTCCTGTACCAGTACGGGTCGCGGAGTCGGATGGCACGAGGAAGGTAACGAAAACCGAGCTAGCGATTCATGTTCATGGCTGATTTTGAAGCAGGGCTTGAATTTGGCATCGGTACTTTCCTATGGGCGAGAAACTCGGTAATGGATCGTCGATTCTCGCTAGAAATGTTCCGACTTGAGGGAAGTCACGCATGAAAGAGATACCAAGCGGTTGAATCAGAGTATTCAGAATTCGAAAGTAAAAGCTTGTAAGGTAATCTCTGGGCATAAGTTCAAGAGCATTTCGCAAGGATTGATGATGCTCGTGACCCTACATCGTGTCGGGCGTGATCAAGTTCATGTAAGACGAGTGGTCCAGATTTGATGACAGAGACTTTTTGTGACATGGTGCAGCGTAATCCTTTGAGTTCGTCAAAAACGAAAACACTGTGGATACGTCGAAATTTTCTAATGGATAGATGTGTAATGCTGAATGAATTCATACATTTTGGCGAAGATGTCACGTCACCTGGTGTATGCTGGATTGAGATGTAACTTATGACTCGATTGAGATGTAACTTATGACTCGAAGGAGATGTAACTTATGACTCGAAGGAGTAACTGTGAGGAAATGACGCACGAGCCAAGAGAAGCCGTCCCCGGGACTCACGGGGTTTCGGACAATCTTGAAGCCGCCCTCGTAGGGCTGATGGCTGGACGCCGTTTAATTTAGATTGTCAACGCTCCTTCGGCGTCATAATGTTGGCGATGTGTCAGCGTCTTCTATGGTTCTAATATCCCCTCTCACCTGCTGCATATCATTACATTGCATTTGAGCGATCCCAAATACACATATAAGCCTCTTCTCCTAGTAAGGTATCACAGCATTTATCATTGTTCCCCTACCATTCAATGGCAGAACCCCCCGCAGGCCCTCCGCCCCCATCGGCCTCGAGCGAGCAGACACGTCTCAAAGGCCACATAGGCCATCTTACCAGACCAGAAGAAGCAGCATTGATAGACTTCAAAAACATCAGCGCCGAGCAAGGTTTGTATAGGCCGGATACAAACACCMACCGTGCAAGTCACGATGATGGCACTCTAGTGTAAAGCCTTCATAATCTCCTTCATCTCAGTATTTCTTACATTCTTGTAGACGATACCTTCGTGCTCGGAGATTTGTCCCTCAAGATGCACTTGCTCAATTCAAGGATACCGAAATCTGGCGCAAAGAGAACAATCTTGATGCTCTTTACGAGAAAATCGACATTCACGACTATCAGGAAGCTCGGAGCGTGGTATGTTCGAAAATTTGTGGTGGAAAGAGTGTCCAACTAAATTTCCATTCAGTATCCACAATGGACAGGTCGTCGCGATAAGCGCGGTATTCCAGTCTATCTCTACGAAGTTGGCAAGCTGGATTCCAAGAAGATGATCGCCTATTCCCAAGCAACGTCGAAATCCAAGATCAAGGGTGCCTCCCCATCCAGGATGCTGCGACTATTTGCACTTTATGAAAATCTGACACGTTTTGTTATGCCTTTGTGCTCTGCTGTTCCCGGGAGGCCCAACCCAGAAACACCCGTCGATCAATCAAACAATATTGTAGATATCTCCAGGGTAGGCTTGAAGCAGTTTTGGAATTTGAGGACTCATATGCAGGATGCTAGCCAACTTGCAACTGCACATTACCCTGAAACCTTAGACCGAATATTTGTGAGTGCACCAATAGCATTGCAAGATCAGTATAAGCGATCGAGAAGCCATATGACTGTCTAACTTTTATTAGATCATTGGCGCACCTTCGTTTTTTCCTACGGTATGGGGCTGGATCAAGAAATGGTTCGACCCAATTACGACTTCCAAGATCTTCATTCTTTCCCAGGATCAGGTAAAACCCACTTTATCCGCTTTCATGGATGTCTCGAGTATTCCTAAAAAATACGGTGGCGAATTGGACTTCGAGTGCGGCATGATGCCATCAATAGATCCCGAGATCCGAAAGTGCTTAGATCTCAAGAATCCCAAGCTCGAGGAATTGTTTCTGACTGGACCGACTCGATGGGTTGATGGTTCAGAAGGGGACATGGTTGCATTGAGTGTAGGCAGCATTGATGGCAAACCGCACAAGGAGGCGGTGGCAACGATGCACTCTTGGGCTGTGAGAACTGCTACTGGCTCTAGCAACTTTCAGAGAATGCATTCGGACTATTTCCAACGGATGGACTCGAATAACGATGGTGTAGCTCCGCTTGCTTATCAGCCAACCGTTGCGACGTCCAGCAGACCTCAGTCAAGGGGCGACGCCCAGCCACAGGCACCGATGCAACCGCCTCCACCACGACAGCCACCGCAGGCCTATGAGAGTCAACCTTCAGCATCGAGCATGCCACCGCCCCAAATGCCGAATCAACAAGTCCAGCAAATACCGGCTACATATATTCCTCCTACCACATCCCAGCCTCCGGCCCAAAATGGAGCCATCCCCGAAAGCAAAGCCGCTCTTCCTAATGGATCCATGCTGAAGAATCAACCGGCTGATTTGGATGGTCAAGTAGAAATGCCAAATGGTGGAGCTGGTGCGCCCACAAGCATCGGGATGCCTCCACCAGGGCTTCAAAGACTCGAGACGCAATATATGACACCGGCAACAGAGCCGTCAGAGTTGAGAAAATTCCAATAGTGCAGCCGGGAAGGTGCTTGGGATAAATTGGGGCTTGTCATGTGCGGGATGAACAGAAAGAATTGGATGGACACCAGGCCACTGGAGCAAAGTAGATACCTATCATGAGCGATGTTGGTGCGAATGAAATTTCTGTTAGCAGGCTTGACAAAGTCCTGTATGGTAGTTACGAGGTTGGAATCACGTAACCTATTGTCTCCTTACTGTACTTTCATTACCATACGTCAAACAGATATGTCGTGTATTCAAAAAGAAGGATTGCAAAAGAATCTCCCCGCTTCATCAGGGTGGCGACAGGAGACCCTGAATACTGTAGATTTTGGGATCCAATCGGGTATTTGTTGTCGTATTATGATTTGCCTTGCATACGCAATATAGTAGGGCTGAGCTAGGGTCGATTTTCAGGAACGCCTTGTTTACGCCCCAACTGATGATGTGGAAGTCTGCACACGCCCATGCCTAAGGTGCCACTTCGTCCAGCTCGTCCTGCTTTCCTCGCGAGCTTCTTCATCCCTTGTATCCTTCCCCGCAGATTCCCTTTTCACCGTCTCCGCAACCGTGATTCCCCGAGTACGAGTGACTTCAAGCAACCGCACCTTTTCAGTCGCCGTTTCGCAACCATGGCTCCCATAGAACGAGTCGCCGACAAGCTGGAAACCCCTATTCTCGATGATAGATCCTATAGAGTCATCAGACTGCCAAACAAGCTGGAAGCTCTTCTCGTCCACGATCCAGAAACAGACAAAGCCAGTGCATCCGTCAATGTCAATGTTGGCAGCTTCAGCGACGCAGATGACATGCCTGGTATGGCACATGCAGTCGAGCATTTACTCTTTATGGGCACTGAAAAGGTATGTCTACGTCTGAACTTGCTTTCCTCTCGCTAATCAGATTCTGCAGTACCCTGTCGAGAATGATTACAACCAGTATTTGTCGGCCCATTCTGGGTATTCAAACGCCTACACCAGTGCTACCGAGACCAATTATTTCTTCGAAGTTGCCGCGTCTTCTTCCCAAGATACAGATACAACAGCCCACGATCTTGCGACCTCACCTTTGCACGGGGCACTCGACCGCTTTGCCCAATTCTTCATCGCTCCACTCTTCCTCTCCTCAACTCTCGATCGCGAACTGAAAGCGGTCGACTCTGAAAATAAGAAAAATCTTCAAAGTGACAATTGGCGGCTGAACCAGCTCAAGAAATCTCTTTCAAGTCCAAAGCATCCTTATCATCACTTCTCCACGGGTAATCTACAAACCCTCCGAGACGAGCCACGGAAACGAGGTGTCAACATCCGAGAAGAGTTCATACAGTTCCACAACAAGCATTACTCCGCAAATCGCATGAAGCTGGTAGTATTAGGACGGGAAGAGCTGGACCAACTAGAAGCTTGGGTTGGCGAGCTATTTGCCGGTGTTGTTAACAAAGATCTGCCACGAAATAGATGGGACGGAGTGCAGCCATATTCGGAGAAGGAGCTTCTGACGCAAGTATTTGCGAAGCCCGTCATGGACAGTCGCTTGTTGGATATTTACTTCCCATACCAAGATGAAGAAGACATGTACGAAACGCAGCCAAGTCGATATCTCAGTCACTTGATCGGGCATGAAGGGCCGGGGAGTATACTGGCTTATGTCAAAGCTAAGGGATGGGCAAATAGTCTGTCTGCTGGCGTAGCACCAGTCTGCCCGGGATCGGCTTTTTTCACAATTTCGATCAGGCTCACAGAAGATGGGTTGAAACAGTATGAAGAGGTGGTGAAAGTTGTGTTTCAGTACATCTCTTTGATGAAGGAAGATAATCCCCAGCAATGGATAGTGGATGAGATTAGGGGTATGACAGAGGTCGACTTCAAATTTCGAGAGAAAMCCCCTGCCACTTCTTTCACCAGTAGGCTGAGTAGCATAATGCAACATCCGTTACCTCGAGATTGGCTTTTGAGTGGTACCAGTGTCATTCGCAAGTTTGACTCCAAAGATATTACCAAAGCCTTGTCCTACATCAGACCCGATAATTATCGCCTCACACTGGTTAGCCAAACATTCCCTGGTGACTGGGACCAGAAAGAGCAATGGTATGGTACGGAGTATAGGACAGAAGCCATACCAGCCGATTTCCAAGCCAGCATCCGCGAGGCTGCTGAATCAACCACGAAGAACCGAATACCAGATCTCCACCTCCCTCATAAGAACGAATTCATCCCTACGCAACTCAATGTGGAGAAGAAAGAAGTTATCGAGCTAATGAAAGCCCCCAAATTAATACGTAATGACGAGGCTGTGAGAGTCTGGTGGAAAAAAGATGACAGATTTTGGGTCCCCAAAGGGAATGTATACATTACACTCAGAAATCCTCTCTCCAAGGCTACTCCAGAAACGGCTGTCAAATCGAATCTCTATTGTGAACTTGTCAAAGACGCATTGGTAGAGTACTCATATGACGCCGAAATTGCCGGACTGGAATACCAGCTATCGAGCTACTCAGCAGGAATCGATGTTGAGGTTGGAGGATACAGTGACAAGATGGCAGTGCTTCTTGAGAAGGTTCTCGTGAGCATGCGTGACCTGGAGGTTAAGCCAGATCGATTCAAGATCATCAAAGAACGTGTACTTCGTGGGCTGAAGAATTGGGACTTTCAACAACCGTATCGGCAAGTGGGCGACTTTACCCGCTGGCTTGGGTCAGAGAAAGGTTGGATTACTGAGCAGTACCTAGCCGAACTCATACCGCTGGAAGCAGAGGATATTGCGAGCTTCTATCCACAATTACTTCGGCAGATGCATATCGAATTCCTTGCTCACGGCAATATCCACAAAGAAGATGCTCTTCGGATGACGGATCTGGTTGAATCTACTCTGAGGCCGCGGATTCTTCCGAAATCGCAATGGCAGATCCGACGAAACCTCCTCCTTCCTCCTGGCAGCGATTTTACATACCGTCGCACTCTTGGAGACCCGGCTAATGTCAATCACTGTATTGAGTACTACTTGTATGTGGGAAGCTTAGCTGATTACACGTTGAGGGCAAAGCTTCTCCTGCTGGGTCAAATGACAGAGGAAATCGGCTTTGATCAATTACGAACTAAAGAACAGCTCGGGTACATTGTGTTTACTGGAGCCAAACTTGCAGCTACCATAATGGGCTACAGAGTCATTATCCAATCGGAACGACCTACAGAGTACCTAGAAGAACGTGTTAATGCCTTCCTTGCACTCTTCGGCTCTCGTCTGGAGTCTATGGACCAGGCTGAATTCGAGGGACATAAGAAGAGTTTGGTCAATAAACGGCTTGAGAAGGTCAAGAATTTGGATCAGGAGAGCGAGCGCTTTTGGAACCATATCAGTGGTGAATACTTCAATTTTGTGCAGAATGAGACTGATGTGGCGGAGCTCAAACCGCTGAGTAAAGAGGATATGATAGGTTTCTTCAAGAGGTATATTGATCCTGTTTCGCCCACGAGGGCGAAGCTTTCGGTTCATATGGTTGCGCAGTCTTCGCCTAAGGCGTTGGCGGGGAGTATTGAGCCCGGGGAGCAGAAGGAGAAATTGGTAGCTATGCTGGCTAAATACCTCACTTCTGTGGGTGTGAACACGGATGCAGATAAGCTCGCCGCCCGTTTCGACAACGTGGATGTTAGCGGTGGTGATCAAACGGCTATCATCAACGCTATTTCCACCTACCTTCAAGAAGACGATAAACTTCTATCAGAGGACGACCGAGATGGTATAATTGAGCAGGGGAAACAGCTCCTGGGTACTGTACTACCCGGGTTAGGCATTGAGGTTAAGATTGAAGATGAGGAGGGGTTGCCGCCTGCGCCGAAGGTTAGGGGGACGGTGATGGTGGAGGATGTTTTTGAGTTTAAGAGTGGGTTGGGGGTTAGTGCTGGCCCGAGGGCTGTTAGGGGGTTGGAGGAGTTTGAGGAGGTGGAGGCGAAACTTTGATGGTGTGGGAGGGAAGAGGGGGATTTGGGGAGGCTGGGCGAGGAGGGAAGGGGGAGGGAGGGAAGGGGAGAGGGAGAAGGATGCATTGATGATAATGATTTGTAAGGGCGTATGATGGGGTGGGTGGCTCGCTTTGGAATTATTACAAGAAGTGTTTCTGCATGGATAGAGTAGAGTAGACTTTGGTGAGAGCGGTGTTGTGGCCCTCAAAGGGGGTTCGAGCGTATTGGGATGAGGACTGTTGTGTATGGAGTTATAATGATGTTTGCTTCATGATTTCGCTTTTAGATTGAGTTTTGGGAGGTTGTTGTTGGTATTTTCCAGCTCATTTTATGAAGATTGAATTTTCTGGAAGCTTTATTTCATTTTGTTACTTTTGACTCCTTGGGTATCATGATTTGTTAATTTATGCCGTCAATAGCATCCTCGTCTCCTCGAAAATGAAAGTCAATTGTTCTCCTTTCCCCTTTATCCTCCCATCTCTACCTATCCCTTTCCCCAGAGGTCTACGCCTCTTTGCATCCTCCCTCTCCTCACTCTCCCTGTTCTAACAATACCATTAACCTCTTCCCATATAACCCTTGCTCCCAACCATCCCCCTCAAATGTAGATATTCTCCAACCTTGTCGAGCGTCATGAGGTTATCAATGGCATTCCCATCCAAGTCATTAACACCCTCCCCCTCTTGAGCTTGAATTGCCTTGGTTGTAAACCTGCTGAATCTTCCTTCCTCTCTCTCTACCGTCTATGTATTTCCCCTCTCTCTCTTTCCACAGCTTGTAGTTGTAATGGATACCATAACTCATCAACAGTTGTCCCGTCCAAGACTCATTCAATCCCCCTTCTTCTCCCTCACTCTTCCCCCCTTGTCAACTCTCTCCCATTCCCTCCTCCCCCTCCACCCCCTCCAAACCTCCCAAACAGCCCACATCACCGCCACTGGCACAAGCAACCAGAATACCCACCTCCACACCCCCCGTCTCCCTTTCTCAACCTCCTTCATCACTTTCGCTACTTCCCTCTCCAAATCTTCCTTGGAATCATCGTTCCAAATCACATACCCCCTCCCTCTCCCCCTTCCCTCCGTCCGGAGAACTTTTTCGGAAACGCCACCTTGACTCGCTACCCTATCCATAGCTTCACTCTCACTTAAATGAACGTCCCTCGCCCTCAACCTTTTTAGTTGTATCTCAGGCGATGTCGCTATCATCAAAACCACGGGGCAGAATATATCAAGACGGGAGTCGTAGAGGAGGGGGATGTCGAGGATTACGGCCCAGTGGCCTTGGATGTGGTATTTTAGAATCAGTGTTGCTATGCGGAGGCGCACGAGGGGGTGGATTATGCTGTTTAGAAGCTTTCGGTCGCGGAGGCGGGAGGGGGTAGAGCCGAAGACGCGGCGGCCGAGGGCGGGGCGGTTGAGGGGGCGGCCTCGCTGGTGTTGTTCCTTTTGGTTGAGAATGAAGGGATCGGTTGAGATGGGCGAAGAGGAGGAGGAGGAGGGGGTAGATGGATCATCGTGAGAGGGAGACGACTCTTCAGCGGGGAGGAGCAAGTCTGGTGTCGTGGGTCCGAAGTGTTTGACGATTTTTCTGTAGCCGTAGGTTCCGGGCTCGACGACCTGGCGGGCGAGGAGGTCGGCGTCGATTATTGGCAATGAGTAGGGGGGTTGGGAGAGGAGGGTTGAGACTGTGGATTTTCCCGTGGCGAGGGAGCCGGTTAGGGCGAGGAGGAGCATCTTTTGGAACTGGAGGGTGGAGAGGGGGGACTGGGAGGTGGGGTAAGGTTGGAGAGGAGAGGATGAAACTTGGAGGGGAGGGGTATTGCGGGATAGATCAACGCATGGTTCTGGGTCACATGGTGAATGCGTGGATTAAAAGACGATGTATTAAATGTCGATATCTATCTCTGGAAGTGACGTAGGCTAGGCCTGATGTGACGGAACTAATCCCGACGTGGATTTTGTTTTCGAGACCAAGTGGTCTCTGGGTATCTGGCAGATATCTTTCGAGGTCTACATTCCTAGCTCTACCTTGTCATCTTCCTCCTCCTTCATCTCCTCATCCGCCTTTGTCTCTTCTTTGGGCTGAACGCCATTCGTATGTTGAGCTCCGCTATCCCCTCCAGCGAGAACCTTGATCCCTCCTGGGCCTGCCCCAAGCTCTCCACCTGGTGTGACCGCGCTCACATTGCCCTCCTCGTCCACAAATTCAAACCTGTATCTCGATAATAGATGGGGGATGGCGGATAATTGCGGTCCGTATCTGGCGGTGTTGTCATAAAGCTCGAACAAGGGAACCGCGAGAAGTTTCATATTCTTGGGTACACTGAGGACCTCTGCTTTCTCATCAGCGATCCGCCACTACGCCATTGATGTTACGAACAAGGAAGAGTAACGTACTGCTTTTTGGTAGTTGTAGGAAGTATAGCTTTTTGCACTCTTTCGGTCTTGTAACGTGGGCGGGCAAGAAAGGATACATGAACGTCTCGAAATTAGGCCTCCACCATTGCGCAAGCGTGTCGCCGATCTGCCATTCGTCGTTGACGCCTTCGCCGGAGAATTGGCTACCGACGGGTGCTAGGCGTTCGTTCAGGCGGAGCTTGAAGCCTTCGATTTCGTCGTCTTCTGCGCGGAGGTAGTCGCCTGGTCTGCGGCATATGTAAGCTAATTTCGTAACTTAATGGCTCTAGTCCGTCACGTACAATTTGAAGAAGGCGTTCGCAATCTGTAGCATAAGGATATGGGGATGGTTGTGTTCATGGCAAACGAGGATTCCCTCACATGTTCTTCGCATGCCATGCTGTTCATAGTGCTCCTCTAGCCTCTTTAATCTCGCAAGTACGGAGGGATCCTCCTCTAGCTGCGTCTCTTTCGTGCCAAAGGTGTAGTTGCTGAGAGGAAATAGGCGAATTGTGGGGGGCTGATTCGAGGAGAAGGACTTAGGGAGGACTGGTCTTCGTTAGATGAAATATCAGTATCGGACGACCTAAATTGAAAGGGATTACGAACGGGTAAGAAGTTTGAAGGGAGGTTGTTGTTATGGTCGACATGTTAAAGCATGCGGCGCTCAGATGTCGCAGTAGTGTCGTTTCAAGAAGGACGCATTCATTCTACTAGTGGATACCAGATGCTGGCAAGATCAGCGTAGCTTTTCGTCGTAGATATACAAGTAATTGAATTCTAGAAAGTAGCTCGCAGTGTCATTTGTTATTGCGTATCGCGTATGGCGCCAAGCCACTGTTTTCAGCCTCACTACTACCTTCACGCACTAGCGCTTGAACAACACCCTACCCATCGGGCGGTTTGGGCATCAGGCGTTCTCCTTAAAGCATCTTTTCAGGTCAATAATAAAATCGATGCACGACCAGTTTCGATTGATACACTCAATATCATGATTTGATCTTGGCGAGAGTTGCGTAATATCGGTGGTAAACAACTAGTCTTTCGCGTCGATCCATTCAGTTCCAATAACTAGATAGCTCAAGGTATCGTAACCCATTTCAAGATAGTGTGGTGGCATTGCGGCTGTGCTGTGCTGCTTCGTTCTATGTCGTACAAAGTTGGTTCAGACATGCCGTAGTGGCCGTCTGCCTCATACAAACTCATGCCCAAGGCTGGCGAGGCTTCAGCCCCATTACGAAGCCGAGAATAACATTTCCATCGAGGAACAACTTCCTTGTATATTTCCACTTTCATTTGGACGGGAATCCTTGCCTAGACACTCGGCTTTTGATTCTGGCGGCTTAGAAACACTTTGTACCGTCAGAGGTCGATACTTATGATTATGAGCTCTATTGACGACGTCCTCTTCGACGATTCGCCTTACTGTTACCAATTTGGGCCTGCCCCAAAAACTTATCTTGAGGTTTGGACGTTCGAGGTACCGTAGCAATACCCGTTGAACCTGGAAGTCATGGGAATCTTGGCAAAGTTCATACTCAACGGTCATAGGGGTCTGATCAACCATTACTGCGAGAAGGAGAATTCCGTGATGATGATTTGCACCCATGGATGAATCAAGAGGTCCTAAAATTCCTTTCTACCTTTTTTTTCCAATTCTTTTCGCTAGATTGTGCTTTTTCTCCCGCGCTCTACGAAACTTATTTCTGAATCTTTTTGAACCGTAGGGGATCTTTGCGCCACCAGTTGAGCACGACGGCCATCCAGTCAATGGCGGGCTTCGTTTGATGTACGTGTTCTGTTCCTTCAGCGCTGCCTAATTTCGATGAACTAATCGGAAACGGCGATTATGCAGCTGCTACTCTCGCACCCTAGAGACTCATTGGCATATTCCGTTTACCGCCCAGGAAGCATTTTCGCTCCTTGACCATTTGGACCTACCCAGAAGTTGGGTAAACTATCCGACAAATGAGGGCCTATGTCTAGTTACACCACCGGATCAGTATCTTAGAAATCATACAAAAGGAGTAGGCAAGTACGATCAAAGCTAGGTCTGGTTCCGTTCACGCAAGCTAATGACATTTTCAGGCTTCGGTATTTCAACTCCGGCTGTAGATGATATGTCCAGCTGCGCTCTTCTCTCCTGGAACCCCCGATCATGTGTGACAAGCGGGTATTTGTCTTATGATAAGTCGGCCCACGGTGTTCTCCTCATAAACCAATTACGTCGCCTAGGCAGCCAAGCAAGACTTCCGGGGACTTCAATGTTTCTATTGCTTAAGCTCTGGGTTGATGATTTACAGTCGGTCAAAGATGTAACCAGAAATACCGTGCTGGATGTTCGGCTCAAGCTGGGAACACTGGAACGTCATTATGGAAGGCCTATCTTCGAGGATCGTCCTGACGACCCAACCATATTGCACAAGACACTTATGACTGCTTTTGAGCGCTGTTACGACGTTCGCAAGATTTTCATAAGGCTGCTGATGGGTGCTCTCGTTTCTTGTATAGAAGGCCTTTTTCAAACGCAACATTTCCATGACAACACTTCGCTGCAAGTCGATTCATGGGAGCTCAGGCTTCAATTCAGCCAGCTCCGAGCAGTGATAGCTTCCATAGACGCCGATTTCGATAAGATTCTAGCAAACATTGATTTTTGTCAGAGAGTAGTACGTTGTCAGGTTTTCTTGAAAATCTGAAGCTTCTGGCTAAGCGATTTCTTGAATTAGCTCTACAACAACATGCAACAGGAGGATAATAAGATTAGTCGCTCCATCGCTTTGGACTCGAAAAAGCTTGCAGAAGCAAGTACCAGAGACAGCTCTTCCATGAAAGCAATTGCTGTCTTGACCATGGTGTTCTTACCGAGTACCGCCGTAGCTGTAAGTACTATATCAGTAACAAGATTGTTCATAGGTACTTGCTGAGTTGAAGCCATGCAGACTATTTTCAGCATGGGCCCTTTCTGGACGAATGAGCCTGGCTCTGTCCCTTCAGTCTCCTCGGAATTCTGGCTTTACTGGGCCGTCACATTACCGCTTACCACAGTGGTTTTGATGGTTTGGCAGACGTGGTTATGGATATATCAAAAACGTCAAAGACGTAGTTTGAAAGACATTGAGGAGGCTGCAGCGCCTATTTCGAAGGAGCTAGTCACTCAAGAGAATCGGTCGTTGGAACACCCGGCACAGCCAATGTCACCCTTTCACCGCCATAGAACTAGATCCTCTAATCCCAGTCAGCGTGTCTCCATACACCAGCATTTGGGATCTTTCCCATCAGTGCACAGTGCAAAACTTCAGCCGCAAGCCAGTCGCTGCTCATCAACTAGCAATAATTCTCAACCAAGCATCCCCTCGCAGGCCAGTCAGCACAGTAGGAAAACTCAGTGAGCATTATTGGCGGAGAAGGACGGTCGATTGAACGAAGACTGGCTCTTGAATGTAATAATGCAGCCAAGGTATTTTCTTGCTACTTCTCTATGCTTATTATAGATCTCACCTGCTCACTGATTGAATAAAGAGCCGTGCCCCTGACTCTCCTAGACATCATATGCTCAGATCGAAGAAATCGGAAATCGTTATAGCAGAGGGATCAGGGCAAACAGTCATGGAATATCAGCACCAAGGATGTTGATCAAGTCTACTATTATTCAATATTCGATCCCGATAACACCGGGAGTTCATCTACCTCAACACCATATTTCAACGATGGGCGACTGCATAAATATTACGCTTTCTTTACCCTACAATTATGTCCCTTATGACGCTTTACTAATGATGTGGAAGTAACACTGCAAGGCCAGGAGTAAACCTCTAGATAGGTTCGAAACGAAGGTATAGCAGGATCATCAACCAGCCAACCTACAGTCTGAATCGATCGGCGATCCTATACAAATTTCTCCAGGCGGTACAAATGCTTTCGACTGCGTACTACTGCTGTACTACGAAATGAAACAAGTTTATCTATCTATCAAAGATAAGAAACAGAGGAAAGCAGGACATGGGATGGCTGCATATGCACGACGTGCAGGTCGTGCCGCTCCGTCGACCGCTTCCCCGCCCGCGGCATGGTTGTTCCGAAGAAGCTCCATCAGCTGGCTGTACATCTTCTCCTCAGTCTGCCCACGAGATGTGCAGATCATGTCGCTTTGTTGACCGTTTCCCCACGTATTGGTTGTTCCGGAAAGGTCCCAGCTGGCATTGGCTGGCTGTACACCTTCTTCTCAATCGGCTTCGTATGACAAAGCTCTAAATGTTTCCCGCGATGTTATACTGCTCTCTCTGCTCTCAGGTCATGAGAATTATTCCCCAAAATCTAGTCGCTTTTGTCACTGAATGTCAAACCCGCAAATAACGAATGACAGGCTTTCGCTGTATCGAATGTTTTATTTCCTGCAAGGGCACGAGTTGCGCCGCACGCGATCAGCAACCTGTATAACCAAAGTGCTCGACCTCCCTTATCTTCTCCTACAATCGAACCTTTGTCTGGCTTGCCCGCCACATGGGTGCAGAAAGTCCTTCATTGAAGCTATCGATGTGTGCTCGCCTAGGTGCTCTTTATGTGATAGTTGCCAGGTAATATGACCAGAAAAACAC
Source organism: Opeltia flavorubescens (assembly GCA_000442125.1). Taxonomy (NCBI): domain Eukaryota; kingdom Fungi; phylum Ascomycota; class Lecanoromycetes; order Teloschistales; family Teloschistaceae; genus Opeltia; species Opeltia flavorubescens. The sequence continues at coordinate 1,104,082 of KE546981.1, forward strand.
AGCGGTCTCCTTGTTCTCTTTCTCTCTATCTCTCTCTCTCCTATCGGTCTAAGTAGACGTCTTTCCACGCTTGCTTCAAAGATACTTCATCGAACAAGCTATTTCTTTTAGGAAACCACGACCAATCACGTCTCTGATATTCGATATAGGCAATGGCGCCAAGCAATAGAGGATGGAATGAAATCGCCGTTGGCATTACGCTTGTCATCTTAGCAGCGATTGCTGTAGTCCTAAGGCTAGTGGCAAGGTTTCGACGAAAATTGCCGTTGCAAGCGGATGATTGGTTCTGCGTTGTGGGCCAGGTAATGTCTCCTTTCTCTGCTTCGGACATTATTAATGGCTTTCGGGAAATCAATAAAATTGACCGGTGAATGTGTAGATACTCATCTTCGGCATGCTGGTTGTGCTGGTGCTATGTAAGTTGTCTGATAATTCAGCAATAATTTCAACCTCGTTGGCCGGCATGATTGCTGATACTGCAATTTGACTCAGGGGCTTCTATAGGTGGTAGCGGGAAGCATTTCAAGACCCTGACGGTGCACGAGCGAACTCTTTTCTTCAAGGTGAGCCGTTCTCTACTCGGCTTGACCCTGTTCAATTTCGGGCTGCTACTGATTTGAATTTCTCAACAGATCTTCCTCTCCAACGAGCTCATCTACGTTCTCGCTTCCCCGGCTATCAAATTATCCATCATCTTCTTCTACCGCCGCATCTTCACCGTCCCGAAATTCCGCAGAGCGTCCGCTGTGGTCATCGCACTGACTGCCGCATGGGCGATTGCAATTTTCAAAACATTCCACTGTTCCAGTGCAGACCGTTGGCCAAGTATTGGGATCGGACCAGACCGGGTTATTGCATCGATGGCTTGACGTAGATTGTTGCCAATCAGGCTGTTAATATTGCTCTGGATTTTATGATTCTTGTGTTGCCTCAGCCGATGATTTGGGGACTGCATCGACCGGCGAAGGATAGAGCTGCTTTGTCGGGATTGTTCTTGGTGGGCGCTTTGTGAGTGGTGTCTAATTTGCTGATGATCATGCTGCTTAATGTATATGCTGATTGATGGTAGTGTCTGTTGCGCGAGCGTATATCGCGTTGTCGCTTTGAAACAGATTTATCCCAAAGACTTTTCATGTGCGTTCTCCCCCTTTTTCCTCCTTTTCCGCCTGTTGGTCCTTGCTGACTGGGACTATCGACAAAAACTTTTTTTGGCAATATAAATCGACTGACAAATTTTATCTTCTACAGATACACAATACCGAGCCACAACATGGACCCTCGTCGAACCCTGCATCGGCCAAGTATGCGGTTGCCTGCCAACCATACGATCACTTCTCACCACCGGTACTCAGAAAGCAAAGAAGCCAGTCGAATTTCCCGACTTTGTCAAGAAAAATATTCCGAATATGTTCCTTGACCGTAAGCATTCTAGAGCAGATTCGAGACTTGGTAGCGAGGATAGGTTTGATTATTTAAGGATGCAGGATCGGCGGGTGATTAGTGAGAGGAGTGTGGAGAGCGAGAGGAGGGGGGCTGAGAGGGGGGGGATGGGGAAGAGTGAGGTGGAGGTTGTTTGAGTATGGTTTTTGGGTAAGATGACTTGCAGAGATGGGGACGAGGCAACAAAAGGGAAATAAAAGGACTAAGGTGAAGAAGCTGTACAACGCATGATAGGATGAAGGTGCGACGATATCACGGGAGATTGCTGAAATCACGCACACACTTTAAGCGATTTTTCAGGTTTTTTTGGCTAGGTTAATATCATACGTATTATTTCCTACTTCTCTTCTCAACCCGGAGATCTTTCACATCATTCAAAAAACATCACTATGGGTCATCTTGATAAATTATCACCGACTCAGTTCCCTCAGTAAAATCCGAGAAACTTGGCTCGAAGCAATGGTGGCATGTGACGAGATGAATATCGATGGCCTTGATGATAACTATAACTATAATGGGCCAAAATATGCTATTCTCATCTTGAAAGGGGCCCTACCTAGGGAAAATCTATGAGCTATTTGTCATCTAGTACAAAAACACCTAGACGTGCATGAGTAGATCACTAATTAAGCTATCGTCACAGAAGTATATGAGAGTATCACATAAACGGAACAATGTTTCTTACAGAGTAAGCATTGAAATTCACTCGGTCTATATAAAAGTAGACTCGCGGATATGCCCCATTGGTATCAATGCGTAAAGAAGAACTCCGGCTGTGAGCGAGGCTTAGAGGTATCTATATAGAAACAGTACTCTTCAAATCTCCGTAAGTATAGATGGACCTTTTTTTTCAGTCAGTAAAAATCTAAGGAGCTGCTACTTATTCGTCTGTGACAATCATCCTTCACATATACTGCGTAGCAGCAACGTTCAAATTCATGCTTTTAATAACGGCGAAAACTTTTCAGTGGCCTTCACAGATCGAAGTTGAAAAAAATGGATTCGGTATGAGGTTTGATAGGAATTTTGAGGATTGAGAATTTTTATAGATATCATCAGGTTTGATTACTGAGGGGGGTTTTTTCGGGGAGGGGAATTTGGAAATAACTAAGGATTGGAGAAGGCGTGTGAGTACGCTAAGTTTCATGTGATTTATGTTGAGAATCAAGGATGCTTTTGGCATGGGAGATGGGATGGGCACGTGGTATACGTGTACAGTTTTTCTCGAAGATTTGTCATCAGTTGGTGGGTATGAAGTGTAAGGAGAGAAGTGGTATGAGAAATATTTATCGTGGTGTCCTCGCAAAGTTGGATGGAAAGCTCACAACACACGTAGAAGATAGGGGAGGAATATCGTTGTATTTGGATTTGAAGCAGTCATTATGCCAGAAAACAGTTTGCTGTATTAATCTAGCTATCTTCTGAGGAGTATGGACATTACCCAACTTCGTCCAATGTATTTGTAACAAATTTATCGCTTGAAATCGTTTATCGTGACGCGTAAGGCTGGGGTCCCGCCCAGCAGGCGAAGTTGTACATTCAATCCAGCGACCCTGCTCTGTAGCCGAATGAGGAGACCAGCCATTGACAGCATGTTCGAATAGTAGTGCCCGGCATTTTAAACCACTCATCTACCTCTTGATCTCGACCTCGACCTTCGACTCGATCTTTCTTCCCGTTTCTCACCGTGCTTGCGCCCGCTGATGGCACCGATTATTGCTCCGCCTAACGTTCCAACACCGGGTCCAAGCAAGACATCTCCGAGCAATCCTCCGCCGGCAGCACCGAGAAGGGTGTCAGACTTTCCACGCTTCTCCCTGGTCTTGTGATCGTGCTTGTGCTTTCGATTGTGGTGGTCGCTCGATTGGTGGGCAGCGAGTGGAGGACGGGGGCGAGGGCTGTGACTATGGGGTCGCTGAGGTCGTTGTGCGTTTGTAGGGTATCGAGGCTGCTGCTGGAATGTCGGAGGTGGGGCCTGCTATTGTGATGGTCAGAAACGCAGAGGTCTATTGGGAGCAATTGAACATACCTGCTGAGGGAAAGGATATGGGCTATGAGGTTGATTGAACTGAGCGTTCGGGTGGAGGTGTGTACCGTACAACTGCTGTTGCGATGCCTGAGGCTGCGGCGGCGGTCGTCCGTAGCTGCTGGGGTGAGGTGAAGGATGGGGCGATTGTTGATAAGGTGGAGAAGGTCCTTCGGGATGTGGTGGAAAAGTGGATGAGCCCGCGAAATACTCCTGGCTCGCCATGATGATATTCTGCGATTTGATAGTTGTAGGTGTTGGGTGTAAGCTGACAGTTGCGTTCTGAGAAGGCTACGTTGAAGGCCAAGAGCGTAGATGCGTGGCGACTTGATTGCCAAGTTAAGGATGTATTATTATCCACCAGTTATACATTGGGCCCGTATGGCTCAAGGCGATTTGTACGGCTGATCAGCGACACAAGTCAGGGGATTTGTACATCAGATGATATGACGTCACACAGCCTCGCCCCACTGAGTCATCCAAAGGGCTATGGTGTGAGCAGAAGCACAACCGCCAGGTTGATCCAGTTTATCAGGGTCTTGTTGTGGAGAGTATATCGAACGCGCCATGACGAGTGCCAAACAAGAGCGTTCTTCGACAGTAACCAACCGGGCAGCAGCGGCTTCCCAGGAAATCTGAATGGCTATGCGTATCGAGCGGAGGACGCGTTTGATGCAGTATGCGTTGCTACCAGGTAAACCACGGCTGGGCCATTTGGAACAGCAGAACTTCCCCACAGACTAGAGAGCGCCTAGTACATCAATCAACAGATACTATCCAAACGATAGATATATGATACATCATACATGCTTGGAGGCGAGGGAACGACGACAATGTGCCAAGTCTGCTAATAGTCCTTTTGGATCTAACTCGATCGAATTTAGTTCGTAGAAGTACACAGCCAATGGAGCTGCACGCATCACATAGCTCTCATGAAATGTAGCTCAAGTGCAAGGTCTGCAAAGACACTCCGCCTTTCCAGTCCAGCACAGACATTACCTACATGCAGCCCTTGCCATTCAGAGAATGTCCGTTCCTCCGCGCGGAGGGAGCGGTAGCTCCGCCATGTCCCCACGCCCCGACACCTCCCCTGCTCAATCTCCTCGCTTTCAGCATGAGCCCAACAAGCCAGACGGTGAGGGCTATTACAGCAGAAGGCCATCAACAACAAGCTCGGTGACATCGATTGGGGGAGCTCTCGACTCGGTCCACGATGCTTCAAGCCCCATACCTGAGCTGGGTAATAATGGTAAGAAGACCGTCTACATCATAAACGTCGAGGTTATTGTCGATATACTAAGTCCATGCGGTCTAGCCATTTCAACTTTGCTCCAACCTCCTATTCTTCGCTCAGGACTTAATCCCAAGGCTCCTACTCCATCTGGCTTCAAATTACCCTCAACGAGAGACATTCCTCCTGTGACCCTCACCAATATCCCACATATCGAATCCTCCGTGTTTCGCCCATACCTGAGTCAAGCAGGGTCGCTCTATGATGCATTCCAACGTGCCAGAGAAAGTAACAGCAATGCACGACCACGAGCTTCATCTAAAGGTCGTGGGCCACCATCATCGCCCGCAACAGAATCCTCTAGACGCCAAGGCAGCCTATCCATCTCCTCGCATACTGATCCAGTATCTCCTGCTTTGGATTCTCCATCAAAGAGACCTCAGCCCGGCCGAAAGGGTAGCGGTGGGACGGGCCGCAGAGGACAGTTGGCCATGACCCCTTTGTCTACTATACCATCTGTTTACTTCGAGCCCGATTTCCACCTCGAAAACCCAAGGACCTTTGACATTGTGAGTGAGCGCTCTGAGATTGCTCGACCATCGTCAAGCGCCAACGGTTCGGTGATTGCACCCGGTCCTGGAAGGAAGGCTTTAGCATCGAATGCAATCTTGCAAGAGAAGTTATCGTGGTACATGGATACGGTCGAAATGCATCTCATCTCATCTATCTCAACGGCGTCGACTTCTTTCTTCGCGGCGCTTGGTTCTCTGCGGGAACTTCATTTCGAAGCCTCCGATTCAGTGGCGAAGATAAAGAGTTTAAGGGACGATCTGGCAAAATTGGATGAAAATATGGCTGTGGGTGGGCTCAAGGTTGTAGCCATGCGAAGGCGACGGGAGAATATGCGAAAGTTGGGGGACGCTGTCCAGCAGCTCCGTGATGTGGTCGAAGCAGTCGCACATTGCGAGGAACAAGTTGAGCAGGGCGATATTGAGAATGCGCTGAAGGGTTTGGCAGATGCCGAGAGACTGATCGCTGGGGAAAGGGAGGCGCCGAAGGGACAACCGCATGACAGAGAAAAGCTGCCAGTGCTCATTGATTTGCGAGGAATTAAAGCGCTTGAAGGCGCTGACGATGAAATCGCCAAATTGAGAAGGAGAATTGGAAAAGGCTTCGAGACAAGATTCCTCCAGGCACTTCTTAGAGATTTGCGCAAGCATGTTGACAGCGTMCCTGCCGTTGTCACGTTTCAAAGGTGGGATAAGGCATCCCAACGAACACGTGGTCATCATGATCGGACTCCGTCTGCCTTCCCAGCTTACATACAGATGGATGATTCTGTGCGAAGTGCTCTTCGCTCGAGTCTTGAGGGACTGGCTCAAGCCGGAAGTATCATGCCTGCAGCTATGGCTTTCCGCGAGGCCGCACTACGGGAAGTCAAGACCTTAATCAAACGACCGTTACCCAGCTCCAACGACGATGACGCCGAATCTACCATGTCAGCTTCCACTCAAGGTGGACGGCAAAGGTCACAGCAAGAGAAGTCTTCGACGCTAGCCCGAAACTTAAGAGCTCTGGACTCAGAGGATGCCGAAAGCATGCTCAAGCAGATGTACTCAAATGTTGGTGAGGCCCTCCGTCGACTTGGTACGCAGGTCAAGGTCCTCCTCGATGTGACCAGCTCCTTTGCCAGTCGGCCCGTTCCATCCGGAATGAAATCGCCACTCAGTCCACCAACATCTGTAAGAGATAGCTACATGGGAACACCAGCTGCGAACATCACTATCCAGGCACCTGTGCACCAGGAGGAAATCCAGCAAGCCTTGGACATGTCGAGTCTCCTTGGTCAGGCAGTGGACATTGCCCAATCCCAGATCACCAAGGTTCTCAGAGCTCGGTCGGAACAGAGCACCCGTCTACCCCTACCACAATTCCTGCGATACTTCCATTTAAATCGAATGTTTGCCGATGAGTGCGAGGCTGTATCTGGTAGAAGTGGTCAAGCTTTGAAACAAATAGTGAATGCACATATCAAGGACTTCGTTTCGCAATTTGGCGAGAACCTAATGCAGCGACTCGTTCAACGCATGGACGCTGATCGTTGGGAGGCAAAGGACTTTGGCGATCATGAGAGCCGAATATTGGGTAGGATACTGGAGGCGAGCACGAAGGAGGTAGAATCATGGACTAGGGCTTGTGTTGTATGGGAAACGGCCAAGGGCGAAGTCAGCGGTGAAGCCCTAACAAATGGTGAGATCGATGGCCAGAATGGAGAAATAAATGCACAGAAAGACAAGACACGCAGCGCTGAGATTGACGAGCAAAAATACATACTGACGGATTCAACGTTGTTGGTACTGCAAGCCATTGAACAATTTGAGTCTCTGATCACTGGGATCCCGAGCATGACACAAGAAATCACTACTATCCTCCTAGAATATCTTCGACTTTTCAATTCACGCTGCCAACAGCTCGTTCTTGGCGCTGGAGCTACTAAGATCGCTGGGCTCAAGAACATAACCACAAAACATCTAGCGCTATCGTCTCAGGCTCTCAGCTTCATCACGGCATTGATCCCACACATTCGTGAATTCGTGCGTCGACATTCGCCGAGCTCTGGTCAGTTAATGATTGAATTCGATAAAGTCCGGAGACTCTACCAAGAACATCAGTATGGGGTCCATGATAAGTTTGTTGAGATTATGAGTGGACGAGCTGGTGCTCATGTCAACGGTCTAAGGAAGATCAATTGGGATGCAACAGGAAAGGATACGCAGGCTGTCAATCAGTACATGGAGATTTTGGTTAAGGAAACCTTGACATTGCACAAGGTGCTTAGCAAGTTCCTGCCGGAGATGACGATTAGCATGATTATGGATCCTGTTTTCAACAGCTACCGTGACCAGTTGGGTAAAGGATTTCAAGATATCGGGGTCAAGACGGCCGCTGGAAAATCAAGGTATTCCAATCCAATGCTTTTCTTGCATGCCAAAGATCAGAAATAACCAGCATTGTAGGATGATTCATGACATCGAATTTCTTCGGTCTCGTATGAGCAAGGTGGAAGGGTCTGGCGAGCTTAGCCAGTATCTCCTTCAAGTGGTTAACGACAAACCTGTCGCCCAGGAGGTGGAGAAGAAAGAGGAGGGAGCTGAACCAAAGAGCATCCCGGATATGCCATCGGCAAATGGACGTCCAGTCGAAGAGCAATCGGACGAAAAGACTTGAGTGTTTCTCACGATCTGCAATACAATCGGTCGAGGTCTAGGGAAATGTGGAACAATCTCGACAAGTCAGTCACTCTCTCGTAGGAGACTTTTTCGATTACCGGCCGACAGCCTCGGTTGAGTAGCATAGACTCGCGCGCAGGGCGTTCTTCGACCAGACGACCAGCCGAGAAGGATACACCGCAGCGCAGCGTGTGAATCATGAAGCCTTATCTCGCATCTTATTGGGCCTACAATCTTGGACGGGAACGTATTAAGATATGAGTATGGAACTGGTCTGCCTTCCCTACACTGGTCTACGTTGGGCATCCGTTGCCCTGTCTCGCTTTCCACAGCGACGGTTGACACAGAAGCTCACGTTGTAAATTGACATCATTCAAGGCTAAGATGATACTCGGTGAGCGGTTTGTTCGACCAGAGCGACTTCGATCTATACCCTCTCTTTTACCTATTGCGCGAGCCGTTCATGTGTCGTGCCCCATGCAGCAAGAAGTGGTTGAACCGGGATCTTGGAATATCAAAGAGCCGAGGGATTAACCATCTTCAGATGACCACAATATGCTGCAGTCAGCCTACCCGAGGTTGTTATAAAAGTACTGCAGTTGGATGACTGACCCGCCGAGGGAGAGTGTTTGGAACCATTGCAGGTATGATCGGCACGGCACTCAAGCTGCTAGCTTCATATAGAATTCTTAGGTTCGACGTCGCTACCACTGCTTATGCAGCGTCGTACAGAAACTTTGTCCTTCACCTGCAGGTATGTCACCTTATACATTTCTGGGGGAATTGCAAGCTCGCGCATGGACTCTAGGCCCTACTGCCGCCCAATCAAGGTAGGTAGACTCAACATCATGTCAAAGCGCATCGAGATTTTCCTTGAGTCGGTGTGAGCTCTGGCTTTGATCATCTGAGCAAAGCTGGGGAATGAACATGTTCTACGTCACGGATCGTCTCCTTCTGGCCTTTTACTCAATGCATTATATGCGAAAGAAGTAAACCCCGTGTCATTTTCCCCACCGTCCTGTCTGAAATGAGTAACCGTTCGCGCATGATAATATGAGCACCCGCGAATCATGTAAGTCCTGCCTTATTATGAGCTCCTTTTCATGTGGATGCGAATATTGTTCGTTGCGACCCCTCATTTGGCACAGCATATCCAGACTTTCGCATGTGTATACTCATCCTATAGGCTACCTTTAGAGATAGTCCCGCGTCTTGCCTTCCCATTTAGGTAATTGCATTGATATCATAGTCTAATTCGGACATGCGCGGTGAGGCTCAAAAGTGGTGTGATGGAAACGGCACAATCATTCTCGTCGGCCATTTCTGTTCATCAACATATTGCAGCACATCTTCGTTCTTACTCGGTACCAAGTTCTGTTGGAGGTTGTTTCTAAGCAAGGAGTGTAGATGACCTCATCCACGCAAACGTTAATTTGACTTCTTCATTTTCGGCATCACGGGTCGTTCTTCCGTTGACGATTGACCGCGGCCTTAAGTATGACTGAATGATCTCTTCTTCCACCGTCTTTAGCTTTTCCACCTTCACTATTCAGGTCTTGTTCCTTCGCCAATAATGATGTCAAGCATGATGAAGCAACCCATCTCAATTATCCTCTTGACCTGCTATCTCGTCTTGCACGTCGCCGCATTTCCTCATTTGAAGGAAGACGTGCTCCAAGACCTGATCAAGCGGGAATCTGGGTCCAAGGCCTGCCCTTTCGCTCACGACTCGATTCAGAAGAGAAAGAAGCGCCAGCTCCGCTTCGATCCCGCTACGCAGTATGTCTCAACTACTGGTCAGCATGCTTTTATTCCTCCGAATTTCGATGCTGGTGATAAGCGTGGTCCATGCCCTGGTCTGAATGCTCTTGCAAATCATGGCTACTTACCTCACAACGGCATTGCTCCAGCCACGACCATCATTCAAGCCGTCACCCAAGGTATGACTATATCTTGACTTGACTGCATTTAGGACTCGATGTATGGCTAACGTGCTGGCAGCTTACGGCATGGCTGATGACCTCGCTACGTTCCTTGCCGTATACGGGACCGTATTTGATGGAGATGCTGTCTCCTTGACACCCGGATATTCCATCGGTGGTCCATCGGCACTTGGGGGAATTCTAAGTGGCACTGGTATTTTGAGAACACCATCAGGCTTGACAGGCTCCCACAACAACTACGAAGCTGATACCTCGTCTACCCGTGGTGACCTTTACCTTGCGTAAGCCTCAAGCTCCATGCCATCTTCAGGCCTTGAATTGCTTATCAATTTGCAGCGGCAATAACGACGTTCTTCAAATGGATTTGTTCCAACAATTCTATGATGCTCTTCTCGTTGACACGGTAAATCCCACCTACCTTTGCACCTATTGAACCCTTGAACAGCCTGGACTAACCACGTCTGATCTCCAGCCCGCTCCCCAACAATACTCCGCCCTTTTCCCTTTCCGCCAAAGCCGATTCAACTACTCCATAGAAAATAACCCCTACTTCTTCTTCCCGCAATTCGCCGGCGTCCTCGTCGCTCCCGCCGGCTACGCCTTTCCTCCCGCTATGATGTCTAATAAATCTGCACAGTACCCACAGGGCTATCTCGACAAGGAGACTTTCAAATCTTTCTTCGCTGTCTCGGGTGAGCCGGGTAGTTTCACCTACAAACAGGGGTATGAGCGGATTCCGGATAATTGGTATAAGAGGGCGGTGGGGGATGAGTATAGTATTCCTGAGTATGTTATTTCCTTCACTTTTGTGTCCCTCAACTCTCTTGCTTCGTCAATCTCTGCATTCACATAAGTGCCTCCTCTTCACTCCGTTGTTCTCTCCACTGTGCCCTTCCTTTTCTGTCCCACAAGGACATCGTTTACCCTTCCCATTCCATCCCATATTCCAAAAAACTTTCTCACTCAACTCCTCCTCCCCCCGTCCCTCACGCACATACTTACCCCCCTCCTTCCACAGCTTCCTCCTCGACGTCCTCCAATTCGCCACTCAAGACCCCCGCCTCCTCTCCATAGGCGGCAACACCGGCACCCCCAACTCCTTCACCGGCATCTCCATCACAGATTTCACCTCTGGCGTCTATAATGGCGCCACCCTTGCCCAGGGCAACAACCTCCAATGCTTCACTTTTCAACTCATTCAATCAGAAGCGCCGGGCTTGTTGACGGGGGTTTATGAGGATGTTACGAAGGCGTTGGGGCAGTTGGATGGGGTTATTGGGAGTGATTTGGAGGGGTTGGGATGTCCGCAGTTGGAGGGGGTGGATGAGAGTTTGTATGGACAGTTTCCGGGGTATGTTAGGGCGAAGGGGGCGCGGAAGTAGGGGTCCGTCTTGAAGATTAGGGAGAACGGGGATGAGCGTGTTTGGGGGCAGAGCTTACTATTCAGGGGGGGTTTGTGGTTGCGCTTTTGCTAGTATGGATTGTTGCGTATGTATGCTTATAATTATATTGAGATGGAAGAGGGTCTGTGACTTCTAGGTAGGCACGAATATAATCTTGCACATTGTAGCACTATTCTTCCCGGATGTTAGTTTGAGCTGTATAAATTGGTGGTAGCAGCAATGTTGTAGATCAATTTTCTTTGCCACCGTATTGAAAGCAACGGGTTGAATTATTGTCTTCATTCCCTGTAGCTAAAACTCCGTTCTAATCTTAAACAGCCCCCTAAAGGCAATCTAAGCTCTAGTTCTTCCCACTCCTCCACCACTACCCATCACTCCCCCCTCATCTCACCATCCCTCTCCCCCCGACCCACCTCCCTATCAGCCTCCCCCCTCGCCCTCAGATCCCTCACAAGCGCCTTCGCCTCCTCAACCTCATACCCATCCTCACAAAGCTCATTCGCCAACTCCATCGCCCTACCCAACTCCCCCCTCCCAAACGCAAACTTCGCAAGCCACATCCGCGCTCTACTCGTCGTTACCGTAACTCCCGTCCCCGTCCCCTCTCCCCCCCATCTGCCATCTCCGTCCGCTCCCGACCCGCCCACCCCCACGTCCGCGTCCCCCACTTCGGGGTCCGCGGGCCCATCTTCCTGCGCGAGCACGAGTTCCATGCATGATGCTGCTTCTGCGGTATCGCCTAGGCGCTCGTGCAAAAGCGCGATGGGAAATAAGATCTCCGGATCGAGGAATACGTTTGTGAAATCACTCGTTCCGCTCCCGAAGGAGGAGGTTACATTCGCAGCGGGCTCGATGTACGCTATATTCGCCACCAGAGCGCGCTTATAGGCTTTTATCGCTTGTAAAGGTTGTTCGATCTTCTCATAGCAAGCGCCCAGGGCTTGCCACATTTGCTTATCGTACGGACGGAGGGAGGCGGCGCGCTGGAAGTAGAATAAAGCGTAATGGTGCATTTCTAGTACTTCATATGTTTGGCCCAATCCGTACCATGCTCTATAGTCCTTTCGGTTTGTGTCGACGGCGCGGCGGTACGACTCGATGGCGGCGTGGGTGTTTTTCATTTCGACGTATTCGTGTCCCATTAGGGTCCAGGCGGAGAGGAAGGTGCGGTCGAGGGTGAGGGCGCGGCGGAAGTACATTACTGCTTTTTCGTGGGAGGAGGTTAGGGAGTAGTAGTTTCCGATTATGCAGCAGGTTTCTGGGCGGAATTTATCCGTTGCGGTGGCTAGTTGTGCTAAGAAGGCTAATTTGGGGCGGTCGAGCATTACGTAGAGGAGGTTTGAGTAGTGGTCTAGGGAGTCTAGGCGGTGGGGGTCGAGGTGGAGGATTGAGGCGAAGATGGATTCGGAGGTTTCGTAGTCTTTTGAGTGGTAGTGGAGGAGGGCTAGTTGAGTGCGGAGGAATGTGGAGGTGGGGAAGATTGTGGAGAGGGAGGAGAGGGAGGAGTGGATTTCTGGGGTTGTGATGTAGAGGGATTGGTTTGCGTCGAGGTTGAAGAGGAGGGTTAGGACGTTGTGGGGGAGGTGGGGGTAGATGGATTGGAGCTGTGGATGGATTAATGTCAATATTGGTAGAAGGAAATGCGAGTTGGAGGACAAACGTACGGCTTCGACGTTGTTGAGGAGATCTCGGAGCTCTAGCCACGCGCTCCAGTTCCAGGGGTTTAGCTGCAGGCTTTTGAGGAGGTATTGTTTCGCGTCGTTCTCGCTGTGCCCTTTTACCAGGACGACGCCGTAGAGATATTCTAGCCATCCGTGATTTCGGTTGGTTTTCCCCTGGGCTGTTCGTTCTTCGAACCAGGCTTCTAGATTCCTGCCGATGCCTACGAGCTCTTTGTTGATGACTGCTCCGCTGTCCATGGGACCAAGAATCATTTCGGCATCTTCATCTTTACGCTTTTCTCCTGCCATGTATTTGGCGTAGAGGGCTAGGAATAGGGATTTCTGGCTCAGACGCGGTAAGTCGATGCCAGGTGGTGGGGGTGGTGATTCTTCTGCAGGAGGAGTTGCGGCGGCTTTTCCCTTTCCTTTCGAGTCTTTTGTCGGCGTTTGAGTTGGTGTTTCGGCTGTCGGCGATGACGGAATATTGATGATAGGATTGGGAGGTAGGAAAACGGCAGAGCAACGATCAAACTCTCGACAGTCGAAGTAGGATTTTGCAAGAAGATACTTGCCCACTTCTTGGGCTTCGAGGGTTTTTTCCTCCACATCATCTGAGGTGGAAAAGATGGACAGATTCTCATACAAAGCTTGGTCTGCGTCTTTCATGGGAGAATCTGAATCAGCATCGTCTGGTGAGGGGAAGTCGGAGAGATTCGGTAATGAAGATGCCAGTTCTGCGAGCCTGGATAAGCCACTACTCAGCAAAGAGATCGAGATATGAAAGGATGTCATGACGGACCATTTTGCAGACTGATATAGACAGCGCTCCGAGCATTGGACGGAGGCTTTCAGGATATTTTTGCGAAGTCCGATCGCTTGGTCCCGAGTGAGGGTCGTCATCTTACCACCCTCGCTTTACAGCAGATAGTTGAACAAGACAAAGAGTCACTTCACAGCTACTTTCTCCAAAGTAAACTATAGAAAGAGAGGAAATGATGAAGCTATGTTTCTACATCGACACAAATAGACTGCACAAAAAGGCGCGCGTCAGGGCTGAGTTCTGCGGATCAGACAATATTTGTTGGATAGAAGAGAACAGAGAGTATCGAGCTCCTTACTACCTTCGATCTACCATTCAGATATAACCCTATCATCTCCCATCCATGATAGCTGTCTACGAAGCTGCGATCAACACGAATCTGGAAGAATGTCTTGGCATTGACGGTGGACATCCCTGCTGCAGATCACGGAATCAGAATCCTTCGAGAAATCGCAAACAAACATCAGCATCCTCAAGGGTCGAGTTTGTGTCTTTCGGTCTTGATAGCACCCATTGGCCTCAGGCCATCACTTCCATCACAACACTTGCCATGGAGTCCTCTGATTACCAGTCAGGAAGCACGTTCAAGCCTATTTCCCGTAAAGACTTTGAATCTGTCTTCCCAAAGTTGGTCGAAGATCTGAATGATCATTGCAAGCAATATGGCTTGCCTCAGGAAGCTCTTCAATGGTATATAGACGTATGAGTCTCTCCAGTCATTGTCCTTGCAGTTTTAGTACTCGTCACTTTCACTCCGCGCCCCTCACTTCGTCTTACTCGCTCTTCTCCACCATCCGAAGCTAAGATGCTCAATGCTGATATATGACTCTACTCGAATAGTCCCTCAATCATAATACTATGGGCGGCAAATGCAACCGTGGCATGTCCGTCGTCGACTCTACCTCCCTCCTCCTCCGCCGTCCGCTGAATGACACCGAATTATTCCAATCCTCTACCCTTGGCTGGATGACCGAACTCCTTCAAGCCTTTTTCCTCGTCTCTGACGACATCATGGACGGCTCGAAAACCCGCCGCGGCCAGCCTTGCTGGTACAAATTTCCAAAGGTCGGTATGATTGCCATCAACGACTCTTTCATGCTTGAAGGCGCCATCTACGTTCTCCTCCGCAAACATTTCAAACCCCACCCAGAATATGTGGAGCTCATGGAGCTCTTTCACACCACATCTTTCCAAACAATGTTGGGACAGATCTGTGACTTGATCACCGCGCCGGAAGACCATGTCGATCTAAGCCAGTTCTCGTTGCAAAAACACAGTTTCATCGTCATCTACAAAACTGCATATTATAGCTTCTACCTCCCCGTTGCCCTTGCGCTTCACTATCTCTCGCTCGCTACACCGCAAAACCTAAAGCAAGCACATGATATACTCATTCCGCTGGGCGAATACTTCCAAGTGCAGGACGATTACCTCGATGCGTATGGAGCGCCTGAGATCATTGGGAAGATTGGGATGGACATACAAGATAACAAGTGCAGTTGGGTGATCAATCAGGCTCTTGAGAGGGCGAACTCTGAACAGAGGAAGGTGCTGGACGAAAACTATGGGAGGAAAGACGAAGAGAAGGAAGCGAAAGTGAAGAAGATCTTCAAAGAGTTGGAATTGGAGAAGGTGTATCTCGAGTATGAGGATAATGTGGTGGGGAAGATAAAAGAGAGGATCGCGGGGATAGATGAGGGTGAGGGGTTGAGGAAAGAGGTCTTTGAGCAGTTCTTGAAGAAGATCTACAAGAGGACGAAATAATGTGGTTCTGGCATTCGATGGTTGGGTAGATTTCAACAAGGTGGAAAGGGTCATTGGTGAGGAATGCACAGCGCGAGACGAAGTGTACGATTACGAACAATCAAAAAAGGCTTCGGATAGAAAGGTTATCAGGAAAAGAATCGATCAACTCATGGCTTGCACTCGAGGTGCTAGAAATTAGATTATGAGTACTAATCCTTGCCCCCATTCGAATCGTGGATAGTAGCCAATGGTATCGCTGGATACGGGCCCCTGTTCCTCCTTCTCTTTCCTTCCCTCTTCCTTACCTTTACAAACTACTAGAAATAGTAAAACCTCCTCTATTCAATCTAATAACAAAGGCGAATCAATCAGAGAAATCTGGATTTCTCCCCTGACCTTCCCCCTGCACTGAAACGTGATGTTATTTCCTTTCTTTCAATCTATCTTTTCATTCCGGAAGTAAAGAGGAAAACAGACAGGTTGAAAGGCCGGTGTATTGGAATTGTAATCGCTCGCGCATTTTTCCTTGAACTTCATATATTTGTCGTGACGGAATGAGTGCATACTTTCCTAAACTAGGAATTTAATTCCCGTAGGGAGTCTCTGCATATTTTGTGATGGAAGGGGAAGGGGGAGGGGGGGGGATACCAGAGTGGAATAAGGTTCTTCGACCCCTGGAAGGTGAGATTTCCCAAGGTTTGATGGATTCTTTTTGGTTGTGCGAGAGGCTGGCAATTAGTGTCGTTGAAGCTTTTTTTTGTTACGGGTGGGAGAAGGGTCTGGGGTAAGGGATGTATTTGGTGTATATCATCACGATTCATGATCGGCATTCGGTAGGGATGAAATGAGGTTCAAGTCTGTCTGTTGGCGATGAATCCCTATTTACAAAAGAGGGGACGAGACGAAACCATCAGAAAAGGGGGATGGGGGGAGGCGGCCATGAGGAATACTTGGGTATATCATCGAATCATTACCATTCATCGAAGAATAAGAACGAGAAAAGCGATGAAGGGAACAATGCACAAGGAACGGGTATGACTGTTGGGTAATTGTACATTTTCCTTTTTCCTATATAGGAGGTTTGGGTTTTGTGTGACATTTCGAGGAGATTTAAAATCCAGATCCCACGCTGATGCAAACTTATATCATACAATATCACTCCTGAAGGAATGTCCCTTTCCTATGTGTTTTCCTTACTTCGTTGCCTGGTATTGCCGCTACATGCTTCCAAGGCCGGGCAGTCGTTTTCATCCGAGAACGGGCATATTCCTACATCCAAAACCCTTACTTCCCAAGGTCCTCCGGCTTCAGCATCCCCGCCTTCAACATCAACCCCATCGTAGGCGCCGAGTCCAAAAACACAGTCGTACTCTGCATCTTCATCCCATCATGCTGCGCCCCCCCATCCTTCTTGAACGTAAACCGGAACGCACCAGGAGTCATAACATCCCACTCATTCCCATCATGATCCTGGACCTTCGGTGCCGGACTGGGCGCATGCAGAGTACCGTAAACATTCGCTTGTCCGAGCATCATATACCCCTCGGGAATGTCCATGATGACGGCCATGTTGGGGACATGGCGGTGGGCTTTGAAGGGTTTGAAAAGGGAGGGGGCGCCTTCGGTCCAGGCTTCCTTGCCGCCTTGGATTACGCTGCCGTCGGCTTTTTCGATGGTGTAGTCGTCTGTGTGCCATTCTGAGTAGTCGGTTCCCTTTTCCCAGGCGCGGCCGTCGAGGGCGGCTTCGGTGTATTTTTGGAGCCAGGCGGCGGCGGGGTGGGCGGTGAGTTCGGGGGTGAAGCCCGGCTTGGAGCCTTGGTAGACGAAGACTGGTGTGGTTGGGAAAGACATGTTTGTTGAAGAGATTTTTATGTATGGATGTTACATATGTTTGAGGTATAGGATAGAACGATGTTAATATACAATTGGTATGGGCTTGAAGTGAATGAGAAAGAAAAGCTGAATTATATAGACAAAAGAGATGTATCGGAAATGCTCAATGCTTGATGTCTATGTCATAGTTGAAGTTCTCTCCGAAACTCCACGGTCGCGGGTTCGGTCACACAAAAAGAAGATGCTGACATTACTAAAGGCAATGCAGGGTGTGGCTACTACGCCTCGACATGCAACAATCAATTTACTCTGCATTTTTTTGTCTTATCCAATCAATCAACGAGGCAGGGCAATATGATGACGCAGTTCGCAATGCGATGCGAAGCAATTTGGTGTTTGCGGTCTACGATTGATCGGAAATCGCGGAGCTGAATTGTTTGCATGCATCTGTCACCGACCCTTCGGCTCGATGTGGGAATCATCAAGCAATGGGGGCCTGAACATTTGGTGACGAGAAACCGAAGTTATGGATCGATCCATATCAAATGCGATGCCTGCAGATTGTTGTAGTTGCAAGGCACGGAAGCCGCGGAACTTGGTGGGAAACTCCACCGACTGGCAGTCCGTAACGTACTTGTACAAGGCAAACGGAATCAGCCTCACCTTGCTAACGGGCCGGTCCGGATCTTTGAGAAATCAGGGTGGATGCAAAGATCTATGAGTGCCTTGAATGCACCCATGTACCTCGATTTGAGCTCAGAAAAGGATGCTAAGCCATGCATACTACGTGCCTCCGTGATTTTGTTCAGGATTGATCTGTCAGTTCAACACTTTGTCGAGTATAGACACAAGATCTCTGATCTCTTGTTCTGTAAGGGTCAGAGTTAGCATGGAGTAACGGATCGTAGCGGACCGTAACGATCTTCGACGTACCGGTGTTGTAATGTACCATGCTCACCCTAATAACCCCATCTGTCTTCAAGCCCAACAAATCGTCAACCATTCGCTTGGAATAGAAGTGACCCCATCGTATGCCAAAGTCCGAGCAGGCATCCACCTTTTCCACAATCTCTTTCGAGCTCTTATCCTTGACGCTGAAGCTGATGACTGGCACTCGGAGGTTGGAGTCCGCGGATCGCTCGCTGTACACTATCACATCCTCTCTCTTGTTCAGGTAATCCAGTAGTATCTCTTGCAACGTCTGCTCGTGCGCTGCGACAGCTGACCACGTCTTCTTTCGATCCGGGCCAAAATATGCCAGTATGGATGGAATCGTAGCCACAAGTTCATAGGAAGCTGCTGCAAGGCCTAGCTTCGTAGCAAGGTCGTCGGCCGGAGTGTGGAAGTAATGGCCTAAGGAGGCAACACTTTGCTGGGCGGCTTGGGAGCCATAGAGGACTGCGATGTGAGGACCGTAAACCTAACATTGCAGCCAATAAGAGATCAGCTGCTACTCATTGTGCGTATTGATCTAGGAACGGCAGATGTGACTGACCTTGTACCATGAGAAGGAATAGAAATCAACTCCCAATGCTTTGACATCCACCTCCCTGTGCGGGGCAAGTGCTACACCGTCCACACAAAGCATTGCCCCAGGAATTGTATGCACCTCGTTCGCGATAGCCTTGATATCGTGTATTGTGCCCAAAATGTTGCTTGTATGTGTGCAAGTGACCAGTTTCGTCTTGTTCGACAGCAATGGCCGTAAATTGTCCGCTGTGAGCTTCAGGTCGGCTGGGTCTTGGGACGGAGTCCACCATTTGAGAGTGAGATTTCGGATTTTAGCCAGTCGTACCCACGAAGAAATATTAGCCTCATGGTCGATGGAGGAGCAGATGATCTCGGCGTCGTCAGGAAAAGACAGGGCGAAAGCTTGCGATAGATTGGAGAAGAGCTGGGTGGTTGAAGGACCAATGACTATATCAATACATTAGCGGCTAGTCGTTGCTAGACAGGTATGCAAGGCATACCAATCTCATCCAGGCTGGCATTCATGAACTCGGCGGCAGCTTTGAGACCCTCATTGTACTTCTCCGTCGCTTTCTGACCGACGTCATATGACGCACCAAGCTGGACATTGGTCTCTTCAAGATGGGTCCGGATACTAATCGGCGAATGAATAGTGTATCAGTCATGGACATCAGAGTAACACGAGCGGTATCAGACATACGAATTGATGACATCGCTGAGGACTTGACTGCCGCCGGCGTTGTCGAGGAAGACTTGATTTTGCTTCAAGGCGGGGAAGTGCGACCTAACGACGTCAACGTCCAATCGACCATCAACAACCACATTCGCCATGATTGTCGTTCACAGTAGTCAGTGCAGCTTCGTTGACCATTGAGAAAGCCATGGTCATAAGCTTAATCGTTCTATCGACTGTTCCCCACATGACGTTTATTGGGGCCCCTTCACCCCGCATGTCAATATTATCCGCCTATGGTTTTCAGCCTTACTACCTGCCACATGTGGATTCAGCGGACATTCATATCTATGATTCGAAGCTCCACCGCAGACTCCTTCGTACGTTTCAGGCTTGTTCGTGACGACCAGAAGGGCGTGACGACCAGAAAGGAGTACGTTCTTGATCAACTTTGCAGACCCACCGTCACAATCTGCCGACCCTGTATCTTGAATATCCCTATCCTAATGTTCTTTTGATGATATTCAAGACGCCTAGTGCTCTAGAAATCATTTCATATCTCTCCTGAAAACAACCTCTCTGTAGTCTTGGTCTCGCTTTTTGACTTCTATCACCACTGCAACGTGGTTTATGTACCCTTATTTCTTTACATCTTCTTTTCCTCGAGTGTCCAAATGGCCGGCATATCTATGTGTCATTTTGTTTCAATCTACCAATGTTGTAGTTTCACGCGCTTCCGCACATAAGACCGCGGTTGTCATAAATCTCCGTTCGCTTGTCAGCGCTGATGGACTTCATTGATGCGTCTGGCGGGTCCTTGCGCCCAACGTTATGCGCACAGTCTTCTCCGCCGTTGCCGAACGACACGTCTCTCCTGCCTGTGCTCGAAATTAAGTCTCGTCATGATAGTTTGATGATTGCAGCCCTTGCGTCCCACTCATCTCATTGCTTCCCGCTATCCCAGCAAATGTTGCTGTCCATGCAAGATTCCTCCGCTGTGGCCTCCAAGAATCAGAGCTATCATGAACAACGGCCGAGGCATCTTCAGAAATATGGGCTATCGCTTGTCGCCTGCTCTGCACGGCGCCTTTTTGCTAGATTGCTGCACGAACATGCTCCGTCTGGTGACTTCAGCAAGTGGAAATTCATAATCAACGCCGCTTACCGCTCCATGCATTTCTGTAAATCATTTCCCTAAAGCCATGTGAACTGAGATATTCCCAAAGAATACATTCCTCTCTTAAGCCCTGCCCCTTCAAGATGCGGTTGAGCACCCATCGTACTCTGGGGATTTCCCTTCATATCTTGTGGACGAGCGCACAAACTACTT
Organism: Opeltia flavorubescens; assembly: GCA_000442125.1. Taxonomy (NCBI): domain Eukaryota; kingdom Fungi; phylum Ascomycota; class Lecanoromycetes; order Teloschistales; family Teloschistaceae; genus Opeltia; species Opeltia flavorubescens. The sequence goes on from KE546981.1 coordinate 1,124,888, forward strand.
CGTTCGGGACTAGCCAAGGTCCCTTCGTGACCATCACTCCCTCAACCACTCTCTATTGGGGTGCTTGCACATCTCCATCAGGCGATACGGGCTTTGAATGCGCAAGGTTGATCGTGAGTCATGTCTGTTGAATGTTGACTGGTATGAAAGACTTACAAGTTCACAAGGTACCTCGAGATCACAACAATCAGTCCGACACTGGCAATTTCACAATCGCCATAACCCGCGTCAAAGCCCAAGATCAGACGAATTACCTTGGCCCACTCTTMATCAATCCAGGTGGCCCTGGAGATCCAGGCACTGACTTCCTTTTTCGAAATGCTGCACCCTTGATTGAACTGCTTGGGAAAAGCTACGACCTTGTCAGTTGGGATCCTCGAGGAGTAGGATCCACGCTTCCAGCTCTATCATGCTTTCCAGATCCAGATTCGAGGGTAACTGCTTTATCACAAGAAGAACATCTTTTCCTTTTTCAAAATGACAGTACTTTCGATGATCTTGGACTTCGCCAACAATCTACGGCAACAGGCTGTCAGACATATAGCAGCGAGGTATTGCCATACATGGGAACCATGGCAAATGTGCGAGATCTTAATTTGATGAATCACCTTTACGGGTTCTCTGAAGACTTGACTTATCTGTAAGTTCATCTATTTCGTAGCATAGCTGGTTCGTAGCCTTGCGATGTTGCTGACGTTGCGCAGGGCTTACTCATACGGAACTATCCTGGGTTCAGCATATGCAGCGACATACCCTAAGAATATCAAGCGCATGGCTGTTGATGGTATGTGGAGAAAAATATGGGAGCCGTTCGGCCGTCGGATTGGAGATGCTGACGACTGATAGGCGTACTTGACGTTAACCGCTGGTTCTTCGACAAGGAATTCTTTCTCACATCGTATGTAGACTCAGACAAGGTCATCGATGAATTCTTCCATTTTTGCTTTCAGGCTGGCTCAAGAGGTTGTGCTTTCTGGCACGAGAGTTATGCAGCAATTCGACAAGCCTTCATCACAATTGATCGCAGTATACTCAATGCACCGATTGCGTGCGGTCCAGAAAAGCAACTTGACTGGTCGCAATTCAGAATATATGTCTGGAACGCCCTCAAAAACCCTTCTCAAAGCTGGACCGGTGCAGGCGGTTTCGACAAATTCTTGAATCTTATAGACAACAACCAGCTCAATCTATTGACTGCCACAGCGGCTAATGCGCTATTCGATTACATCGCACAAGGGAATCATGAAATCACAAACCCTGATATACTCGTCGATCCTGTCTCGGGTTTAAAGAATGGAGGCGAGAATTCGGAGGTCATCAGCGCCGTGGATAACCCATATAACTTCGGGGACATGAAAAATGCTCTGCCATTTCTGCAAAGCGAGCAGGTGACAAATACCGGATATCTCGTCCAGAGCATCTTGGGGACCCGTGGTATATTGAATAATTGTATGACCCGACTACCATCGTCGACTCCGAACTTATGATCCTTGCTAACATACAACTTTCAACAGATATCAAAACCCCTGCGGAACGTCCAGCCAAGCGTTGGGCCAATATCAAAACATCCTACCCGCTTCTCTTCCTCAGCAACCTTCGAGACCCTCTGACTCCATTACAAGAGTAAGCTGTTCCCGTCCTTATTCTCATCTTTATATCCACTTTTTCCATCTCTCGCTAACCCGACATCCAGCGCCATCAGCAACTCTGCCATTTTCCCTGGCTCCGTCGTCCTCCAAGCCAACATAAGCGGCCACACCACATTTGCTGCACCGAGCACATGTACCGACAAAGTCCTATTCGCATATTTCAATAGCGAGACGCTTCCTGCGCCGAATACGATTTGTCAACCAGATGCATTACCGTTCAATCTTGTGCCCCTGGCCTCTCCGGACGCAGCTGCGGGAACGACGAGTGCTGTCAGTATTAGCAAGTTGAAGAGGAGGATACGGTGGGGGAGGTGGTGAGAGTGAGGTGGTACAGTGGTTTTGTGTGCGGAAGTGACACTGGGGTATGACACTTGCGAATTACATCCTTTGGTGCTGGAGACGCAGGATTCACAGAGGTACATTGATGGAAAAGTTGCATGACGTGACGATCGTTCTTTATTCGAGCTGGTTGGCGTTTCAAAGGCCGGAGCATCTAGCATGTGACGGGAACAATCTTTAGGCATTACGCATATATCTGGGCATTGGTGGGTGGCGGACTCCAAGGCACGCATCATTCTTTAGTGACGGCGCAAGGGTTTGGGGGGAAAGGAGTATGATTAGATTTTTCTAGACGAGCCTATTCAACTTTTCACTTATGTATTCTTTCTCGTGAGGATTTCCACAAGTTGTGCTTCTTCTTGATCTGTCGTCCGTGATGAGTCCCGACTGTTAACTGCTGTTGGGTATCTGACCTTTCTACAACCCCTAAAACTCATATTGGATGACACCAGTCGATCCCGGCCGCAAACCCTGCCAAGAATTGGGTCCGAGCGTCCAGGCTGAATTAGTCTTTCCTCTCTCAACTTTCTCACCCAGCGTCCCGATTCCCTCAACTGGAAGAACAACACGCTAAGGATGTATCAAATGAATCCTGGTTTAGCTGGAATTGCCAGTTGCCGAAGGTAGGCAAAGTCTTTGAATTCCTCCTCTCCGCCCGCCCTCCCCGCTCCATATTTGCGGGTATGCAGGAACCGGGCGGGATCAGCCCTGTTTTGGGAAGCTTCTTAATATGCAGTCACGCTTTATGGCCAATGGAGACTTGAGGTTGAAATTGATAACTCACTGACACATGCATGTTTACCTTGGCAATAATCCTTCGAGAGTTAGTTACACAGGTACAAGTATCTCTCGCATTTTCCTCCCCGCTCAATGTGCTTCATTTCTGCCTACCCTCGGTCTTTCTCTGCAGTATTCTGTTTTGTTCCAGCGTCGCTAGCCAGTCGTTATCATTGCCAGTGATTATTGTATCCAGCCATGCAGTCTCCGGTTCCCTCCCCATCTCTCCTCACATCCACCCTTTTCCTCCTCAGCTTCAGCCTTATCCCCACCACCATTCTCGCCGCAACAGGCCTCGGTTCCGTCAGCATCTGGAGCGACGCCGGCTGCGGCACCGAGGCCTCCCTTCCTGCATTCAGTCTCCCCAGACTCATCGCCCTCAACCTCACCCTCCCGGCCGATACATGCCACAATCTCCCCCGCACAGGGCACAGCTACGCCATCACCGAATGGCCCATCTGCAACGATGGCCGAGAAGCCGATTGGACGTTCTTCAATGGGAATGATTGCCCCGAAGGCGATAGTCAGGATCTAGGCTTTGGATCGACGGCTTTGGAGGGGTATTCGTTGAGTGGGCTGTGTCTTGCGCTGGTGGAGTTTGATAGCGTGGCCTTTGTTTGTGAGGGTGTTGGGAAGGGGGATAGCGGTAGCGGCGATACTACGATTGAACCATCGTCTACGGTGACGTCGAGGTCGGATCTTGTCGTTGGATCTACTACAGCTGCTCAGACGACGACGGCGACGTCCCTCACAGATCTTGTCGTCGGACCGACGGGCACGCCGATTGCTCCCGGCGCTAGCCCTACATATACAATCTTTGATACAAGTGGGTATACCCTCGCGCCCACTGGCACAGCGGCGCCGAGTGGGACTGGAGTTGGGGGAGGACAGGGGATACCGCCTTCGCCTTCTCCATTCACGGGTGCTGCGGCTGGGAAGACAATTGGGTTTGGGGGAGTCATATCTGGTTTTGTCTTTGGGGTTGTGGTGTTGATGTGGATGTAGCCTCGGTGGGTGTGCCGAGCAGTTGATGTAATTTGGCTGGGTAAGAATATACAAAGAGAGTGGTAATGTTTTGTGATATTCTACGATACTCAAGGAGATTAGAACTGAAAAAATAATTCTCCAGTTCCATCAGTTGTGGAAGGGTCATTGGTCAATGTCAATGTCAATGTGAAGATTAAGAAGAAAGGTCTTTGCCCATAGCGCTCTTGGTTCGTGGGGACACTGAAGTATTTTTTTTTCTCTTTCTTATAACGGGAGTTGGAGTGTGATACGTACGTCCGCTGCGGCGTTAATTAATCAATCCATTGTATGCTTTGAATTTATATTGTATTCACCAGCGCTCTTCTTCAGTAAAGTGGGAGTTCAAATTGCCCCTGTAGGTAAGGACTATGGTAATGAAGAGATCCATTTGAAACGCTCATGGGGAATTTTGATGGAGTGTTTTTTTTGATGATTTTCTCCACTGGGTAAACTTTCTGGCCAAAGTCGGAATTCATCGGGGTTACCGATTCCTCACGTTTACAGATATTTTCCTTGGAAAATTATCAGAAAAGGCTTAGTGTGGCGGATTATTTTTTTCGGGCTATATCTGTATCTGAGTTGATGGTATATAGAATGTGATGTGGGAGAGGAGGAAGGGAGGAATTATTTGTGGGATGAGGATTCTGGTTTTGAGATCTATGTTGTTTGTATTAGGTACGGAAGTGTTGAGTAGATTGAACTTGTGATGCACGCTCTATGTATGGAGAGATCACTAGGAATGTGGAGTTAGCGGAGTTACCGATTTGTCACGTTTACGGGGATTTTCCTGGGAAAATGCCCGGAAAAGGTTTAGTGCAATGGGAAAACTTCGGATTATTCTCTCTGCGTTTATACTCAGGGAGCCGAAATAGAAATGGAGTAGTGTTTCCAAGTTCGATTTGATGTATCAAACGTAGGGATGTTCATTTACCCGCCATCTCCCTTCTTCGTATCTACCATCTTCTGCACTTCGTCCCGGAATCCGGACGAGAGTAGTTGTATTATGGTGAGCGTGTCTGGCATCTCTAACTTCTCCTCCTCCTCTCCTTCATCTTCTTTCTCATTCCCCTTACTACCTTCCACTACAACAGGAGCTTTTCCACCTTCTACACCTACACTCGTCGCTTCCTTCACACTCCCATCCCCACCTTTCCTCACCGCGCCGCCTTGAGCTCCGGGTGTGATGATGGTGGTATCGATGTAATGCTGCCATTTATGGAGGAACATGCCTGGATTGCCTTCTTCGCTTCCGGTCTTTCTCTCATGCGATGAGGAAGAGGAGGAGGAGCTGGGGTTTAAGGAAGCGCGGACGATTTGAGACATTTTTTGCTTTGAGCGTTGGGATAGATGGGATAGGTAGGTAGCGTATTGGTCTAGGGAATTGAGGATGGGCGAGAGGGTGGGCGCTGGGAGGGACGAGATTAGGGTGTTGAGCATGGGGGTGAAGTCTCCGGCGAATGTTTCTGGTGATTTGGGGGTGGGGGGAGGTGGGTTGGTGGATACTGAGCGAGAGGAAGAAGAGGGGGCATGTTGTTGTTTGTATTGATTTATCGCGTGGATAGCGTATTCGTGATACCATTCCGACAATTCCTTCCCGTTTTTCAATGCTTGGTGCAGGAATACGTGGGAGCTCTTCTGGTGTTTTTGCAACAGGTGCACGAAATCTTGCACTGTTGGCACTTTTTTCTTTTCGCCCTTATTGTCGCTCGGCTTGGTATCGAGGAGGGATAAAGCGATAAGATCGTCAAGAAAATTCTGCAGGTCCGTAACTCCTGCGGCGAGATCGACGGCGTTGTGCAAGGCCCGGATTATGGGCTCGTAGACTTTTACGAGAGTGCGTATGGAGGTTGTGAGGTGGTCGGGGGTGTTGTGGCAAAGGACGCGGATTATTTTTGAGCGGTCTTGAATGGAGAGCTGGATGGATAGGTAGTCGAGGGCTAGGATGTGGGTGGATGTTGAGAGGGAGATGGGCTGTGAGGGGGAGGGGGAGAAGATGGCGGTGGCGATTGAGAGAGAGTGGGATTCTATGGTGATCGTTAGGAAATTGGGTGTGTTTTGTGTTTGCTTGTGACTTTTGGGAACGGGGGAGGAGTCAAGGGTAACGATATATTGATTTACTTCGGAAATGCATGTTTTGAAATGAGAGTAGATGGAATGGAACGGCTTACGGGATACATTGCGCAGTTTTTTCTGTTCATCGATCGTTTTTGAAGCGTAGTTACGCAATTGCTCTAGCTGAGACTTGCTCGGACAGTCTGGGGATTGCTCCGCAGCTTTTGCACGTTTTTTCAGCTCCGTTATCTCGGCTGACAGGACTTGGGAGATTATCCTAATGTATCTTAGCGGATGTTGTCTGGATGGTTGCAGAGAGAGGGGTACTGTTGGAGAAGATTCATGCCGGAGTCAGATTGCTGAGCACCAAACCACGATGTTATGGTGCTCAGGTTCATCTTCGCTAGTAATAGTTGACTCATCCCGTTGAGCATTGACGCCGCATTACCGACTTTCAAAGTCTGTTTGACCAGGAAATAGGGCGTCAGACGATGGAACCTGTTCAGTAAAGAGATCATGGATTGACCGCGTGGCGAGACGATGAGATTGTGGTGGAGAAGAGAGGCAAGTCTGACACTGGGGTCAGCTTGAACAGTATCAATTCTCGAAAAGCGATACCGCTTGCTTCTGGAAGTATTCACATGATCAGAGCATATTGATGAGCTGCCTGTACAATGGGTTCATGATCGGCTAGTTTATCGGTTTCTGCCGTTTTAGTGAACATCTTATCAAGGAGGTCTCCGTATATAATCTGCTGCAGGAAATCGTCCCAGGCTTGAATGACATGTTCTGGATTGGCTTGATCATATTGGATGTTCTCGTTGGGTGCGTGCCTTGGATAACCACCAAGACGACCTCTAGCGACGGACTCGACTATGGATGCTGTGGCTGTTGACAATGTCCTGCGAATCCCCACGGATCCCTTGTCGTAGCTCTCACTCAAATTGGAATCATCTAGGGCTGTTGCCAGTTGACGAATACTATCGGTCCAGAAGGAAGGTGTGACGTTGCGAAGACCAGGAAGGTCCAGTACGAAGCTTTGCAAAAGAACGCGTAGGAGCGGTGAAGAAGATTCATCTTTAAGGGAAAGCTGCAGTGGTGGTCCGAATGAGGTGACAGTCTTGGAGAGCTTCAAATTCTCAATTTCCGTCAAAGTCAGATGACTTGTTAGGATATCGAATAAGGCATGCGCCTGTCTCGACGATAGAGGGTTCGCCGTTGACATGACAGAAGTGATTGATCAAGTCGACTTGGGGGAGATGAACTTGGACCGGGTGGAAGTCCAGGTATTTACCTTGCAAAGTCGATGCTTACGAGGAGTGCCGCAATGCCTGACATGGTGAGCTTTGGTGGGATGAAGACGCTCCAATGTCTATATGCGAGTTATTACCGTATCTCTATTGTCTAATAAAAATAAAAACACCCAAGAAAGAATAGAAGCAACTCATCCTGTCCTGTGCCAGTTCGGGATGACGATATCCCATTCTGTTGCGATCCCGTCTACAGCTAGTCCTTATCAAGCTAGTGGAGCCCACGCTCCGAGCCGGCGAATCCTTCCGAACCTAAGGCTTCGTTCATCACCATACTGCGAGTCGATGACTCGTCGACTAAGGGCTGGAGAGGTGTGACGGACTGGTCTGAAATTCCGCTACATGTACAAACCAGTAATTTCATTCGAAAGAAGTCAATTTGTTTTTGGCATCCAATGGCTTTGGTGAACCTACTCCGTCTGGACAAAGTGCAACATTTAATAGGGCAAGCACGCAATTTACACGACGTTGGGTCCCCGCTTTCTGACTCGCGACCATCACTCATGCATACATTCCATTATCTCTTCCCAGATACTCTATTCAAACCTTAGTTCAACCTCCATTGACTGTGCAATGGTGGCCAGTACAGAGAGCGATATGGATAAGTTGACACATTCACATTCAGCCGAGTATCGCAAGGGTCCGGATCACGTATCCAGTCCTTCACCTTCCGAGAACATCGACGACGATGTCTTGGAGGCCGCAGCACCCCATCGCCCTGTCGCTGCCGATAAATTGGCACGCAAGTTGTCCGCTCGACAAGTACAAATGATCGCGATTGGTGGTACAATTGGTACCGGCCTGTTCCTTGGCACAGGCAAATCTCTCGCGACTGGTGGACCTGCATCAATACTGATAGCCTATTCCATTGTTGGAGCCATCGTCTTCATTACCATGCTATCTTTGGGAGAAATGGCCGCTTTCGTGCCAATTGCCGGGTCTTTCTGCACCTTCGCTGGGTTAGAGAAGATCCATCCCAGATATCGATGTAACAAATTGACATTTGGGTAGACGTTTTGTGGATGACGCTTTTGGGTTCGCCTTGACATGGAATTATTGGTTCAATGATGCTGTCTCCATGGCTTCGGATCTCGTAGCTCTTCAATTGGTCTTGCAATACTGGACTACCAAGCTTCCAGGCTGGGGTCTGAGCCTGATCTTCTGGGTGCTCTTGGTTCTGGCCAACATCGTGACGGTCAGAATATATGGCGAAGTATGGAAAAACACATCTCTGTCTGGTACCATAGCTGCTTATTCGTCGTGCAGCTTGAGTATTGGTTAAGTCTGTTGAAAGTCATAACGATCATTGTATGTTGCGACCTCCGTTACCTCCATTATGTGTCATACTCAAACGTATCCACTTGATCAGATATTCATCATCCTTGGTATTGCGGTTAATTGCGGAGGAAACACCGACCATCGATACATCGGTGGCCACAATTGGTTCATCGGTGACGCACCATTTGTCGGGGGGATCGGTGGTTTTGCATCTGTCTTTGTAACGGCGGCATTCGCCTGTAAATGACATTCATCTCGGGTAACGGTTGACATGTTGCTGATTGTGTACAGATGGCGGGACCGAATCTATTGCCATCACGGCCGGAGAAACCAAAGACCCTGCAAGAACAATGCCCAAAGTCGTAAGGAATGTCTTTTGGCGCATCTTATTATTTTACTTACTCTCCGTTCTCATTCTCGGCCTCAACGTACCCTACACCACACCTGACCTGGACAGTAAAGAAACCAGGACTTCTCCATTCACAATCGTCTTCCAAATGGCTGGGTCAACAGCAGCCGGCAGCTTCATCAATGCCGTCATCATGACGAGCGTGCTCTCTGCAGGTAATCACGCTTTGTTTGCAGGAACGAGATTACTGTACACTTTGGCTATTGATCGGCATGCTCCGAAGTTCTTCTCCACATTGAACGGAAATCAAATTCCGTGGATTGCGCTTCTGGCAACTTCGGCAATCAGCATACTATGCTTCGGTGCTAGCTTCATCGGCGCTGGCCAATTGTGGAACTGGCTACAGAAGTAAGTTGACGTCAAACGGGTATTGCGGAGCGTTCCACAGGCGCTAATGTAGCACGCGTATAGTATCGTAGGCGTTTCAAACCAACTGTCATGGATCGCCATTGGGATTGCTTCAATTCGCTTTCGAGCGGCAATACGAGCGCAGGGCAAAGAACATTTACTCCCCTTCAAGAACTGGACCTATCCATGGGGTCCATGGTTCTCCGTCTTCCTCAACAGCTTCCTCGTCCTCGTTCAGGGTTGGAGTAGTTTCAGTCCATTCGACGGTGTGACATTTGTTAGTCTCTACATCGAATTGGCCATCATGTTCGTCATGTATGTCGGTTGGAAGGTGATCAAGCGTACCAAAGTCGTAAAACTCAAAGAGATGGATCTTGAGACGGATACATACCCAGCAGAGAGATTGGATCCGGAGCTTCAGAAAAGCCCGTGGATGCAGAGAGCGTATAACGTCTGGAGATGGATACTATGACGATGAGATGCTTTACTTGGCTCGACACTATACGAAGTCAAAGAGCGATGAGCACTGTGCCCCACCGTCTATCGGCATCGCGGTTGCTGTACGCTTCAGAGCCAGTCGAATTACCTCACGCTTACGGGATACCATAAGCAACACGTCACAATGGCCGCACCGTGACAATGCGACATTCGTTTTCTCCATTTCGGAATCCATTCTCCAGTGTCAGCAGGAGACTTCAGGATCCGCCCGCCAACCATGTACAATCGGCATTCGCATTGACCTATCAGCTCCTTGCGCGATCAATTGAACTGCGCCGTTGTGTCGCCAGCTCTAGGCTCTAAGCACTAACAGAGTCCGAAAATTCCGCCCCCCAATTCATCCGAACCCAGTAAAGCCAAGCCGGACATTACTGAAGATCCCTTTGCCGTGCCCTCCAATGACAGATCTAGATGCGATCGATTTAAAGAATCTCCACGACTTTCGCGGCGGGTATGCAGTCAAGGCAAGTCGAATATTCAGCTCGTGTAACGTGGGTGGAATGGGTGTTATCAAAGAGTGTCGGGGTTTGAATGAGAATGGAGGCAAGTAATTAGTACTTGGCGGTGGCGATTTACCCCACAATCCCTGCTGTTGCCAGAACCTAATCGTCTGATGACCGAAAGCGCATCTGATCGGATACATACAGAAGCGCTTTTGCCCCTTGCCCTTGATCAAGCGGAGATTGATAATGGATCACGACATGGCCCCTCGGACTGTCGCAAACCGTAAATTAACCAAATCGAGGGTTCGAAATATGAGGGGCGTTAGGCTTGCAGCAAGTCGTAATCCGAGCTTATGCACTCACTTCGCACACCACCATCTCTACATAAAGAACGGTCTGGGCGTCCACCAACAACATCAATTCATCCTTTATCCTCACGACCACCAACATATCTCCAGCCGTCTTCACAGTCTCAATTGTGATAAATAGCCTCTTCGCACAAGACATCGTCCTCGATCCAATATCCACAATCATCTGCATATACGATTATCGTATCGAAGCTTACTCATTCCTACCGAAATCCTTCGCATCTTACATACAATGGCCGCTTTATACAATGATGTTCCAATGCTCTCTCAGCCTCGAGGATCACTTGCAGCAGAGAGATATCTACTCGTATGTCGAACTACCTTGACTCTCATGTCAAAATTGCTTACACCGAGAGTAGTATCACTGGGACCCCAATTCATCGGAGAGCTCAAACCAGCAGCGGGAGAGGTTGCTGAAAACTTTTGTCGGTGCGGCTCCTAAGAGAATTGTAAGTGAATCCTTCCGTCGCATCCCTGTGTCCTTCAACAATACCCCGCACAGCAATCAGGGTCTTTTCCCTCTGTCAGACCAGCAAGCTAATATTTTGATGTTAGGATTTCTCTCAGAGTTATACAACCCCGCCAATAACACCACCTGAGACTCCGATCTCTCCCGTGGACTCGAAGGCTCCTGTCTTTGTCCAAACAATGGAGATCCCGGTCGAAGAGGAGAGTGTTGCGGAATCAGCGACTATACCCACAATCTGGCTTCGAACATGCTATTCCTCTGGCTCAGATACGATTCATCAGAATCTTATCGGCTCAGCGAAATTGTTTGAGGGATTCAATGATAAACATCACCTACTTGACAATTCCTCTGTTTACAACTTCGGCGATGATTGGGACCAAGTCTTCGATGCTTTTCCCCAATTACTAGAGCCGGATTGTGGAAATTGGAAGGAAAGACAACAAGAGGCAAGAGAAACCTTGACCCGCTTTCGACAGACTGGGTCGGCAAGCGCTCCCTCTGGGGATGTCGAACATTTATCCTACATCGACGACGCGGAAATGGGAGAATACGTCGCGCAAGCTCTACAATCAGATGTACACAAGGCATTCGTCGTCTCGAGGATCGTCCTCGCGGATGACGAATCGATGGCGACGGGTGAGGTTGCGGTCATGTTCGTCGATGCGTTTGGAAGGGTTGTTAGGCAGAAGCGGATATCAGCGGAGGCGGCGAGGCAGATGGACGAGTTGAGCGTGGATGCTCAGTGGGATGATATGGAGGAGTGGGAGGAGGCGGAGTTGGGGGAGGAGTATGAAGTGGGGGGTTTGTGCGAGGATCTTTTGGTGAAGAGATAAGTTTTGGTGAAGGTGGATGATTTGGACAAATGGAGTTTGTGGGAGGAGAGGAGGATACCCGTTATGATCTGTGACGCAAAGTATATAATCTACATTGGATGAATGGGAATTTAATTGTCGATATGATATGTAACACTTCACTATCATGACTCCGAGGTTATTTTTCCCCAGGATTTTATTTTCTTCCCTTTCACGCACAAGTCGCACAAGCATTTCGATCTGGTGGTGCATCTGTACGGAACGAGATTTGCAACACGGTAACCAAAATACTTGTGTAACCACACCATCCCTTAACGGAACAGAGAGTTGCTGACCTTGCATAGCGGTGGCTGGCCAGCACACATATTGTTACACAAAGACAGACATTGTTACACACAAGAAAAACCCGCCTCCGGAATAAGCACTAAGATTCTTCGGGCGTGGGGTCAATCTCAACGCTCTGAACAAGAATCTTCTGCGGGTAATGCCGACGGCCGTTTTCCATGACTTTGACGTCAAGTCTCAAACCATATTATCAACGGTGATCTGGGGTAAAACCTGTGTCTTCAACAGCCAAGGAAAAAGAATTTATGGTTTGGACGGGAGATCGGAACGAGGGGAAAATGGAGGGATCGGATTTTCGGGGAGTTGGGGTCGGAGAAGTGCGGGAGTTGTGGCGTTGAGGGGCGGCTTAGTCAGGAGGCATGGCGGATGGAGGGCACGTGATTTGTACGAGGTTTTAGCGGGGATGGAATGATGTGATTCGGGAGGTGTAGGGAGGAAAAGGAATAGTCATTGGCAATTCCCGTACGTTTTTTGTTAATCGCAGTGTGTTTGTCCTTGCTGTTGACTGCCAGATAAGTATACTTGACAGTTGATATTGTATATGTTGTGCCATTGGAAACACTTACTCCTTGTCTCTACTTGAGGATGTCGTCTTTACGAGATGGGAGGGATATTGTAGCTGGAGTACCTCGAACTGTGTCTACACTACCAATGGACTGGCACTCGACCGTCAAAGTAATGCTTATGTGGTAGGCGATCTCTCCCGCCTGGAATACTGCTACCGACGTTGCGGTCGATTATCAAGCTCGTATTCCCTCCGTATTATGTACTCGCTTCGTGTGCCGTGGTTCGCGATCTCTTTCTTTGATGTTTGATTTTTTGGGAGTAGTGCTTCGATGAATAAGCCGTGGTCATTATACAATTCTGGTAAGGTGTCTCTCCTCTCTTCTAGGCGGTCATGTTGTAGACCTCCTCGGGACGTTTTGTCTCATGGGGAAGGAAGTATAAACAGTGGTGTTTAGGAGGGTTCGCTTCGTCTTATGATTCCCAGGTTTTTTCGCTTTGGGAGCCTCAGGTTTGATGATTCATCCGTGATTATTATACAAATCCGGTAAGGCTTCCACCTTAACTTGGTATGCTGTCAATGTTTACATCTCCCCGGGCCTTCTGTCTGGCGAGGAAGGGAAGCGTTGAAGTGAACTGTAGGAGGCCTCGCTTCGTCCCGTGATTCTCGGGTTCTTTTGCCTTGGGAGCCTCAGGCTTGATGATTAAGGGGTGGTCATTATCTGGATCTGGTAAGGGGTCTACTCTATTCTTTAAGATTGTCAATTTGCATATTCTCTTGCGGCCATTTGGCCAGCAAAGAAGGGAAGACACAATGTGCTTTGGAGGAGGAAGAGTGGCTATTGTTTCAACGGGATTAGCAGTTGCCCATAATTTTGCTTTACACGCAAGGACCAGACAGTGTACGAAGGGGGTACGGTACAGAGTCGATTTACGATTCCCTCCACATCTCATGGTCCGCTTCGTCCCACCCTTTGTAAGGTTTCTCGTTAACATTTGCTCCAAATGACACGGCGCTGATGACCAAGCAAGGCTATTATGTGAATTTAGCAAGGCTACCAGATTGCTAGGATGGCTTTGTCAACATGTCAGACCTCTAGTATTTGGGGCCAAATTCTGACATTGATGTCGTCTTTCTAATCAACGAGATATAAAGCCCGGTCTTTGCTGTTATTCAATGAATCACTGCGTACAACTTGATCCTCCAGAACCAGAATAAACGCCCTAGAAAAAGATGGCTCTCCTTCTCCGCCTAGCACTGCTCTTCCAGCCCTTACTGGCTTTTGCCTCCCCATTGACAGAGCGTGCATGCTCAACCCGTAGCGGCGTCACACATACTTTCTACGGCTATCCCGATAACGACCCACCCGGAGCAGGTACCGCTTACAACTGTGGTGGAAGGAACAATATTGCCGGAGGTATTAAATCAAAGATTTTCTCATTGAAAGGCCAAAGACAGTMATTCAACAAGACCAGTTCACACTGACACGTCCACGCAGGCACCGGAACCTACAGCAACCCCCTCACATTCGCCAGCGCACCCGGCGAATTTAGCACCTGTGAAATCATCTACGTCCCTTACTTGAAGAAATATGCCCGCTTTGAGGATTATTGCGCGCAGTGCAGTATGTCCCCCTCCTTGATCTTATTTTTCGCTGCAAGTGATTTTGGTAATGGGGGTATGCTGACAGAGATGTAATAGCAACGGATTGGAAATCGGGAAAGTACCATATCGATCTCTGGACCGGCTCTTCGACTGTCAATGGCGGGCAGAGTCAAATCAATTGCGAGAACGCGTTGACGCCGAATGCGCAGAGTATTGTTCGTCAACCTCCCAGTAATCTCGCTGTTGACTGTAAGTAATTTAAGTCTCTCTCCTTACCCCAAACTCCCTGTCTCCCGAAGTCGAGGGAGACTGGATTGTGTCGTTTCTGATGTTTGTGGATATAGCGACGGCACTCTACGCAAACGGCCAATGCCGGACTGATCATACTTACAATGGTAATCCAGCTTCTTGCTCTGGTGGGGGAGGGGATACTTGTTCTTGGCCCGGACATTGTTTGGGGGCGAGCTGCACGACGTATAATGATTGTGCGGATAATTTGGTTTGTACGAATGGGAAGTGCGCGAACCCTTGAGTTGGTGGCGATGGTGGATGTTAAGGTGAAGGTAGGAATGGAGGGTAGATGGTGATTGGGGAGATGGTGGCGGTGCTGGTGGAAAACGAAGTAGTAGAGGAGGAATTTATGGTGAGGCTTGCGGCCGAGACTTTGGGTGGAAGATGGATGTGAGTACTCTTGATCTGTAGATTTGCTAAGGTTTCTGAGAAGATATTTGCGACTTGAACGTCCGTCTATCGGGTCCTCTTTTGTAGTGTATGACTTCACTCTCGTGCTCTTTGACCATTCCTTTCTATTCGATTGCCTACTCGCTCTTCAACTATACTCCATGTGTTTCGTGATTTACGTGGGACCAGCGTTCATAAACGGCTAGGAGAGAGGTAAGGTAGTAGAGAAACACCGTTTCCAGTCAAAGTTTCTGTTGTGTAGTACATCAGTCACATTATAATGCTACGCCGACATTCGATATCCCCAAAATGGTAAGTGTGCCCTGAGCCCTAAGTTGAGCTTTGAGTGTTGTCTTCCGCCACAGCCCGATTGCCCTGGTACCAGTTAATCAGAATACATCTTATCGAATCCCCGAAATAATACCAGGGAGCATTACACTACTGTTCTGTGCATCTCCATCTTAGTTTCGTGCTCACTGAAAGGCTCATTCGAGGGTCAAGGCAATGGAGGGACAGAGGCTCGGTGTCCCGCGGAGTCCCGTACGTGTGCAATATTACTGGAGTTATTGAAAGATGGGTTTCCCAAGTGGTGAAGAGTAGTGATGGAGGGTGGCTAAGTCTTTCAATTTGCAGCTTGTGGTTACACAGAGCGGGGTCGACGTACGGGAAGGCATCGAGGCTATGAAGAATGAGGCTGACTTCAACGACTGCTTCTACCTACTTTCACTGTCTCTTCAATCGATAGGTCGATGGGGGCTCTCTCCAAGGCAACACGTTTGACTTCATTGGGTAGCTACTCA
Source organism: Opeltia flavorubescens (assembly GCA_000442125.1). Taxonomy (NCBI): domain Eukaryota; kingdom Fungi; phylum Ascomycota; class Lecanoromycetes; order Teloschistales; family Teloschistaceae; genus Opeltia; species Opeltia flavorubescens. The sequence continues at coordinate 1,140,602 of KE546981.1, forward strand.
GCCGCATCGCTCACCGTCTCGTAGAGTTCCTCGGCATTTGCACTTGACTACTGAACTTAAGGTTTTCGAAGGCTGCATTTCATGTCTAGGTTATGAAGACTGAACGAAAAGCTATCTTTGACTCAGAGTCTACGCTGGTGTGTGCCATCAATCGGTCTGACCTGGGACAAAGGCAGCGACATCGAATTGGACCTGCCAGGGTGTGACGATAATGGGAGAGTTACTGGCTGTTGCAATTGCGGCTAATATTGTACAACTCGTCGATGGAGCATCCAAAGCATTCAATATCTGTCACCAGATTTACTCACTGGGGGCCTCTATCGACGACACTCGCATAATCAATACAAGCGAAGAGCTCAATCAAGCTTATTCTGTCCTGGTGAGCGATTCCCAATCCTAGATTGAAGATGGCCTAGTAGGCCGAGGTACGATGTTTGATAGAGAGGCTTCGAGGGTTGACGACCAAAGTCGTGTCCGATGAGAGGCGGGTCGCCCCGACTAATCCGGTTAAGACAATGGAGGTAAATCCTAGCAATCTTGACGTAAACCGATATCGATACATCGATTCCAAATGAGCAGGCGTATATGCTGTACTGCAAGAGGTACTTAATGTATATTGGCTCGGTCTCTAGTGCGTTTGTTGGTGATGGGACTGCATCAAGACCTTGCCCCCTACTAGACACGACTTTGGACATCAACCCTCGGTTGCAGAATAGTGTGATGGTCTTACTGCTATGAGATGAATGATGATGACCAGGGAGCTTTGCTGACGCTGCCCACTCCCTCTAGATGAATTCACTGAACCAAAACGCTGCACCATCTGGTCATGGAAATCATCGGGGTGATGTACAACTTAGAGAGTTGGCTAATCGATGTATCGTTACAGCGAAGCATCTGATTCATGAGCTCCAGAAGATCAAAAAACCGCCTGGGGGCGATTTGCGAAAAGCTCTATCCATTGCCCTTCGGAGGAGGTTGAAGGCTAAGAAGCTTGAGCAGCTCAAGCACAATCTAGACGAGTATCAGAAAGCTCTAGACTCAAAAGTCTTGGTTGAAGTAAGGTACGCAAAACGGATTGTTTAATTGGGTTATAGATTTCCACTGACATGGTCGATGCAGGGAGCGCCTGAAAAATCTCAGAGCCGAACAGCATGGGGACACCTCAAGACTCGAACAACAACTCGCTGCCATATCCGCAAATTTAGACACTTGTCATATATCTGTGTCGATCCATTTGAAAACAGAAATAGATAGATCGATGGCTATCAACGAGGAACAACATGCGAAGACGAGGGAACATGTCGGATCTGAGACCGATAGAGCAATATCCAACAATCAAGATCAGCACACCGCAACGAGGCAACATGCTGAGAGGCACATCGTTTCTGCTATACGAAATCTTGAGATGGCGCAAGATCTACGTTGCGTTGAAGAGTCTCATGTGCGACTAGCGCAGCGCGAGTATGAAAAATTCCTTGAATCACTCTGGTTTAGCGACATGAATCTCCGCAGGAGCGAAATATCAACATCCCATTCAGGAACATTCCAGTGGATGTTTGATGATAAAATGAAACKACCTTGGAGCAGCTACTTAGGATGGCTTACCGGTAATGTCTGCTTATACTTCGTCCAGGGCAAGCCTGGATCAGGGAAGTCTACCCTAATAAAATTTCTCGCCGAGAATCAGCGAACTATGGAGCTACTTCGACGATGGTCGCCAAACAACGATATCCTCATTGTGAGTTTTTATTTCTGGCTATCCGGGAGCAAGCTACAGCGAGGTCTGAAAGGGCTTCTCTGCTCAATAATTCACCAAATAATGGCAGAGAATAGAGATTTGTTCAAATTGATCAGGGGAGACAAGAAACTACTTGCAAAGCGTAATATCAATGACTGGTCTGTCAGAGAGTTGCAGCATTTGCTGAAGCAAACAATCGATATGCTACCAGGGAATATCTGCATGTTCATTGACGGACTCGACGAATTCGATCAGGAAGACGATATGGATAATCTATTTAGTATGATTGAGAACTCATCCTCGTTCGGCAAGGTCAAGATTTGCGTGTCAAGCCGCCCAGAAACTTATATCATGAAACGCATGTCCAGATACTGCCAAGTCCGGTTGCAAGACCTGACAAGAGACGATATACGTCATTATATCCATGACAAGCTTCATGCTGCTCGCTCTAATTGCTCTCTTGCCGTCGTGAATGAATGTCACGTTTTTGACATTGTAGAAAGGATGACCTCCAAGGCTGAAGGTGTTTTCCTATGGGTATACTACGCGCTCAGCAGTCTAATTCGAGGTATGAGAAGCGCAGATGACTTCAAAGAACTCCTGCGGCAAATCGAGGAGCTTCCACGCGGCATGAATGAATTGTATACTCAAATGTGGAATCGACTCAACGAGAATAAGCAGCGTTATCGTGACGAGGCTACAATGTACTTTTCATACGAGTATTTCTATCCGCTGTCCATTTTCGAGTTACTGGTGGCGACAGATCGCAGTCTCCAGACTCGATACTCCACCGATTGTAAGCCACTGGATACAGCTGAATTGACCAGGAGATGCGAAAGACTGGCTGCACGTATACATACCAGGACTGCAGGCATGCTCGAGATCTATGAAGATCCAAGGTTTGGAAAATCATACAATGTGAGAGACAACACCGGTACATGGACAAAGGCGAAAAGCCAAATTGTAGACCTACCAGTCGCGAATACAGGGCCTCTAGTAACAAGCTTTGCTTCCAACCAAGATCCGTGCTCTGAGGATACTTTGGTCACTCATTATCATTCCAAGGTCAAATTTATGCATCGCACTGCTAGAGACTTTATACTGGATTCTACTGACGGTCACAACATCTTTGGCACACCGGTAGACTCCCATGAAAATCGCGTTGAGAGTCTATTGAGAGCACGAATAGTATTACACCTACAAGGCCTGGTGGAGTTCAATGCCCAAAATCTTCATGACAGTATTGAGCGTATCGGCCTTCCCGAAGTTAAACATGAGAGTGAGTTATTGACTCACCTTAGACGAGCTTGTGAACATTTAAGCTTGCCAAATCAGCCCAACCACCACATCGGCTACCAAGATTTTTGGGGAGGAGCCAGCGATTTCCAGTGTGCTGCAATCCATTATGGGTGTACACGATACATAAGCTCGTTCGTCTTGCAAGAAAACACATACGTTAGTCCTTACTATCTCGGCTTTCTATTAATTTATACAGCACAATATTTCTTCTACGTGGACAGGTACTTAGGCCTTGAGCCTCAGCAATGGAGTAATATTTCCTGGCTTCTTTTACATGGAGCAGATATCTTTACAAACCACGCAGATGGTGACAGCTGTATCTTTAATCCAGCTTCGGCATTACTCTCTATGTTCTTCCATCCAGCCGTGAACAACAGCAGCGTGACGAGACAAGCAACTGAATGCCTTCGAATTCTGATTCCGATGGTATATCATTCAACCGCCAAATGCATCATATGGCTATATCCTAGGATTTATACGGAAATAACAACGCAATTCAGCTGGGATAATTTGGTCGAGAATGTGCCGGTACGTATGACCATAGCTAAGCTTTGCCGTATGACTATGCAACACCTTGGTGAACCTGTGCCATTCAACCTGCAACAGAAGTAAGTCGCGACCTCGTTTTGTGCTTTAGCAGCCACTACCTTCTCTGCGACTTGTCCTGCCACGCATGACTAATACCAACATCAGTCGCGACTCTGCCTTCAACCCTGAGCATGTGACGGAAGTTTTATTCTTCCCGCCTTTGGAAGGATATAGCGAGGGCGAACACATCCATCCATCGACCGAAGATTCACTGTATCTCGGGGAAGCGTTGGACAATTTTCTGTTCTGGGATGAAACATCGCCTTTATCCCGAGATGCATCGTTGGAGGCATTTAACGCACGGCTCATGGAGGTGCAAGAACGTAGCCCACGAGGAGACCTAGAGGAGCTTCGGTTTAAGATCGGCTGGAAAGTTCACAGAGATCGTCTGTCGGAACGTACACTTGATCCAACTGAACACGTCGATGAAAGCAATTGGATGGAAAGAGGCCATTTCAAGAAACCCTATGAACTCTTGGACCTCCCGTCTTCAGTTTCAAAGATCGAATTAGAGATGGGATTCGAGAATGATGTAGAGACTTATGTAGAGAATGATGCAGAGAATGACTCAGAGATGGATTCGGAGAATGAAGAGTTGTCGAGACAGTATGAGAGATTGATGGCTAAGAAGTATTGAGTGCTGTGGGATCAGAGAATGAGACACAAGCAGTTTCTGAAGAGGCGGAGATGGGGAAATAAAGCATCCGTAGAATGCTGAAAATATGCTCATTTCATTAGATGAAGTATATATCGTCAGAGCCACATATTCATTAGAACGCTACAGATACCTTTCTCTTGCAGTTTGATCTCTCATTTTGTCGCTTACAATCAATTCCGTTCTTCAAATCATCCCACAGCTTCTCTTGCTATCGCACTCAATATAGTCGTCACCAAGATTATCTCGCCTTGATCCCAAGTCGAGAGACGCTGTATGGAATCTACTATCATTTCATTGTTCTTTATCCACTGTTCAGGCTAACAACCGCTTGAACTTACCTGGTGTTGTACATATATCACAGGCTTTGAGGAACTCAATCTATCGACATCCTCATTGTGAGAGCTCCCTGAACAAGAATACATGAATTGTGCAATAAGCTTCTAAATGCGAGGAGTAGTAGGGGATGGGACATGATTCTCCTCCTTTATCTGAGCCAATCTACACTGTCTAGATTATCGAAATTGGGACACAATGGCATGGGATCGCCAAAAACATCCACAGAAAATTGTAGGACTGTTTTAATGCAAAAATCATAGATCTTCCAGGAACTATTCGAATTCACACCAAGCCTTGAATCAAGCGTCGCCGAGCTTTGAGGCGAATTTGTCGAACATTCATGCTGCAGGATAGCATCTCGACTTCAGCGTCGACATTCGAATGTAAGATTTCTGTGGTGATGATTATATGATCTACAATATCCTAGAGGAATTTGGTGATATTTTTAGGAAATCGATCGGGGGATTGTAGCGTTATTAAAACCATAGTACCGCCTGCTTACGGTCCTCCCAATTGTCACTGGAGATGAAAATTTGTCCCAATGACTTTCATCCCCGATCGGAAGATCCTACTCTTGTCCCCGTGGCATTCAATTGCTGCCAAGAAAATTGACGAAACCTAATCAAATCTGACTTCTTCATCTGCAGTATTGAGATCGAAGTTGAAAGCTTATGTGCTATAACAGATGTCGAAATGCCATAATCAATAAAAGCTTGACTGTGTAGCATGTACACATATGCTCTGATCCAAGCCATGTTCTGCCTACTGATATGTCGTTTTATCTAGATCGTTCTGCTTATTTGCTGGTTTCTTTCCCGGAACCTTTTTCAGCCCTTTCATATGAGTGTTGAAAGGATTGCACTGGGAAGGAACGGGATGGGTTCTGGATACCGTATAGCTCTAGCCGTGTTTAGAAGTACGTCAAGTTTGTGTGCTTTGTAGCATCGTAGAATCTCCAAGCTTCGAACCACATATATTCTAGCTGCAATGTGCAAGGCAGCTCTAGTGACAATATTCAAATATCATGAGAGGTAAATATTTACTGATTCAATAATCTATCGTTTAATCGCAGATGAATAGAAGCAGGAGACTGCTTCAGGCGGGCTTGGGAAATTCAACCATTTCCAATAACTTTCTTGAAAAGTCACGGATTTCGATGAACACTGCAATCCCGACCAGAATATCGGAAGAGAAGAAAGTTTCGAAGTATTGCCGAGCTAGATAGCCTATTGGTCCAAAAGTTTACATAACTTTGAATGGAGAGATTCTCTAGATTTGCGTTTTAGTGGTACGCACAATGTGGTATAATCCAAAACCTTCATGAAAAGATAATGCTATGGCCATGGCTAATGGCTCCATATTCATCTCAATCAATCAAATAAATCTGTTGATAAGTACCAGAAATAGAAACATCAGACATACAGAGTACAAGCTATCAACCAAATTGACACCTTGTCTAGCATATGCATCGTGACCTCGCCAGCTTACTTTTGCTAGAGCTCCTCTGGCCACTCCGGCAAGTTCTGCTGAGCAAAGAAACTGCTTGGACTCAAAATGTATAGCGGTTCCGAGGGAGCTGGACTGGCAACTGATGACCCTGCTCGAGACGAAGGCCCTGCATTAGATGGCCCTGCATGAGATTCGAAGTCCATCGAGTCGGGGTCGCCGCCGTGTACCGCCCTTACTCTCGCCGTCTCCTCAACAGACAAATGTGTCGATGGACCTTCACTCGGATTCACGGCGTTGCTCGCCGCAGTCGCCGCAGTCGGACCAATTTTAACGTTGATGGTGATATCGAGGATACTCAGTATGTCAAGTTGAACCTTGTTCGTAATCATAAGGAGATGCTGTTTTCTGGTAGGTGCGTCCGGCCATTTTTGGTCMACTGATCCGAACACTTCTCCTATACGGCGTGTGACTCCTGCGGCCAAGTAGCCACGAAGCTGGGAGTCTGGTGCCGTCTCTGCTAGGTCATGGATCATAGTACTAACACCAGAGAGTCGTAGGCATGTATCGTAAAGATGATATTTCGGATCAAGTAAACGGACCTTCAGCGACTGGAACTCTGCATCCGAGCCAAAGTTGATGACGTGGCCAATGATCGTCTGCTCATCGCTTGCAAACATCGTCTGGTCCATCAGCAGGACCTCTGGAGACTCAACGGCGTTTACCAACGACATCCAACGTTCGCCTCTCGAGAGGATGTTGTGGAAAGCGGTATTGAACGCTTGAAAGACTGCTTCCATGTTCTCCGTTGTCACGACGATGCGACCTTTCTCGACCTGATTAGTGAAGACTTGAATTTGGTATTCTTGAGTCGCAAGACGTTTCGCATTCTCCGGGTTCTCGTGCGCCAATTTTGTCGTATACATCTCGTCATACTTCTGCCACATGTGGACGTAGCCTTGGCGTTCCCACAGGTGGTACAAGACCACGTTACTTGGTCTGAAATTCCCCAGAGCAAGACTGTAAATCAGATTCAGGATGACGTCGGACGTTGGTGAGACACTGTCATTTCTTCCAGTATCATCATAGAGACCCGTCTTCTCCCACTGAACATGGCTAAGGGCATACATGCTTGCAAGCAGAGAATGTGGCTCTTTGATCGAGGATACGGTGACTATTGTAATAAGCAAAAGTTCTAATGTTGTCAATGGTGCACTCACAAATTGGACCGATAGTCGAGATCTGGGGCGGTGGCACGCCAGGTCCACACTCATATCCATAACGAATACAGCGATCGCATGACCTCTCGGGCCACCCTCGGCCTTGTGGCATGCACTAGGCATCGATGAGCAAAATGTATTGTTAAACGTGAATTGTATCTTGATATAGGAACATGACTTACTCGTTGCCTGTCTGTACGGCACCTCGAGCACTTCATTGTAGGAGCTCGGTTTGGCCGACTCATGTTTGATGATTTGTACTATACTACCTGGCCGGCAATTCTCGGTATCGAATGAAAACAGGCAAGGTCTTTAGCTGTTGAATGCCAGGTGAACGAGCTCAATTTATATTTGTCCGCTGGAGCTGCCAAGACCAGTGTCGACCCCCTTTCCCAAGAATGGAAGCCTTACAACACGAGGCTGAACAACTTCGCAGCTTCGCATGCCGGCCTTCGCATCTTCGCACTTCAAGCCTTCGCAGTCACGGGAAGCGTTAGTGTCTCGGTCCCACACCTCCCATCCCGCAAATGGCTTTCGCCAGACCAATGAAATCGCACACTGCCTGCTTGAACATGCATGTTTGTTGGCATTGTAGCTGCACGGTCCAGCACCATCTTTCTTCAACTGTAATACCCGGCTTTTCTGGATACAGGCCCCAAACCCATGCGCAGCGAATGCTGTGTAGCTATTCAACATATCGAGATTACAAAATCTAGGACGAGACTCACGGTCCTCCGGTCCTTGCGACTACGTACTTCATTCTTTCGTCGAAGCTTCCGTTACGTTGATGCTATGATCACGTGATAAGAGATTATAGAAACCATATCAAAGCCGAATGGAGTGGTCAATGAAGCTGAAATATTTGAATACTCTCTATCATTTCCCAGACTCCGGGAATAGAATAGCAACACAGTTTGAGAGACAATCCAATCGAATATGCATCCTGCTGGTAAGTATTACACGTCAACTGACATCGCTTTCAGTTCCTCGTCTTCATGCATGCCAACATTGACTTGCGTGCCTTCGCAGCCTAGATATTGTACTCATCACATCAGCGGCCCTATCTTGAAAGCCAACCCATCCAACTTTAAATCTCGCAACTTATCGAACCCTTCAAACCTCTTAGCGAGTTCTTCCGGCAGCCCTTCAATATCAGGGACCCGCTCTGCAAAATCTTCAGAGCCGCTCTCCCCAGCACTACTCTCCTCAGATTCACTCTCTTCAGAATCATCCTCTTGATCGGAAAAATCAATTGTGTCCGGATCGACTATCAAATGCAATGTCTCCAAGCTATGACCTACATACGGTGTCAGTAGGCCAATGAGGTCGTTGAAGTCTATATCGCGCTCGCCGAACGTCCAGCCTAAATCATGATACACGAAGGTCTTTAGGTGCGAGGTCCACATAAGCAAAGACTCCCAGCAGGTGTCCTCCATATTGCTATGCGTGAAAATGATCTCTTCTAGTTTACTTCGCGGTAGGACTTGAGATCCGAAATGCTTTATCTTTGAATTCATGCCTTGGTCACCGTAGCTTTCCTCATTAGCAAAGCCCTGGATCCTAGATCCGAGCAGGGAGCGCATAGACGGCAGGGCGGCGAAGGGAGTGAATAAGGTGTAGTCTTCCGCTGACTGGATATCCTGTTTATCTTCTGGATCTATGCGGATTTGGCGAAGCTTGGTTAGGGCCTTCCTGTATAATTTCGATCCCCGTTCCTGGTTGGCACGAGCAATCGCCCATGTAATTTCCCTGATGGGATCATTGTCGTGATCCGATAGACCAACCATCGTCAAAGTTTCGAGGTTCGGCAGCAGTGTCAGCAAAAGAGCAATGTGATATATATATTTCGAGGGCTTCGGGAGCGCGTCGCGCCAAGTTTCAAGCCGGACCTCGTCCTGGAGCCAATGGTTCTCGGCCAGTAGAGCGAGTAAGTCGGGAGCACAGGAGAGACTGGCAGTAGCGACATAATTTGTTTGACTTTCGTGATCGGTGTCGAAGTCCCACCCAGCGATATGGAGCTCGATGGGGTAGAACGCTAGATGCGGGTTCACGAATATCTCTTTCAGGAAGAGAAGCGGATACCAATGGGTGATATCTGCGCCATCTCCGTCCCAGTGCGAGGACTCTCCGAGCTTGACACTTGAATACTTTTGGAGTATTGTTTGGTGGTCATTGATTCTTGCCTCGCAGAGGGTATGTACTGCTTTGTTGACCAGTATGAAGGATGGAAAGTCATCCGGACAGATTAGATCGACGATCCGAAGAGCAATCTCAGGCGGTAATGAGAGAATATCAACCATATTGCAGTAGGCCAAGCTCGCAAATCCTCGGCTAGTGTTTGTGTTTCGACAAGTTATTCGGAAAGACCGCTCAGGTCTTTAATCTCAGGTCTCAGTAGTATGATCAGTTGATCGGCTGAGTAGCAAAGACGTTTAGGGCAATCACTCCTAGGTGACCACATCACAATCCTAGGAAAGGCAAATATCATATTGCAGACAGCGGAGGCATCAATCAGAATGATAACCGAGGTAATTTGTCTTGGCAAGGATTACCAATCTTATCTAATCAAGTTAGTTGTCTCAATCTCTGCTTGAGCATAGCGAAAGTATTATTTTTGGCGTCATTTCACATCCAATTGATAGTGTGGTATCCCTGACTAAATGCTCGGCGCTTGATCCAGCGATGGTTCACGAAGCACGCCGCTATCTACAATGTTTTTTTACCCAGATATCCCTTGAGCTAATATGGTTGAAAGTTCTCGATATCGTTGGAACACTATATTAGAACCCATACTCCGACTAGTAACGCCCCTAGCCGAAGATACATACATCCATACCCTGCGCTATGCATAGGATAGTAGGTCTGTTGCTGTAATAAATTTCCTGTCGGTGATACGACCCCATGAAACCATGAATACCCATCCTTTGTAAATAGAAAAGACTCTCCAAGGAGGATGGCCGTTGTCTAAATCAGATATGTTCCTCTTCCTTGTTGATTATGGAGACCAGTTCCAGCCAGAATCTCTGCTCGAGGTGATCTTTCAACCATGTAGCATGCTTTGGATGCTCTTTCACAAAGTCGATATCCTTCGCTGAAAGACTCATTTTACTGTGAAGCTTGCTTTTAATTAGTTGACGGTGGTTTTCTGCGTCTAGTGGCGGTCTTTTCAGTCCGATTTGACGTGGTGGCTTTGTGAAGGGAAACTCTGCGATCTTGGCTCGAATTCTTCTGGGTAAGGGCCGTTGTACTTTTATGCTGTTGAAGAAGAGTTTAATGAGCGAGAGGGGTGGAAGACTTCACGGGGGAGGGGGGGGGGGGGGGTTCCTTACAGCGACTCTCCTTTCCATTCGTACCATAGAATCGGCACGTCTTCGTCGGAAGGGGAGGGCCCATGATCGACGAGGAAGTAGCAGTCTCGGTTATCGTAGCCGAATTGCGCGCCATGCACGTGCCAACGGTCTTGCGGATGCTCAAAGTCACGATCCCAGTGGTGCTGGCAGATGAGATTCAGCATGAATATACACCTGTCAATATACTCGTCGCCAGGTGGAAGATGTGTTTTGGTCTGGACCAAAATTCGGACCGGTCCATTGAGGTACAGCCTTCTGTCCTCGGGCTCACAGGCACTGCTCTCCATGGAAGCCAGTGCTTACCCCGATTGTATTGTAATTGACGAAATGAGGGTCTAAAATGAGGGTGGAGACGGAAGAATGGGTAGAAATTCCAGTATTCACATTTCAAAATCCTAGCAATATATTCCAATGGATTCTCGCGTCTCAATGAGTCTTGTAGCACTGCCTTTGAGGCGGGTGAAGCTTAATCTATGTGCGTTTCCTTTTGTTCAAGGTAGAGTAGGCAGTTGTCATGAGTCAACACAAACGGAGCGCCAAGGAAAAAGCCCCTCCGACTGCGCCATTCCGCTTGCTGTGGCGCAGAACAGTGGTGGGCTCTTGGCATAGAGTACCCAATTAGAACAAAGGACGAGTCGTTACATCGACATCGATGTAACGATTCCACTACCGCCATGAACGCTTGATCGAACCGTGATGGACTATCGGTTTCGTGCTTCCATGTCTATCCTACGACGATTCGTCATGGAGTTCCCGACAACACTTTCTTGTGTAGCTTCAAGAGCTCCATGGTCCACATTACTTTTAGAATTCTGGATAGCATCCGTCAAGGCACCTTCTGCTTGTGCGGTGGTCAAACCTCCACTGCCTCTTAGAAGAGTACGGCGTCGCCAGGCAGCTGTCGCTTGGCAGCTGTCGTCTTGCGTTGATGGAACTCTTGATAAAGGCCCGAGATGCTCTCATGCCAATCACAGGTGTAGTTCTCATCTCCTCACCGTTTCTTTCCTGACATCTCAAATTCGAAATAACGAAGTACGGCCGTCACGTCCCTTTGAATCACGAGCACAAGGCACTAGGAGCATTTACCCCAAGTACACTATTGGCAATCCACTACAATTAGATTCATCTACGATCCTCCCCCGGAAAAATTTTTCTGTCTCTCAATGCCTCCATCACATCGATTAAGGGGGAGTTCTGGATCGTCCGGATCCTACGGAAGTGCCTCCGACCAGCGGGAGATGAGACCTAATCCAAGTTGTGAAATTTGTGACGGCAAAGGGTACAACCAAGAGCGGTTCTGGGAAGCAACTTATAGACCCTGCGGCCAATGCAACGCGACCGGTCGAATCATGATTCATGCTCCTACCGGCCACGGAAAATTAGTTTCTCACATGATTACCTGTGATGTATGTGGCGGAGGAGGGCAAGAGCTACACAGAATACTTCGGACACGCAATGTGCGGTGTGATTGCTTGGGGTACTATTAACTGTCAGACTCTGCTTACCTTCGACGACGGGATCTCTCCGAGTGGTAGCCAGCACACCTTCCTTCTAGTCTGCCGCTTGTTCTTAAGATTAACGGGGTGGCGAGGTGAACATGTATTGCGTTCGGGTGAAAGTTGTATATGCATAATGAGTCGGCGCATGGAAGGCCGTGGTCAGTCTTGTTTTGTGATCTATCGTTTTTTTTGGCTCAGCACAGTCGTTGACCAGGGAAGGGGTTAATGAATATACAGTTCTCTTGCTTATACGCATTTAGGCTAGCAGCTATTTTAGTTTTGGCTAAATATACGTTACAACCATCGCTCAATCAGCAAACGAGCATAAGAGAACTCGCTCTGTCTCCACGAAGTTTGAGGCATTTATTCACAGGAAATGATATAGCAAATTGATTTCGTATCTATTGATCGACCCTTCAACTGGTCGATACTCGACGACGACGGTTGAGCCCGCGCAAAGATACTAGACAGGCAGGAAGTATACATATATATATATTTATCTGAATTCATTTACAGCTTGTTTTTGTCGTGGAAATTATCAACCTTTTCCTTTGCCAAGCGACGTTTACTTGTCTTTCCTATCAACCCCGCTATTTATCTTGCATGATGTCGTAGCTTCTGTCTATCTTGGATGTAAGAAGTTGCTTTTCGGAAAAAATACAAGTTAAATCCGTTCGTACAGCTGGACCGGAGATATGAACGGATTTTCCGGAGAGCAACGGAACTCCCTTCACCTGATAAGTACTCGTTATTTTCAATGCTGAAAGTAATCGTCTGTATTCCATGAGTCCTGGACCGGCGGAGACCAGTTTCCTAAAACACTGGGTTGGCCGTTGAACGGATAAAAATTGGCATTCTGATTTATCATGGCATCAAACATTCCCGCAAAACAACGCGGCCTGGTCTTCGAAAAGGTAGATAAGGATCTAGAAGGAGTACACATAAGGTCGCTACCGGTCCCATTGCCCGGCGAAGGCAGCGCCGTCGTTCGCATCCTCGGCGCTGGCGTAATATCATACCAACGAGAAATTTTCACGGGCGTACGCGACTATGATCTTCCAACCCCGCTAGTCAGTGGCTTCAGCGCCGTTGGAAGAGTGGTCGCAGTGGGGAGCGATACAGTAGTGCTGGAACCCGGTATGCTCGTTTTCGTAGACTGTATCATACGCGGACGAGACGACCAGGACGCTGTTATTATGTCTGCAAACTCGGATGGATTCAATGAGCGAAGCAAGAAGCTGATGAGAGATGTATGGCGTAACGGTACATTCGCCGAATACTCCAAGGTACCGTTGGAGAATTGTATTCAGCTGGACGAAAATAGACTTTGTGGAGACCTGGGATACAGCGCACAGGATTTGGTATACATGGCCTATCTCCTCGTTGGTTTCGGTGGCCTTCGAGACATCAAGCTCGAACCTGGGGAGACAATCGTCATCTGTCCCGCTACTGGTGGGTTTGGTGGCGCTGCAGTGCTTGTCGCCATCGCCATGGGCGCAAGGGTCATTGCCTTGGGTCGAAACGAAAAGGAACTAATGAGGTTGAAAGCTCAAGTAAACATATCTGGGCATGGCAACTTCATCGAAACGGTCAGAATAACGGGAGACGAGGAGAAAGCTACAACCACATTGCGTGACTTTGGATCCATTGATGCGATTTTAGACCTTTCACCTCCAGCGGCCGCACAATCAACTTACCTAAACAGCGCCATAGCTGCGCTTCGGCGAAAGGGGCGCGCAAGTCTCATGGGTGGCTTTCCCCGCGGGCCTGGAGTTGAATGGAAAGTCATCAGTGAGGACATCACGCTGAAAGGAAAATTTATGTACGAAAGGGAGGATGTCCTGCTTATGGTAAAGATGCTTGAAAGAGGGTTGTTCCCAAAGAAGCAGGATTTTGTCGATGTGAAGGTATTTGGACTTGATGACTGGAAGAATGCGCTGGATACGGCGGCCGATTTTACGGGGATCGGTCGATTTGTCGTAATAGCACCTTGATTGCTACCAAATTGAGAATGTTATTATGTATAGATATATTGTTTCTCTCAAAGCTGAATAGATCATAGACTTTGCCGGTTCCTCCATAGATGGCCTGTGATTCAATTGTAATTGTAACATGAAACGTTGTTCAATATACTATTGTTGTATGTTGCCTTCGCCAGCACTGACACTCAGCCAGATCTTGTACACTGCTCGCACTACCTCGCACTCAACGCCGATAAAAGGAGAGTTTTGCAACTAGGGATACCCTGCGTCATCTTCTCCGAGAAAGCGCCTAGATAATAATCTAGAAGAGATATCTTAAAGTGGGGAGTGTTGTCCAGGTCAGTATCGAAAGGCCCCAAGACAATTCAAAGTCAAAGCTCAGTCACTGAACAGGACTACTTCTTCCGCTAGAAACCTGGCATGCATAACGATTTAACTCACTATGCGAGAAAGATATGTCATGTCGAGGGTTCTATTCTAAACGATTAATGCAGCGATGTCTCCAGCGTCGGCCACCCGTCGTCGAAATACTGTCAACAGCAGCATCCCGACCAAGACGTTGAACGGGATTTTTGTCGCCGCTCGCATGGTGATTAGGCGTAGAGGACCAATACATATCTTGACACCATCTGAGCAGAGAGCTTACCCTCGGCTTTGATCTCGACTAGAGCAAATATAGAGTGACCGGCATCATCGACAAGAACATCAATTGCATTGTCGGCGTTTTCAAGGCATTTGTATTATCAGTACTATTGACATCTAAGGTTGGCTATATCCCCCGCTTCACTCCCAGCTTCTCCGACCAGGTGGGGCGTCTTGATCGTGTTGCGAGATATCGTGGTTACCTTATGTCCATTTGCATGTAAAAATTAAGTGAGAGAGAGAGACCGAAGCCGGAGGAACAGCCGGCGATGAGGTGGAAGAGCTTCCCCTCGCGCAGGGTGAAAGTGCTTGCCGTACTTGAATGGGTGTTCCAATTCAATCTCATAACAGCAGCGCTGGAGATAAAGGAGGCAAATCTCTATCTTGTATTGCTGTCATCTAACCTGATGTAAATAAGAAATATCAAAATGTAATGGTGTCTATTGATCCCTTTGTCGTCGTCCATGGTTCGAAGGTTTATACAGATTCTCTGAAGACAAGCTGGCGTTAAACAGGGCAACGCTTATTCTAATTCGCAAATTCGTGGCATCGGAGTATTCCTCCATCGTCCAAATCTTACAGTATTCAGACGCTGTGCCGTCTTGTGTAAGGCTGAGTGCTCATTCCTTGCCTTGCATCCTGACCATTCAACTCAAACAGGTCCTTTTGCCTCGGCTCTATCTCGTACCTCTGCTGTTCCGAGTCGATCTCTGGCTTTCCCTGAAAGAAGAAGAAGCATGGCGGTGTATCTTCTCGGCCTCTTTTCACATTCCCTTTTTTGCCACCCTTCGGCGAGTCGATGATATGACAGGACTGAAAAGATACAAGTGAATATAATACCGAAGCTTGGCTGTATACCCGCGATGAAGGTCGTCCCGGCCAGCGCGAAGATTTGGATATCGTGATCCCCCCAGAGAGCAATCCTCAATATAGGGAGGCAAATGAAACTGGTTCGTAGTCAGCAGTCGGAAGTAGAAAGCCTGGTACACGATATACTGACAGCAGGCCGCTAACAATCATAGAACTTGTCAATTTTATACCATTCTGTTGTGCCTTGTGCGGCTTTTGTATCGCTTGAATTGATAAGGATACAATCACGAGATTGAGAAGTGTTTTCGAAAGCCGCAATATCGCCACACTGGTCGTCGGAGGTGTCACTCTCAAGCCAATCTGAAAAAGGTCGGCACAAAAAGAAGGTGGAGAGTAAAATTGAAACCGGAAGCCCAATATTAACCGTAGTGAGTACCCCAAAGCAAATAATGAAAAGCCGGCCAGGTATTAGATGAACGAGGAGAATAAGGGTCGACAGTCTGATGCTACTTGCTGCGACAACCCCAACGAGCTCTGCCGTAAGGAGCAATATCGGTTCAACAGGGAAAAATCAATCGCTCCTGTATTGATCAATACTGAGATTAAAAGCGAAAGACACGATAACAACAAGAGCGACATTGAAGAACAAAGCAGTATAACATGCCCAACTCCCATAATCAGGAGAATCACGACGTAGACGCGGAAAGCGTACCCGAAGACAAATGATTGTGGAATTTACGATACATAAGATGACAAGAACCACAATAAAGGCAACAAATTTTTTGCCATTACCTTCGGTAAGGTCCATTGCCACGAAAAGTGTGCACTGAGAATGAAACAATGAACCAAGGAAAAAGATACACTTCAAATATATGAGAAGATTGACTACAATGCTCGCTGCAGAGTATAAAGGGCTCGCCCTGGTGAATATGCGACAATCGCCTTAATACACCCAAGGTGTTTGATCTGTACCGAAAAACCGCGCCCCTGCTTCTCAGCTGCACCTCGCCACTAAGTGACTTTTTATCAGCAAACTTGCAATTCAAGCGCTTGTATAATCGAAATCGCTGTCACTGAGAAATGGAGATAAAAGTTTCTTGCGTACATCTGTGCTCTCCTCAGCCTTACCACAATGTCAGTATGCGTTAGTGGAAAGGTGCCAAATACCACGAGGAGGTATTACGTCGCATCCTATCTTGTATGCACCATTACCCAATTCATGCGCAGTGTTTGTTCATTAGTGTGAAATTCCG
The DNA here is from genome assembly GCA_000442125.1 of Opeltia flavorubescens. Taxonomy (NCBI): domain Eukaryota; kingdom Fungi; phylum Ascomycota; class Lecanoromycetes; order Teloschistales; family Teloschistaceae; genus Opeltia; species Opeltia flavorubescens. Next base: position 1,157,423 of record KE546981.1, read on the forward strand.
ATCGCGTATTTCTGTAAATATAACTATGTCGCTCTTGAATCCCTATTGAGCGGCGCCTTAGGCCAACTAATCGGGTCATCTGTGGATTGACGGACATGGTGACTATATTCTCACGAAGATTTTCCTGAGGTGTCGGTTGTCCAGTCTAATACAGCTGTCGAAGCCATGGACTTCAGCTAGTAAATGATACTAAATTAGTCTATCCCATGGTCTATTCAACTTCATGAAGTCCAGCTACGTTGCGTGTCCCTTCGTTAGTATAATCACTAAGTTCCTGCCTCGCACTTTGACCATCAAGTTCTTGTGGGCCTTTTAGTTTTGCTTCCAGCTCGTACTTTTGCTGCTCCGGGTCTAGCTCTGCCTTGATCTGCAGATATGGTACTGGCGTGGTATCATCGTTCTCGTTCTTGGTGCTACTTGATAACGGCTTCTTATTCTGCTCCCTCATGGCCGAAAGGGGATATGATAACATCGAGAGCATACAAGCATAGATGATATCGAAGCTTGACTGGATGCCTGTAATGAGGGATGTCCCTGCCAGTGCGAAGATTTCTGCATCGGCTCCGAAGTTTCTCCAAAGCATAAGCCTTATCAAGGAGAGGCAGATGATACTAAAGCTCGGTCAACGATAGAAACGAGGGACATTATTGCCGATGAAATACTGACAGTAAACCAAAGGCAGAAGCTATTATACGTAAGTAAGTATTACTTTGCCTTTCTTTTGGTAGCTGCCGTATGATCCGAAATGATAGGATCACAGTCACGGAATTGAGGAGTATGTCTATGACGCATGACCCTAGTTCGAAAGCCACTATGTCGCCACACCGACCGGCGACGGTATAGATGTGCACTCGAAACCAGAGATTGAGTGGGTGACAGAGAGTAAAGGGGACAAGTAACATTGATACCACATATCCAAGATTCAGAGCAACCATCAGCCAGCAGCAGGAGGTAAAAATGCGTCCAGGGAAGATACGGACGATTTGCATTAGAATTGATATTCTAATACTACTAGCCGCCATCTTCCAAGCCATTTTGGTGGCGACGAGCAGTACCATTCTGGGGTTAAAACTTTTGTCAGGAGGTGTCTCGATGCGGAGGTTGAAAGCAGAAGCCAGAGTTATGGTGAGGCCGATATTGAGAAAAGATGCAAAATAACACGGCCATGCACCATAGTCGAGAGCGCCCCGGCGCAGACGCCAAAAGCGCACTCGCAAATAGAAGATCGAGGACGCGACGCCGAACAATATAACAAGAACCACTGTAAAAGTCATGAGTAATGCGTGGCTGGCCTCCACGACGATGACATCCATCACCACCAATGAGCAATGGAATTTGGGAGGTTGAAAAAGATCACAACAGCGATGAGATGTACTGGCAAAAGATTTCTATTGCTTTCCGAAGATCATGGGGAGTGTCGCAACCAAGGACATTGCGATAATGGCTGAGGACTAACATGACACGCACACTGTCTTCATCATGCAACAATAAGCTCAACCCTGCAGCAATGCTGCACCTCGCCATCGGGCGAACCAAATTAAGATTAAAGATTAAAAAACCAGCCAATATTATGCTCGCGAAAGAAGACAGCATTTGCCTTGTTCATGCGAAGCCAAAAGAAAGACTGAGTTCAATGAGTGTCTAATGTGAGCGGTAAGCCTACGCTAACCGTGTTAAGGTAAGCCGTATGATTAGCGTTCGCATGCAATAATACCAGAGTAGATTCGATCACCTCGATTTGCGAGGAATGATCAAGAAGCTCGATATGTCACTGAAGAGATCGGCTAATTAAAGCTTTCCTGCATTGTTGTCTTCGCTTTCCACTCCGGCTGAGTATAATACTGAATCAAACACCACCCCATAGCCCATTCGAAGTCAGGAAGGGCTGTCATACGCTGCGTGTTACTTCATGAGATTGGTCGATGCTTAGAGCCTGCCTCGGCATTTGACCGAAGATTGCATATAGGCTCTGTCTTCTGGTCTCTGACTCGTGTGTCTGCTCTTGAATATCGAGTTCATCTTTGATCTGCATCAATGATGACCGGATAACATATTGGCCCTTGGTCTCGACCATTTTGCTTTGCATAGGATCTTCGTGCCCACTTGGAGGAAGTAGGGGATGTGAAATTATGGACAGCAGGCAAGCATAGATAATTCCAATCCCTGGCTCGATGCCTGTGATGAGCGCCGTCACGGCTAATCCGTAGAATGATCCGTTGGGATGGCGGAACCTCCAAATGATATACCTGACTACAGAGAGGCAGGAGAGTAAGATGATGCTGTTCCTTAATCAGCGACCAAGCAGGCAAAGATGTCACGCTTTTATGGGTACACCCACATGAAAGCGGTACCGATGAGAGCACTCGATCGGACTACCCGCGTTTTTCCCATGGTCAATGACCATAGTATTCGCAAAGAAATTGATACAACAAGAGAGTTGAGGAGCAAATTCGTAGCCGCGATACCAACATCCACCGACTCTATCCTATCCCAACATTCCTTGCTTTCATGGCTGTAAAACGGGCCGATGTCGAATAACAGCTTGAAGGGCTTGCAAACGAGGAATAAAGGTATAATCATCCCAACAAGGTGTGTAAGATTAAGGGCAAGCAGTACCCAACATACAGATCGGAAATTTCGGCCGGAAAAAATGCTGACGAGGTCCTGAAGAATCGAGATCCTGAAGCTGCTAATAGCTGCAATCCACACAATTTTGCTGGCGAAGAGCAGTCTCGGTATCGATTTCGGATGGTAACTAATCATCGCGATACTTGCAACAGAGCCATAGCTAACGTCAAGATAGTCGTGACCGAAAAGAACAGAAACAATCGCGGTAAGACTGATATCCAAGAGCAATGCAATGAAGCATGTCCAGTCGCTACAATCGATTGTCCCTCGGTGGCGACGCTTGAAGCGCACTCTGAGTCCATATACCAAGGTTGTAGCGACGAGGAAGACTGGAAGTATTACTCTGACAGACTTGGCTTCTGAGCCTTGAGTATCGATGGTTGTGTTCATTGCTACCGGAAAGGGCACAGATTCTAGGAGGATAAGAAGGTTGGGAAATGACAAAACTGCAAGGACGAGAAGCAATGATAGAAATTCGAGCTAACGAAGGGCTTAGCTATTGCGCTCATGCAAATAATTGCTGAGGTCCATCATAATCCAGAAAGGGTTTCAGATGTGCACTCCTGCTTTCTGGCTACCTCTTATTAGGAATGCTCTGTCTCCTGCAAATCGAAATTCCTTTGACAAGCTGTGACTGCGTCGCGAAAACTCTGCGAGGAAAATGAGGGACATGATTACAGGCAGACGAGGCAAGGAGATTGATCTTCATTTCCCAGAACCACGACKCCCGAAAAGCTTTAGTAGACTTGCGCTAGGCCTTGAAGAGCTAGCGGGATTAGGCTGTATCTGCCTTGCGAGCTCCTAGTGCAACAAAGGGGCTCTTGGCATTCATCACCAGACTGATTAACTCGTTCTTTCGGAAAGCGGCCCAATTAAAAACACTGTGAAGAAATAGAACTAGATCGGATTTGCTTCCTAACGCAGAATCGCTTAATGTCTTGTGAGGGCCGAAAATGTATCGCCAAGCTACAAGTTGCCCCTATGTTGCATGTCTCCCATTAACATCCCTCGTCCTCGGCTTTCAAGCTCTATCGTCATCGCAATCACTGCCGTAGAATGATATCCAGGGCCTGAAAAATTAGCTCCTCTATTAAACTGCCCACTTGCTGGCGGGACAAACCAAGGCACTCATCTGCTTTCTCAGGTGTCCTAGTGATGAGAATCTGTCCATCTAATTACATTCTTGCCAAAAGTCTACAGATTCCGCCTTCGTTCAAATAACAGGATCACATCAGCTTTCCATCGACACCATATCCATCCGTGAGTGGACTTCGGGATAAACGCAATTAGTAGAATTGGCAATTGGAAAACACAAGATTCAGCCGCTGTACCCAGGAAAGATGGATGTAAGTACTGTTTATTAGAAAATAGTAAAGTTCTTGGGGCAGCAACTTCAGTGGTCAGAATCTTCGCAGGGAAGCCCGAGAGGGAGTGAGAAAGCGACGGGTATAGACACGGCTTTGACACCGATCAACCTACACGGCAGTGTAGTTCTCCCAGAGCAGGTGTACAGACAGCCTACTCCAGCGAATGGAGTAGTCAACAAGAAGTGAGCGGCGAAATGAGCCTTTAATCGTCTGTGTCAGTACCGGGAAAAAAGTAGATAAAATCGATTAGACATTTAACGTAAATGAATCAGAGCATGATGGATGAGATATTCAATCAATTTGCCAAAGCTCCGGACATTGAACTCCAAAGATTCCCTCCGGCATAGAACCACTTAATTTTTTGCAAGGCTGATGGCGTTTACTAAAGTGGAGCTCAAATAAGGTTGGTAGTCGCGGCTACTTCCGGCGATAACATTCGGGTTGTCACAAAAGGCTGTGGCCCTCAGCCCTCAGCCCTAAGCCTAAGCACTTGGAAGAATTCCCTGTGCTAGAGCCTACCTTTCCTTCGATACTTATAATTCGGGTATATTTTGACAAGATCACTTGAACCTCTATGAGCATCACAACCCAATTCGAGAATTCACTCTCAGCGTTCCTCTAGTTCGCTGAAACGCTCCAGACTATCTATGATCCCTTCAAGGCTACAAGGTCAAAACCACCAGGACTGGAAACCGTTATGGGCCAGCCTACCGGAGTGAAGAATGGCGCAAAAATGTAAGAAAGCGGGACAAATATCCCTTCGCCGCCGCGCAATTGTTTCAACATTCCGCGAAGGTTGCATGCCTGACCATCATAGCGCCAACATCCCAAAGGCTACAGCGTAAGCTGTGCACAGCCTCGGAGGAAGTTTAGGATCGCCGGGAGATCATGCATAAACCGTTGGTTGTGCGTTCACCGCACAACAGCTGCTGTGTAGCCCACCGTTGCACATTCATTTCCCACCGGAGGAACTATTGCAGATGCAGACTCCCCATCGTTGCAGATGGAGTGCAGGCTTTGTGTAAGCAGAAATAGCGGTGGACAAGATCTTCTGTCTTTATTCCTATAGCTTCTCGACTTTGACCTCGTCTTTGAATAAACAAATATAAGTCGCTTTCAAATACCAAGTCAACGTCTGGACATGCACGGATACTCCATATAAAGAATGCGCGGAGGAGGCTCCGGTAAGCGTAGGTGGAGCAAGGTATCAGATCAATCCGAAGGGAGTAAAACACGGAAGGCCAGAAATAGATCCCATAGTGAGACATGAAACCGAAGGAGGTCAGTGCGGCGTATCATGATCCGCAAGTTCTTCGGCGCCAGTCGATGTTCATTGGGTCTTGCTAGACCGTCATAGGATTCTTCTGAATCCATAGAGTACCATGCTGTTAGACGCTCGCTTGATCACAGGGCACTTATGATTATGAGTAGAGACAAGATCGGCAGACTCTCATAGGTGATGCGCTCGAAGCACTGTATGAATTGTTGAACAACCGACTCCAAAGGATCTAGCAACCATCGGAAAGTGAGATCTGGTTAGTGATACATGAGCGAAAAGAGTTCATCGGTATTTCTTACTACATCACACGCTAGGTAGTTGTCTTGCATGATAAACCCACGATGGGACTCTCGGAATCATGATTGTGACTTTCAATCAGTACAGGTAGGGAATCTATTGAGTGGAATTAGACGCGAGACAAATGTATATCTGATATTGAATTTATTGCATGCCAATCCGATTCGATGTATCGAGACCAGTTAGTCCGGGAAAGCTATTAGATACGGCATTGATATGTGGCAAAATGTCCACTTCCATTGTTAAACCAGTCGACTCGAGCATACTCCTACTATGGACCGCCTGCTTTGCGCTCATCATGCGTAGAAAGCCCAAAATGCCGACAGATCAATTCAAGAAACATAATTAATGCTTTTTCATTTTACAACTTTTCCTGCCAGCAGGAACTTCCAATTACACATGCTTGCTTTTTTTGTTTTTGCGGGATGGAACGAGCTCCTTCAAGCCTCGGACTGGAGCTGAAATCAACTCTCCCACAGTTTTAGATCTCTTGACCGGTTTGATCTCCTCCTCTTCCTCTTCTTCTACTTGCATTTGATCGTCCTGATTTGTTCCACTACCATTTTCCAGACGTGATGGACATGGGCCATCAACACACCATTTCGTTGTGGGTGGAAGCCTCTCACCAGCGCACATCGCCTCGGGATGGCCTTCACGGTGTTTGTCACTCCAATCTTGCCAGATCTTTGACCTCTTCTCGCGGCTGATCCATACTCGATTCAGTATCTCTGCGTAGCGGATCCCGCCTTGCTCTTCCCTCACAGCAACAAATAGTGCGATTTCCTGAGGCTCTTCGACTGGAAAACGACATAGGATTATCGCGAGAGGGACTTCTTTGGAGCATTGCTGCGCTTCTGGGAAGTCTTCAGTGTAACGCGCTGGCTCAACACGGTACCAGTCTAGGAGTGTGGATTCAGTAGAGAAATAGAATTTCTTTCGTGTATATATTCTTCCCCTGTTCTCCTCCAGGTCATGAAGCATGAAACCCGGGAATTCAACCTCGAGGCCTTTCGGTATCGTTAGACGTGTGATACCCAGACTTGGTAAAGACAATGGGTCTGGTGAATCGATTTCATGGGACGATAACCAGGTTCTTGGAGCCCAGCCGAAGCCTTTTTGTGATAGCCTCGGGCCGGGAAGGAAAATCATACCAGGGGGTATAGGGCATCTGGCCATGGCGGAGAGGCGAGTAAGGAGCTCGACCATCCTCCTATCGCATTCATCCTGGTGCTCATCTGATCCTTCTTCTGTTTCGGGTTTACTTGCAAAGAAATCTGTATCCAATCCGAGCATAGTAGCAAGAGCTAAAGCTTCATGAATTGGATGTGTCGTAGTTCTCCATTGTGCAGCTTTCCAAATTGAAGCAAGGTCTTCAGGCCCAGGGTTCCAACCTTCGTCTCTCCGAAACTCGGCATGGATTTTTGATCGTATATTGCCGAGTATCCCGGCGTGATAGGTCCGTGCAAGCGCTGGGATGCAAGACTGGAGCTCAGAGTCCTCATCAGTAAACATACCTTCCAGGTGACTCATGGGGTATATTCGATCCTTGAAGACGAAATAAAGCTCTTTGCTCAAAACAGCTTCTTGCAAGGTCCACATCCGTGTCATCCATCTAGACATGGTAATTTTCATTGCAGGACTAGAATAGCCCATTCCAGCTGTAGCATGCATGAGGCTCAGATCGAGGACTATTGTGTACTGGGCCCGAGTATACAAATTGTGCATCTGTCGGATAGCATTGCGACGTTCTGTCGCAAAGTAATTTCCTTGGGGAATTGTGAGGGTGTCGATCCAGAAGAACTCGGGTACCCTGGCCTTATTTCCGAATCGCAGTGTTGTGATTGTTTCGAGTAATTTGGAGAACATGTATAGAACACAGTGCTTCATTCCATTCTCAGTCTCGCTGCCGAATCCATCTGTCCAGACATGCGAGAATATAGCGTAGGGTTTGTTGAATGATTGACGCATCTCGAGCAGCTCTAATTTCTGCTTGTCCCTGTGATACTGGAGAAGGGGTATATTGCCTCGATTAATGATATCAGCCAACTGACGGCCGCTAATTGTGCAGTAAGATTGGTTATCTATCCCACATTTGGGTGGTTTTGTTGGATGGCCCCCAATGTATTCAATCTTCGATCCAAAGGTAGAATCATCCAAGCAATAGTGATAATCAATCCGCTTTGCTTCGCCTTTGACACGGCGGATCTCGGTCTCATTACACTCAGTGGGTGTGCATCCACTATGATCTGATCCTTTCGAGCTAGACTGTCGAAGGTTCCAGAGATATATTAGGCCAATGGAGTTGCCTCTGAGCTGAGCCTGTAGCATATAAACCGATTTGGCACACCACTTTTCCTCTTCGAGCTTCTGCAAGACCTCTCTGCCACATCCCCAGCCCTGAGCAGGCATGTCGTAACCACACCATCCTTCGATACGGAACCTGACCCTCCTCTGTATGAGGCTCAAGGCACGGGTCAGTGTTTCGCCGAGAACCATAAAGCTCAATGCAAGAAGATCATTGATTTCCCAGGTAGCGGTGTCCTCACGGTTCGCGACCGCGCAGTATTTTGACACATACGATCGTGATGTATCAAGCACCTGATGTATGCGGATCAATCTGCCTCTGCTTTCGACGCTCTGAGACTTCTTTTCGCTATCCAACCACCTTTCCAGGTATGATTGCAAATTGCGAGTGGTAACATATTCTGGACCGGCTGGGKTTTCTTGTACGAAATCTTGCCATCGATAGTCTGGCAGATGCCCAAAGACCTGGGCCAGGAGTTCGAAGTACAGCCATCGTTGTGTGACACTCTCAAGCCCATCAGAGCCGGAATCCATGCTTCGTTCGCCATTCTCGTCGAAAGTCCATCCAAGAAGTTTAGGAAGGTTCACAAAGTCGTTGAAAGTTCTCACTGTTCGCCCATCGCTTTCGCCAGACAAGACTCCAGGATGGCAGTAGAGTTGGACTTTGTCGAAGTAAACGTCGCCTAAATGCTCAAACATTGCCAAGACACTATATCCTTTCGGGCTTGGCCGGCAGCGGTTAACAGCCACGTCACACGGCCTGATTTGACAAAAGCAAGGAATTAATTCGACTTAAACTTTTCATCCTGGAAATCCTACTCTAAGTACTTGCGAATTACAGGTTCGCTGCGACTCCTCCCAGGACGATTGCAGCCTCGTAGAGGAATAGGGGCCATCACCGACCAGTATGATTGAGGATGGCGGCGCGTCTTTGCTCATTGGCCAGCCTGATGGAGAAGGTGTGGCAGCCTGCACGAATTATTGGTGGCGAGGACGGTTTGGGGCACCTACCTCGCGTGCTCGGACAGGTTGAAGAAAGAGGAGATTATGAGGGTGTCAGCATGCGCCGGGAGTCCCGCAGGAATCATGCCTGATAAGCATTGAGTTACATTACCGTACCACTCTCAAACCCTTGCCCCGCCTCGAAACCCCGAGGCTGATCCGTCAGGCTTCGACGTTCCCATGACACCGATATGTCGACCGCATCTCATCTGACAACCATTGTCCATTCTCTGGGCTTTGTTTTGATCTTACCGTCTCAAGAATCACAGAAACGATCAGCCATCGGTCTTAGGAGGTGTCCAGATTACTGATGTTTGAGATAATTGCAGAACCTTTGAACAATGTCGACGTTAGAGTTGACTTGGTCTTCGTTCATGGACTATCGGACGATTGGCGATCTACCTGGAAGAAAGATGGGCAGGATGGAGTGTCTTGGATACAAGATTTCATAACGAGTGACATCCCTCATGCTCGAATTTTCGCCTGCGGTCGCAATATCCTGGACGGTTCACGAACATATCAGCCTTTTCCGATCGATGGGCTTCAAGAATATGAGAGGAACAGATATAGCCAGAAACGGCCAGTGATCTTTCTTGCCCACAGTCTCGGAGGCTTGATTCTGCAAGCTTTCCTACAGGAATGCAACCCTCTTCTCCGAAATTCGACGAAGGGCATTATCTTCTTCGGCACACCCAACCTGAGCTGGCAAGAAAATCAAAGAATCAATTTTGCAGCTGCCGTCCGCGCTCTTGGCCGTACTGTAAACTCCGATTACCTCTCCAATTTGGGCTTGATAAGTGATAAGTTTGCCGCGTGGGTTGTAGATCAACATTTCGCAGGGCGCATGATCTGTTTTTATGAGCGTCTGCCAGTTACAGGAAACATCATAGTAGTCGAAAAGGGATCAAGATTCTTACCTCGCTGCGATAGTAGAGGCCTCGACGCTAATCACATGGATATGACAAAGTTCCAGTCGAGATCCAGTGCAAACTACCAGACTGTCTTACAGTCTCTCAGAAGTATGTACTGTCACGCTGATGAGGGTATGAGGGTACTTTTGAGACATTCACTGCAGCCGAACTCACATGGACGTCTCATCAACTTGCCCGCTACGCCAGACGGGTGCGAGGAGTTCATGGCCTCAACACAGGGGAGCGTGATTATCAGGGATATCGGCAGGCTTGCTCTTATAGCCGAAGACCAAGGTCATTATCAAAAAGCGGAATCAAGGTACCGCGCAGCAATTGACTCGCTACTATTGAGAAATAATTGCAGTCTTGAGGTCATCAATCTCGGGCGTCTTGCCATAAGATTTGCGGAACGAGGCTTTGAAGATGGAACCGAAGAGGACTTCGAGCAAATAGCTCGATCTTTCCAAACGATGGGTTCAGCCGGGAGTGATGACACTGCTGTTCTATTCTGCTTGCATAAATGGGCATGTTTGCTCTGTAACCGCGGGCGATACAAGCATGCAGAGCTCTACAGCAGATGCTGTTTAGAAGCAAGGATTAGAATTACCGGCAAAGGATCTGCGTCTACACTGCTGGCCGCCGCCAATCTAGTCTGGTGCTTAGTCCTGCAAAAGCGGCATCAAGAAGGGTACAACATCTTGCGAGATGCCCTCGAGCACCAAGATCTGGCACTTTCATATTCATGTTCCGAGATCCCCTTGCTCAGGGTTCTAGTGCAGCTCGAGTTGGCGAGTGGCTCTCACGAATTGGCGGAAAGTTTGTCGAGCGATATTCTACGAAAGTCTATACGTGTCTATGGGTTCGGCCATCCGTTCACGTTGAGTTGCATGTCGGACCTAGCTGCTGTTCTTGCGCGAAGAGGACACTTATCTCGTGCTGAAGCTCTGAGCCGTCGGGCTCTGAACGGACTTGAGCATGCACTCGGGAACGATCACCCGGACTGCTTGAAGACTGCTTGTAGACTCGCGAACAACATCTGCTTCCAACAGCGGTACGATGATGCTACCGTGCGGCATAAGAAGATATTGAAAAAGCAGCAAATGCGGATTGGTAATGAACATCCAGACACTTTGCTTACGATGCGGAGCCTCGGAATAGACTTCGCTCTTCAACGATGTTGGAAGGACGCAGAAATTATATTGGATGAGACATTTCAAGGCCTGAAAGCCTGCCTTGGGCCAGAGGATACACACACAACGGAGACTGAAGATGCACTGCGGAATGTCAGAGAACTACAGGATCGGAAGGAGCACCCTCAAACTTTGCTTGAAGTCTTTCGACCCCAGTCAGGGCTTGTCTCTTACCGCTCTCTCACTTATGCCCGCAGCCCTTCATGTTTTCATACCTCCGTCGAAGATGAAGTGCTCCAGGCAGTCACAGAAAAGGACGAGCAAAGAGTCGTAGAAATTCTGGCCGGGGACAGAATCGGACCAACCGTTTCTGGAAGGGCACTTCGCGAGAGCGCTGCGACTTCTCAGGAGCCACTGGTGCGGCATTTGCTGACCTGTAAAGTACCCTTGAATAGACAAAGTGGATACCATGGCACGGTATTGCAAGCGGCTGCGCTGGCAGGTAATGAAGCAATTGTCAAGCTCCTGCTAGAATATAAAATAGACATGTATGTAGTAGGAGGTCTTTTAGGCAACGCATTGCGAGCTGCTGTATTTGGGCGTAAAGAAGCCATTCTACGCCTCCTCCTCCAAGCAATTGCTCCTGGGAGGTTATCACAGGATGTTCTCAATTCATCACTGCAGCTTGCACTACGTCTTGAAGATTCAGCGATGATCGATCTACTATTGGGTGCAGGCGCAGATATCAACGCCGAAGACAGCTTATTCGGCAGTCCTCTCCAACAAGCCGCTTTCTACGGACAGGAGAAAATCATGACAATCCAGCTGCGTAGCGCAGACATCAACAAACGAGGAGGGATATTCGGGAGCCCTCTACAAGCCGCGCTCGAAACCCAGAACGAAGCAGCCGTCAACCATCTTCTCGAGGCCGGCGCAACCATCTTATCAAGCCCCAGAACCAGTTTTCCGAAGGGCCACATCTCCACACACGAACGTGAAGAACTAGCCAAAATCTTGCTAAAACGGCTTGCATATTCCCTGCCCCATCGATCCCTCTCTGTTGATTTCGGCCTATGGGATCCTATTCAAACTCCCAAGCAACCAGTTGTCAGCTGGACACCGACAGTGGGATTCCGCAACAACTCAAGCAGCCATTTGCAGAAGCCTGTCCCACCGGAGGAAATACCTCGACCGAAGCGTGTATCGACCATGAAACGATTGCTGCTAGACCGGAAGAGTGGGAGCACGACAGATGTGTCCAAGCAGAAGCCACCGATACTGAATCCTAGCACGAAGAAGAAAAGAAGTATTCAGTCTTTGAGAAGGAAATTTAGCGGTTTGACGTGATGGAATCTCATGGGTTGGGTGGCTTTTACGTTTTCATTGTCCAACTTTATCATTTCTCGTTTCGAAGTATTGAGATCTCGTATATGCTTTGTTTTTTAAGCTTGTATCCTGTCTCGGCATGTAATGTTCCTATTTACTATACTCTGTGAGTGATAATAATATCATGATTGTCAACGTGCAGAATGAGCCATCTGAATCAGATAAGATATCAAATTTATCTCCCATCCTGTCCATCAAGAAAGGCAATATACCGAGTGTTCCGCCTGAGGTTGCTCTTCGGATCATCGGTCATATTTGTCTATACGGTTGATCGCTTGATGCATCCGTCAGGGAAGATTGGATTCTGCCATGAGAAAACGTGCAATGTCACCTCACTCAGTCAACCTCGGCGCCGTTAGAAATACAACTTGCAAAAGTAAAGAGAAAGTCCAACGATCAGTCAAAGTCATTGGAGAACGAGTTCCTCCATCTTGATGTAGTCTCGTATATTTCATCCGTCAACTTCAGCCCCCATTATCCTATCCAAACGAAACGCACCCCAGTACTATGAATTATGAGGGTACAATACTATATAATCATAAGAAAATTCCCATCAGTCTTGATAGCGGCGTCCGTATCAAAATCTTCACAATTACGTGATCCACGGAGCGTTGTCCGCCGTTACTTGCTGAGGGCGCATTCGGCAACTACCAGCCAACAAGCGCGAGCATTACCTTTCGTCAGGCAAATGCAAACTCGCTGAAGAACCTCGGAGTAGCCTAGATCAGTTCCCACTTCTATCAGCCCTTCTACTTCATCCTCCATTTTGAGGAGGTCCAGGTGACAATCTCGGTTTCCAAACGTGCCAGGGCAAGATCTTTGTTTGTATAATCGCAAGGTGGTGCGGTGTACGTTGACCGGATAGACGTATGTAGCTGATGGTAAGTACAACAGAGCAGAAGCTCCTACGGTTCTGTCTGATCAGATCATAAGCAAGGATGCATCCGAACCAGAAAAGTAATATTCATGCCTGAAGTAGACTTCTATCACGTTGGTTTTGGCCAAAGCTCTGCCTGAATGAGTAATGATTCCCACTATCTCAATCTCGGTCTTCTAGACTTTTACATAGGAACTTCTTTGCAGAAACAAAGCCTTCTGGACGATAGTTGGAAGTATCCATATTGTGCTGCTTGCGTCAAGGACAATGCTCCAATCAGAATTGTCGAGGGCAATCGTGTCGGCAGCAATAGTGCTGTCCTTAGTGGAACGTCGTCCAACTATAAAGGTGCTGAGGAGGGCGAAGAGACTAAACTCTCCAACGGAGTATCGGTCGTGAGTATTCCAGATCCGTCTAGATACCGGTATACACTCGGTGTAGCTCACATAAGCTACAATTGAAAGTTATCAGTCCTCTTACAGGGCTACAATGTTGGCAATAGAAACAGTCAGTGCTGTCAAGCTTAGAAAGCTTCAGATGATGAAATCATTCATCCTAAATATTGTCCGAAGCTTATCAAATACACGCGAATAGCTCTCCGTCGTCTAGTATTGGCAAGGAGGTCCTTATCCGAGATCTCATTCGCAATTGTGTCGACTTGCTTTATATGGATGCCTATTTCATTGAACATAACTCCACGAAGTCGAAATACCTTGGTCCAATAGACAGAAATTGAAGGTAGTAGCTTCTATAGAAAGTTCAAGATCAGGAAGACTCCTCGGACGAGACGACAATCAGCCGCCGATACCACCACAACAACATGATGCACCAATGGTCAGTGCATTGGAGAATGAGATGGAATTGTCAGGTATGCACTGCAGAATTAGCGTGATAATGGCGTAGCATAGCACCGTAATGGATTTTGTCGCGGAGAGAGATCATCGCTAGTGTAAATTAGTCTAAGCTGGATAGGAAAGCTTTGTCCATACGCCTATCAGGGAGAAATGAGAATCATTTTCTGGTTGCCAATCGATGAGTTAGCTCTCTCTAAAGCTATATGAACCCCACAGATCCTGAGAAACTCACGATTGCTCAAGATGGGCAGCGGCGACGGAAATCTCTCCCCAACAACAACATGTAACAAGCCGAACAAATGCTTTGAGGACTTGCGCAAGATCCCAAAGCTTCGTAGTGGACTTCGCTAGAAGCTCAGGGGTCGCCAATGCTTACGTATAAATTTATTCAGCAGAGAGCATTGGGAGCGGAGAAGCTAAAGAGGTCAAGGGGAATGTGTGCGCAGACGACGGAATTGTCATTACCAGTGCTATTCCGAGTCTTTTACGCGGCCTCGCACCACCTTGTCAATGCGAGGCAGCGAATGCTGCTTTGAACTCTACATAGCTAATCTGCCGGATGACAGGAAAGTGAATACAAATGAATTCGATACGGCATTCTCCAGCCAAAAGTCACCAATTCTTCTATAAAAGCCATGTGAGTAGTTCCGATTGCCTTTCTAATCCGTGAGCTTAAGTTGTTGGCTTAGATCTTGAGGTCATCGAGGTATCTATCGCAATATTTGCTCAGCGGTTGCTTTTGTGATGTTCCCGTGCCAAGCTTAGGCTCTGCATTCACTTTTTTGGTCAGGGGCCCTGTGAAAGTAGCATTTTGATCCAGTATTTATCGTTGATATTGAGTGAGCTAGCGTGGATGACGTCAAACTTGTCCGTGCTTGAACGATTCCTAGAATGGCTAGACGACATCAATGCACTTGATCCTTATTGGTGCGTATGGCTAGCGAAAGGCTAAGCATCATCCCCGCTCTGCAAGCATCAACTTTCAACGACTATGGAACCGTTGTTGTCCGGACTCTGATTCGGCTTCTAGCCATTCTGCTGGGCGATAAGTAGATCGAGATATTGCTCATTGCTTGTGTCTTGGGTTAAAACTTGTGAGCAATGGCGACGGCTTCAGGGATCATCAGCCGCGCGATAGAGTACTCCCCACTGCTGTGTGCACTGGCTACCGTGTCCGCCTTCTATCTGCTTTGTCTCGGCGTCTACAGGCTCTATTTCAGTCCTTTGGCAAAAGTCCCGGGCCCGAAGTTGGCCGCACTTACCCTTTGGTATGAGTTCTATCATGACTTTATCAGGAAGGGACAATACCTTTGGGTCATTGGCGAGATGCATGCCAAATATGGTCAGTCTGCATTGAATGATGACCTCGAAAGGTGGTCGATGAAAGATTTTTAACCTCAAGATATCACGTGCAGGTCCTATCGTTCGCATCAGCCCAAACGAGGTCCATGTAGCTGACAAAGACTTCTACGACACCCTCTTCGGATCGTCCGCGAGGCTTGACAAGGACCCATGGCTCTCAAACGAGCATCCGTCCACCATGGGAACTTCAGGCCATGAGCTGCACCGCTTACGCCGCAGTGTCCTAAACCCTTACTTTTCAACCCAGAAAATCCAGGATATCCAAGATCTAATCAAAGCGAAGATCCTCAAGCTCTGCGACATCCTGCAGGATCGACGCAAATCTGGCTCGCCAATCGATATGAGAAGAGCGTATAGGGCAATGACCATGGATATTATCACTGAATATGTCATGACGGGTTCCTTCGATTATTTGGACAGCGAGGATTTTGGTGGAAGGTGGTACACTATGATCAGGAATGGGAGTGCGAGTCAGGTTATGATGACTCAGTTTCCGTGGATCATGCCGATTATGGCTGCACTTCCTTACAAGCTAGCTATTACCTTGGCGCCAGATGCGGAAGCGGCGCTGGGTATACAAAAGGTATGATTGATCATCTCTATATCGAATTAAGATTGTCTAGTGGTTTGTTACTTATTCAATTGTTGTCGCACCGTTGAACTACGAAACAAGGAAATCAATATACAGTTTATTGACCATCGCGTACAGATGAACGAGCAACAGATCCAAGAGATCAAGGACACTGGTCCCGACGCCCTTTACGAGGAAAAGACCCGTAAGCCATTAATGCACGACATCCTCTTCAAGAGCGAACTCCCAGAACCCGAAAAAGCAATCCCCCGTCTCGGCGCAGAAGCAACATTGCTCGTCATAGCAGGCTCCGAAACATCCGGTAATGCGCTCACGCAACTACACTATCAACTGCTTGCAAACCCCGACAAGCTCGCGAAACTTCAGGACGAGTTGAAGGAAAGCGCTCCAGCAGATATCGCAGACATGAAGTGGCAAGATCTGAGGAAGCTTCCGTATCTGACCGCTTGTATTGAAGAGATCTTGCGGCTTGCACATACCACGATACATCGACTTGCCAGGTTTGCACCGAAGGAGGGTCTTACGTACGGGGATTATCACATTCCCGCTGGTGTAGGTTTCCTATGTCTCTTCGAATGATTTGCGATCACTGATCCGAATGGATATCATAGTACACTGTCAGCATGACCACTTACTTCACACACATGGATCCAGAACTCTTCCCAGACCCCGAAGCTTTCATCCCCGAGCGTTGGCTCTCCCCCGAGGCGAAACATCTCAGCAAGTACGTCAATCCGTTTTCTAAGGGCACGAGGATCTGTCTTGGGATTGAGTAAGTCTGCTCGTCCATGCTCATGCAATCGGTTCTTGGTGTATTTGAGGTGCTGATGAGGAGTAGGCTTGCATATGCAGAATTGTATCTCACGGCAGCTTATGTCTTCCGACACTTCGAGACTAAGTTATTTGAGACGACGAAGAGTGATATTGAGGTTGTACATGATTTCTTCAATGGATATCCGAGGGCTGATTCGAAGGGTGTGAGGATTACGGTTGTTTGAGATGGGATTTGCTTTTGAACTACGACCTTTATGTGAGAATATATGGTAAAGCTATAGTTGGTAATGCTGAGCAGTGACGACTTCCAAAATGGGACAATGAGTCAACGAGAATGATGCGGCGTTTCAAAGCTTTTCCGAAGTAAAATATTGAAGCTTTTCCGAAGTAAAATATTGAAGCTTTTCAAAATGCTGTGCCAAGTATGGCATATATACACATACAATGCTGATGCGCCATCCATCCCCAAGAATTGGATTTACAAATTTCGTCGTCATCATCATAATACACACCACGTCCCCTTAACCAACCAATCATTGCCTCCCATGTTCCCCTCGATGCTGCGAAAGATCCTTACATACTCGGAACATTATAATACGTAGCCATCCCATCGCTCAAGTGTACACCTCCGTCCGCTTGGCAGAAGCTGTTGTACTTCCACACGTAATCGCCGTATGCTGCTCCGGCGCCCATGTTGCCCGTACCACCTCTATAGACAGCATTAATATCACATACCAGGAATCGTTATATGATATGTGAGAAGAACGTACCTCTGCAGTCCAAAAAACTGATCCGCCCCCAATTTATCCCACAGCTGCCGTTGACAGCCTGTGGCTACGCCCACGTCGTTACTATTTCCCAACACAAGTCAGCATCTAACACTCCCCAATCACCTGCACAAATTGAAAAACTGGAATGGAAGAAACATAAACGTACTGTGCCTCCTGCCCCTTACTCATCCAATCCCCCTCCCCCGCGCCGGCAAAATGATCGCAGTATGTCCGGAGCATGTACCAATTATTCCTGTACACGCCGATTTCCGCATTGTCGTTGACTTTGTTGTTGCCGATTGAGAAGGCGCCGGTGAAGGCGCAGCCGTTTTCTAGCATGGCTATTGCGATGTCTGTTTTGTGATGGTCAATTTATTTCCTATATGTGATATCCTTGGGGGCGAAAGTAGGAGAATTGGGGTTTCGTGACCGGACTTACCGACTGATTGCGCGCCTGCATTGAGCAGGGCTTGCTTTGCTGATGAAGTACTCCCTGGGTCGGGACATGTGAAGGGTTCGCCTTCTCCGCCTCTGCGCTGCAGGCCCGAGACGAGAGTTGTAGGCATAGACAATACCGGAAGTGACAGGCTGCATAGCACTGCTATGCCTGAGCTGAGTTTGAGATGCATGTTCAAGAATGCTCGGATTCCTATTGAGGGATATTCTTTTGTCGGGAAATAAATGAATGAAATTTTGTAGGCGTTGGATTTGCCGATCTACGGCTATTGGACAGATTATTGGATGGTGGTGGTGGTGGTCACGATAGACGCTTCCCAAGTTCCAGACCGGGAGTGGAGAGGAGTATTAGGCGTCGTCGTGATAGGGAGAAAAGTGAGATGATGGGCCGCCATGGTGGTTTATGTATGTTTTCTCTTCTTCTTGAGATTTGACCATGTGTGGGTTTGATGAGGAGGCTCAGAACATGAGATGAGACAATCTGTTTCCCGTGTCGGCAGTATAGTTCGAAACGTAGCACCTCATATTGTCAAACGAAACTTGTGTTTACAATCTTCCTCCTAGGAAAGTTTACAGCTGCTGGGAAGCTGCAAGATGCAGGAACAGAATTCCGTGGGAAATGCGGCTAAGATCTTGACGATAACCGAACTAATGCTGCAATGGGCTTTAGTGCTGTTTTAGCCAGGGGATGATGGGGGTCGGTCGTGCCGTTTCATCGCTCTTGCGCCTAACCTCCGACCGTCTATTTTGGAACTTCAAACTTTGCGCTCGAGCAGTCTTTCGTTTCGTTGTGATCGTGCGCTGCTCAGCCTTTTTGGCTGCGTGTTCAGTCTTCATATTTCCGAGGAGTACCACAGTCTGTATGTCATAGGGGTTACCAGCCGGTCAACTCATCTCTGAAGGAATATTCCAGACACGGTTGATGAAGGACCTTTGCTGCCCTCACAAATCATATCGTATGCAGGAAGTAAGATTTGGTCATTCCTGTAATATGAGATTTCGATCAAGTCGCAGGCTTCGAATAATCCAAAACTTTGCCGTCCGCACTGACAAAGACCTGACTCTGCGGGTCCTTCGCAGTATAGAACACGCCATCCACCTCAATCGTATCCGCCCAGGCAGTCTTCGTCGGCCCCTCGAAGATTATGAAACCTTTGCTTGCCGACCTGATCCCCCTCTTCTTCTTATTGAATATCGGCCCACCCATATCCATCCTCGCATAATCCACCAACCTCTTACCAAGCCTTTTCGTCCCCGGTAGCAAGCCCGATGTACCTCCATGAAACCCACTTCCCAATCCCCACTTCGCAGCCATACTCAGCGCCGCTGGTCCATTCGTCCTTCGACTCATCCACTGCGAATCCTCTGTGAAGAACGCAAGTGCACCTTCACCCTCCAGCCAAGCCTTCTCCGTGTCTGTGGGCTCCCTTGCCGGTAATCTCGCATAGCAAGCTCCCGTGATATTCCTAGGATCGTCCTCCGGCACCTCGAACTCCCAACTCCCTCCGCCTAGATAATTGGCCAACGAGTTGCCCGTGCAACCTGAGTTTGGCGGCTCCGCGGAAAACGCAGCGGCGACGTCGTTGACAGCGAGGCCGTGGAATTGGACTTTCTTCTTGGGGTACAGATTGTCGAACTCGGGGTCGGCGGGCACTTCGCAGCATACGCCAGGGAGGAGATTCATGCATATTTTTGGCATCGGTGCTCCCCTCATTGGGAACCGGGCGTTGGGATCATCTCGGCGGGAGATGGAGACCATGACGGAAGCGGAGGTCGGGGTGATCTGGGAGAGAAGGTAGAGGACCGATGGGAGGAGAAGGAGGGAAAACATTTCTTGTGAGCGGCCTACTGTAGCGGCAGGAGTGGAGAGGATACACCTGCAGTAATCGCAATCACTGTTTCCTCAACCTGATTTAGGTCAACGTCTCCCTCTTATGTTCCTTAGGTAGACATATCTGCAACGGGAGCACAAGAGCAAAGTCCATGCGCTGTGGCGAATGTGGAGTAGGATCAATCGACGCGGCTGATAGTCTACCAAATTTACACATGGCCAACCCGAAAAGGTAGAGCTGGCTCTCTCTTTCTGGACTGAAGAGCCTCTCAAGAAGGCTCGCTTCGATCTTTCCGGTTTGTCCGGCGAGGGTTGTCGCATGCAAACCCACGAATAGAAATGCGTCACGCGATACGCGCACTTGCCGAGCAGACTTGAACATAGGTATCGGAATATAAATTTCATGAGAATCAGGTTCTGGAATGAATGCTATATCTTTGCCATCCACTGCCAGGCCATGCAATCGTTGGTCCAAAGTCGCGAGTATGTAATGGGCTGCTAATCTCGCTAGATTTATCAACATATGCAGGAAGCTCGATACGGGCAAAGTGATTTGTGCATTTCCTGTTTTCTGTACCCAAGCTCTGTCGATAGCAGTTGAGATTTGGCTCGACTACCATTCCGGTGCTTGGCCCCGAAGATCAACACCCAGAGAAGGCGGAAACGAAGTTTCTGTGGTGGATTCTCAAATAAGAATCTCCGGCCTGACACCAGGACGCTGCCGTAATATATTCAGCAATGGTGTGAATAGTTGCTTTTCGATGACTCCAGTGTCTCTATCATCTGCTTGATTCGCCCATCTCAACACATCCTCCCAACTCGCCCATTCCCAACCCTCGCATTTCTCCGGCTCTAGGGTTTTGGGCTCATCTTCTTCATTCTCGCGCACACAGACCATGAATAACGTGACATAGTGCTTCGTATCTTCTTGCATGTAGTCGTTCGTAGCGGTTAGGAATTTGACGTTTGTGACCTTTAAACCAGATTCTTCAAGGACTTCGCAGGCGGCACATGTCTCTGGTGACTCGCCAAATTCGAGATGACCGCCCGGTAGAGCCCAAGTTCCGGCGCCGTGGGAATTGATACGTTTACCGAGTAGGAAGTGAGGGTTCTGGGTGGATTGTTGGGAGGAGGACTGGAGGATGAAGACGCCGACGCCGACGCGAACTCTGGGAGTCGCGGATGACATGACTTTTAGACCATTTGATATGAAGGTCAATGCTGCAAAATTATCGGGCGTGCTAGGAGACCGGGAGGTTCTCAGCCGCAATCCCCAGGCGATGAGGAGGTGATCACGAAGTAGCTACTTTCAGCCAGAGCCCCGAATTGTGGTTTAACTTTCATCGTTCTAGACACTTCTTTACTTTCGAAATATAGCATGCCCTATGTAACTATACTGATGATTACTCTATCAAACGTCACTATACATGTATGTTGTAGATGAGAATCTCCGCGGCATCTGACTAACCAGAAGCT
The DNA here is from genome assembly GCA_000442125.1 of Opeltia flavorubescens. Taxonomy (NCBI): domain Eukaryota; kingdom Fungi; phylum Ascomycota; class Lecanoromycetes; order Teloschistales; family Teloschistaceae; genus Opeltia; species Opeltia flavorubescens. The sequence goes on from KE546981.1 coordinate 1,178,719, forward strand.
AGGGCGAATTAGGTCTTAGAGGTGTTCTAGACCACCTCTAGCTATGTCAGCGACATCGTCATTGTACATTGGTAGGCATATCAATGAATGGCTATAGCTACTCAGTTGGGCTAAAAGCTTTCTCTGAACGTCACGTCTGGGGTGTTGGGGGACAATGTATCGCAACAGTTACTGAAGACGGAAGATGCTTGATAATCCAAATTTCTAGACCCGTGAACGGGGGATATAAAGCGATGCAATATCTACTCCAAGACCCATCTTTCCAAACAAGTCCATTCCGAACAAAGTATCAGAAGTACGGAATTCTCAATTCTAATACAACTATCGAACCAACATGCCTCCCTACACCACTTCAACCCTCACTCTCCCCTCTAAAATTGAGATCTTCTACCGCCACGCCGGCTCCTCCAACCTCCCCACCCTCCTCCTCCTCCACGGCTTCCCAACCTCCTCCCACCAATTCCGAAACCTAATCCCGATCCTCTCATCCTACTTCTACGTCATCGCCCCCGACCTCCCCGGCTTCGGCTTCACCACCGTCCCTGAAAATCTGAACTATAAATACACATTCTCTAAACTCACTGACACGATCGATGAATTCCTCTCCGCCATGACTATCAAGAAGTTCGCAATGTTCATCTTCGACTACGGCGCTCCTGTCGGACTGCGTCTTGCCTTGAAAAATCCGGATGCAGTGACGGGGATAGTAAGCCAGAATGGCAACGCCTATGAAGAAGGTCTTGGGAAAGATTTCTGGGCGCCTGTGCGCGAGTACTGGGCTTCGAGTGAGGATTCTAAACCCGCATTCCGTGAAAAATTAGGGAACGAGTTTCTGGTCCTTAAGGCGACGAAATGGCAGTATGAAGCCGGGAATCCTAACCCTGGGAAGATTCAGCCCGAGGCGTATTTTCTTGATCAGGCGCTTCTGGAGAGAAAGGGGAATAAGGATGTACAGTTGGATTTGCTGTATGATTATCAGAGTAATGTGAAACTTTATCCGGAATTTCAGAAATGGTTGAGGGAGAGTAAAGTCCCTGTGCTGGCGATGTGGGGGAAGAACGATGTGATTTTTGTGCCCGAGGGGGCGGAGGCGTTTAGAAAGGATGTGCAGGAGGAGAGATTGGAAGTCAAGTTTGCGGATGGCGGACATTTTGCCCTGGAGGGGCAGGAGGACGTTTTCGCGGAGGCTATTGTGGGGTTTTTGGGGAGGTTTTGGGTGGATAAATGAGATTTGACAGTGGTGGTGGATGGCGGAACCTAGATAGTATAGATTTACTCCATACGAAAGTCGTTCTTTAATAATAATATTTTCAGTCCATCGATGTGATTGCTCATTTTATCCGTACCGTATCTACAGTTGTTTTGCTAGAGAATGTCGAACTTCTTTGTAAGCTCAGCTTTTGGTGGGGGTTGGCGGGCAGTCATTGACGAAGCCTTTGTATAGAAGTTGAGGTCGAAAACGGTTATTAGAAGAGTAGTGGAGATGGCAAAGAACGAATTGATACGGCTTGGCTTCAGTAACCCATTGTTGCTCTTTTGAAGACTGTTGCTTAGAGCTGCCAAGTCCTACAGGTTTGACGCTCACACGAATTGCTAACAGTGGTGGGAATCTCGACTGTAGGTTTAATTAGCGCTTGCCATATTATGTAGGTGCACAATAATGTTTTTGCCGAGTGATTGTATACATTTTCGGCTGAGTAATCGGAATGGCTGCTCATCTTGTAGGCCTATCAGGTGTGCGTAGTAAATCAATGCTTCAGATGCTTGTTGAAGAAGATCAAGTAATCAGGCGCCTGAAGGGTTCATGCCTCCTGCTGCAGCTTTTGCTCATTTTTGAGATATCTCAACGCGTTGTCCGCGAAGGTGTCATCCCACAGCTCGATGTATATTCGTACGTCGAGTTTTGGGCCATCTTCCTCGGTCCAATAATGGATGTCGTCAGCCCCAACTCTTACAAAGAGGTTATGCGTCGTCTTTTTGAGATACATCTTGATATGCTTTTTGGTTCCGTCTTCCAAACGTACCGTACAAGCAAGCCGAAACCTTGCTATATTTTCAGCTTCCCGGCAATCGATATCCATCTGTAAGCCATGATTTGTTATAGTGAACGGTGACTTGCCTGATATAGCGCGAGGCTCCGCCTTGTTCCCCGGTACGCTTGCATCTTGACCAAATGCCGAAAAGCTGCTGGGGACGGCGCTAAGGTGTCAGAAGTAAGGCTTTTCAGGTCTATTTTGCAGGTCCAGGCAAAAATAGATTCATCGTACGACGATCGAATAAGCTCTTCCTGTAGTCTTCTGAATGATCTTGACCCTTCGCCGTAGAGTAAAGGTATGATGATCCGAGAAATGCCCATGAGACAGTATGCGATGTCTTCCGATCGAGTGGTGCTCCGGTTTGACGCCCAGGACATCCTAGTAGCGATACTTGTTCCGGCCTCGGGATTACATAAGTAGAATGCATTGATGATTGTGGTCTCACTAAGTTGCTACTTGAGAGATCTCTTGGTCCCAATGTACTTCCTCTCGCAATCGAAGAAAGCCAAGCGAGTTGGAGCCAGGAGTTCCTGCAGTGTCCAGCCCCTGGTGAACGACCTGCTATCTTTGAAAATCTTCCGGTCGTCTCTGGGGGTAGCCCCTCGTGACACGTCGGCCAGAAAAGCAAAGCAGAATTCTGCTTTGGAATAATTGCGATACATAGAATTGATAGCCTCGGAAAGCTCCGCGCTGCTCTTTTTATCGATACATCACGTATCAACCCAAGCATAGGTAATTGAAGCAGACATTCCGAAGTACTCATATCTATTGTGCATAGCGCCCACTATCGCGCAGAATTTCTTGATCTTGCAGAATCCCGATTTTTGACGGATCGCGTCTGGGCGTGGCCATTTGTTGAACTCTTAGAACGATATCTCCTCGTTTCCTCAGGTATGTGAAAGTATGCCGAAGAAGGGAGCGCTTTCATCACTTATGAAATACTCTAGCTGGACTGTGTTGACGTTGATGAGCCACATGACATCGTTACTAGTAGATATGGTCCAAGACTTCTGTTGAAAGTATTACGATTAAAGAATGATAGGAAGTGCGATATATCAGATGAGACATGGATTCCATCGATTCTTCTCCCTGTAAAGATCTAAATGACGTAAGGATGACACTAGTGCTAAATCGGGCTACAGTGGTGTGCAGGTTCAAAGCCGCTACAAATCTTTCCGTTACCTTAACTTTCAATCTTACTTGTATCATTGATCGGTTAATTCTTTCATCTTCTCGGACCATGAGTCTTGTCGCTTCGCTTACTCCTCCGGCTCTCGATGATCAAGTCGTCCTATATGGACCGGCGTGACTAGAGCCAACGCCACGAGAAATGCAAGAAGTATGAAGATAAAAGCGAGGCGTAGAGAATCTTCGTACGCATGCTGTACCTGCGCAAGGTGAATGGGGTTCAAATCATTGATAGAATGCACCGACTTGCGGATAAGGTGGATGATCTAATTGATAGCATCAGGGAATTTCCTTGCAAACAAACGAGCATACAACAGGTGATTACCTCTTCGCGGTTGTCTCCACTGACATACGCCTTCAAATAGCGCGGCAATGCAAATTGTACAAGCAGACTGCTTATAGCGACCCCCATGACGGTGCCTAAACCTCGCCACAAGATTTGTGTGGTACTCATAACAGCTTGGTCTTCCTTGACGCTATGAGCCAGGTTAGCAACCGCAATTGCTGGGTTGGTGAGACCTGTCCCAGTTGTGGGAAAGAAGACGGCTATCGTAGCCCCTGCGACTGCCGCATGGCGTGGCAGCGCAGCCATCGCAATACTACCGGCCAACGATATCAGAGTCCCGATTATGATGAGTGGTTTTGGACGTCCTGTCGCGTTGATAATCAAACCCGATGCGACGCCGCAGAAGGTGTATCCTATCGTCGGGGCCACTAGTCGAAAGCCAGACATCGAAGGTGAGTCTAAATTGACCACTTGGAAATAAAGAGGGGCGTTGAAGACCATCGCGTTGGCTCCCATGAAAGTGAAGAACTGGTGAAAGACCATGTTGCCTCGAGGTTTAGTGGCTAGCAATTTCAACGGCATGACAGGCTTCGGAGCCCGTCTTTCTACCCATACCAGAGCCGATCCTGCAACGACAGACAGCACAAGGGCGACGGTGATGAAGGGATGAGACCAGGGAAGGATATTTCCCCCAAGGTTAAGGCCAAGAATAAGTAGTGACACGGCCGCCGTAAGAAGGAAGGATCCAGCCAGATCAAAGCTCCGGACAACCTTCCACCTTGACTTTGATGAGTCACTCTTCGCCAGGCGAGGTCCCAAGCCATGGGGTGTTACTATGACCGCTACGATCAAAATCACCAGGAGTGGTGGGACTTGAACCCCAAAGGTCCACCGCCATCCTAATGTATCGCAGAGGAAACCTCCAAATGCTGCTCCCATTGCTGCACCTGATCCCCACGCTAGGTTGACAAGCGCCTGGTAGAAGCCTCGAATACGCATTGGCACCAAGTCGTTTGTGAGGATCGCACCCATGGCAATAATGCCTCCTGCACCCAAGCCACAGAAAGCACGAGCCAAAATGAGGCTTTGCATCGACTGAGCCAGAGCGCACCATATGTTCGTCAGGGTGAAAAGACTGAGCGAAAAGAAGTAGATCAATCGACGACCAAAGAAGTCCGAGAGCCTGGAGTAGAGCGGCTGAACGGCAAGGTAAGTGATGAAGAAGGCGGTCGAAAGCCACGACGCCGAGTCGGAGGCTTTGAAGTAGCTCGTGATGTTCGGATGGCTCGAAGCCATCATCGTACTGTCGAAACAGGCGACCTGCCAGAATGTAAGTACGTTTGCGATGCGAAAAGAGTGTAGGTATGTACAAAATACTGAAGCAGGACTCCTGAATAGAGGACCCAGAATCGTTTCCTGCTGATACCACAGAGATACGGCGACCCTTTTCCTGCCGGTGGACTTGCGTAGCCATCTGGCTCGGAGCTGTCGTTGCTATATTGTTTTCCATCAGAAGGATAGCTGACTGTCTTGTCCAGCTGAGCCGTTGGACCTGGCCCTGGCCCGAGACCCTGCCCATCTACGAGGGCAGCGGCGTCGACCAAGACATTGCCTCCTTCACATTCATGTTCAGGGGAAGGGATCCTGGAGTGATGGCTCAGTAGCGGAGTCTCTTCATCAGTCATGTGCTTTGAGCCAAATCTGGGGTCTGATTTGGAAAAAGTGGTCTCGTCGCGTCCATTTGATGACATGGTGAAAATAGCAATACTCGATGTAGCGCGAGCAGATGCTCAGGGAGAATGTTTGAGGTAATTGTCTTTTCCATTTGGTGATGCCCGCAACCATGCAGGCAGGAGACGTCATGATGAAGACTCGCATGCGAGGGACAGAATTTTCCATGGGGACGATTTGGCGGCAACCCTCGGCCTCGCCGGGCCACCAATCCCTATTGGATCAATCTTTTTTGATTAACCACCAAGAGAAGGACGTGTAAGCTGAGCAACAAAACGGGATGGAGTACGAAGCAGAAAGGAAAGGAAAAGATGCGGACTTCAATCCAGACACGCTGCACCAACGGATTTGAAGTGATATCATTGCGGCTGAATTGGATGTCAGATCTCTGGTCTGGATTCGGTCTTAGGCTTAGGGTTCATCGAATTATCTGCATGGCTTGCGTCAAAAACATGCAGTCTTACTGCCGTACGACCATGTCCGATGTCAAAATGTGGCTACTTTTCTCATTACGGCAAATCCGGATATTGATCCGATCAACTCATCTCGATCCTAGTCTATTTGTCTGGTATTGGTATCCTTCCGATCTAGCAATCCATGAATATGGAAATGGGGTCGAAAGGTTTCGCTATTTACAGCACCACATGTTGGTCGGTTTGAACGCGGAAATGGTCCGATCGTTGTCGCTTCTCGCAGTTATTCGGCTCTGACTGCTTGCGTTTATCATTTTTGGGATGATTCTGCACGTCAAAGGCTAGCGTTGGCTTTCTTTGTCTCTAGCCCGTCGCTTAAGCTGACTGAATAGAACGAAAAATGGTCTCTTCGTACTCTGGTTCAAAAGTTGCTTTGATGTCGATTACAGACTTTCGGATCTCCTAACCTCTTGCCTCCACCTTCTATACTGAAAAGGTACAAAACTATTACTCTACCCATGGTTGGGTTGCAGTCATGTTTTTATTACCTACTTATATTCCCATACCTCTCGGGGGCCGCAGCTATGGTTTTGTGTGTACAATTAGTCTTGAGCATTGGCCTGCCATGATCTCCTTGGACTATGGATATCATCTTGGCGCAGTCTCGCGGACAAGCTAAATATGCCTGCTCCTCCATAGTCCAGGGAGAAAGCGATATGGACATCAGTCTTGCCTCAGCATTTCCCTCAAGCGCGAATGTCTGAAATCGGAGGGTCGACGCTCATTCTTATACAGCCAAGTTGCCATTCAGATATGGTACCGCTTGATCTCTCTCCCTTCTGTTCTTTCTTTCTCGGCAGCGCGTCGATTGAGCATATGGTAGGAAAGGTTCGTAAATATGCCGACGGTGACCCCAAAGGCCAAGATTCCCGTCGTAACCTTCCAAGCACGGTAGTACTCCGGGGCATCGTCCTGCCGGAATATTTCTGTCAGAGATCAGTCACAGGGAGCCGCAGCGCGAGTTCCGGCACTCACGAGCTCCGTAGACCCCCGCTAGGTTCGCGGAGATGATTATACAGGCCATGAAGATACTTCGTTCTGCCGGTGAAGTGGCGTTCAAGGATAACCAGGCGGAGTTGATTGGATGCCAGCATTGTGTGACTGCGAGGGCCATGATTAAGACGGCGAGGCGAGCACCCTTGTTTGACTTGATGGCGAGGAGATTCCCCAGGAGGAGGAGGAACCAGCATACTTGGCCTGCAAGGACAACGAGGCCTCGTCGCTGCGTCTTGTCACTGAGAACAAAAAGTATTAGTATATGGTTATCGCAATAGAGTTTTCAACGGAGTCTTCACGGAGTCTTCACGGAGTCTTCACGAAATCTTTACTTACGCGATCCATCCCGTGATAGGCACAAGGCAAATCTGGATCCAAGTACCGATAGAAACATAGGCATTGGCATTGAGCCTGTCATAGCCAAGTCCTCGAATAAGACTGGGGGCGTACGTGTTAATTGCAGTCACGGGGCCAATGGTCGCAAGGCAGATGGTGAAGTGCTGCCACATCTTCCAATTTCCTAAAGCTTGGAGTAGATCGCTTCTTGAGATGCTGCGCTTTCTGGCAAGCTTGGCCGGGTCATCCAAGACCACACGGCGGGCGATGATATACCGCTCGCGTTCGGTAAAGTAGTTGATTTTGGTGAATGGGTAGGAATTATCGCGGTGCTCGGGAAAGAAACATATTAGCAATATGCCGGTGAGGACAGTATACAGCCCCTCGAGAATGAACAGCCATTGCCATCCGGTGAGCCCGGCGATACCTCTCATGCGAAGGATGCCGAATGCCAACAAACCGCTGGAGCCCAGAGCAAAGAAATAACCCAAGAAGTAGTATGAGAAGCGAGCGCTGATCTCGTTGTTCTTATACCAGACGGTGATGATGTAAAGCGAAGCAGGAATAAAACCGGCCTCGCAGCTGCCGAGGAGGATGCGGGTCGCGAGAAATGCGGAAAGGCCATACTGGAAGGCCTGGAAGATGGAGACCATCGCCCACGCCATGATCTGACAGCTCAGCCACCAGAGAGGGCCGATGTAGAAGAGTACCATGTTGCTAGGGATCTAGCCAAATCAGCTCAGATCATAATCAACCAAGGGGTATAACTGTTACTCGCCTCAAGCAGCACGATACCAAGGTAGAGGAGTTGCTGGCCAACGTTGAATTGATCCTGGGTGATATCAACATCCTCGAGGAAGTTGTCGGTCAAGGCGTTACCACTGGCCGAACATTAGGGTCTTTCGAGACACGATGTGCCAACCCACATGTTGCCGCGATCAAGCTGAAGGCCGAGAAAGACGAGGATGAGAAGAGGCATCACGATGCAGTCGAGTTTGCGAACTACCTTTCTCTCCTCCTCGAGAGACCAGCCAGCCTCTCCGTCGCCAGCTTCGACGACACCTGACCTAGAACTCATCGTATCCGACCTGTCTCCAAGAGACAAGAGGGGTTGTGATTGCATCACAGCTGTAAATAAATTGAATGTCCTTCTCTACACCAATGCAGCGAAATCGCGGGGTTAAGGAATTGAGCGGGGGGGAGGGGGAGTTTACCATCGGATATCGCGCCGATCCAAAATGTGACAGCACGATCAGTTGAATGGCCCGTCCTTCCCCGCTTTAGACCCTGCACAAAGTGCATGGTATATGCACCTTAGCGACTGATATGCAGCTGCTACCGATGGGGGAAACGCAGGTACTAGCCTGTGCCCCACCCAACCGCTCATTCGTTGCCACTGACACCGTATTTGCTGATTGATGCTGGGACAACAGTCCCATGCAATGACAACTGCCAAATGGGCATCGATTCATACTTTGACTTTCTATTCCGAGCAAGGGTACTTCTCACCAGAATCTATAGACGACTGGAAGTCGCCATATTTGTTGGGACATGGCCTAAATTGGTCTACTCGTATATATGGCAACGTACCAATAATGAAAGCTTTGTTTTCCTATATCATAGCTATCAAGGTTACCGCAAGTGTACTGAACGTGAAAAATATGATCGCTGCTGTCGTGGCTCGTTGACCGATCACAACCCCCCATCTCTCCCAATACATGTTCTGGCGCAGCTGCACAAGAGATCTCGGTTCGTTCAGGTGAGGGAAGTCTACCGCGGGCACGGGAATCTGCAGAAAGCGACATAGCGGATCCCAGCCCTGACTAGGATGAAACTCGAGTAGCCTATCGCTTGGAACCACGCCACGGACCCTGCTGGCGTGTTTGTCAAAGTATTCAAGGAGCTCCGGATCAGCCGATGACATGTAAGCCGGTGTCTTGGGTGACATGATCGACCAAGTGCGGTTTAGGAGAGCCCACCAGGGCGCTATGAAGTCGCGGTCAAAGTAGGCAAGCAGAGCCCACGACGACCTCCAGCCGAGAATGACAAGAATTGACTCCCGTACAGACCGAAGCCATGACTCCCTTGCGCGGGTAGTCAAGACGACCTTCGCATCAGGGTATGCGGCAATGAGTTCCTCGACAAAAAAGCAGCAGGGTTCATCAGAGACCGCCTAAGAATCAGCTTCCAGTCAGTGGCTGTGATAGCGGCAGGGGCGAGACGTGCGTACATCGTAGTCCCATAACATGTGATCAAAGGCTTGGCCTTGAAAGACTTTTCCGAGTCCATCGTACTTGGCCTGCAAAGCCTTCATCCACATCTGGAGATGGCCGTTGTTCTTGTTCGCCAGTACCTCGTTCCAATGATAAGATCGAAGACCCAAGACCTCAAGAGCAGCGCACATTGCTACATATCACTCTCTGATCAGATAGGGAGCCCGAGGTATGTTTCTGGACTCACAGGTTGTGCCCGTCCGTGGTAGCCCCAGAACGAGCAGCTTCATCGGTTTAGGTCGTGGCAGTACTGGGGTACGCTTGTCGTAGAACTCCATTGAAAACTCTTCTTCATTCCAGATGTTGGAGAAAGCTACCTATTGCCGACGGTCATTTCCTTGAGCCTTTATGAAACCTTGGAATTTTGACTGGAGTATTGGCTGCACGTGGGCTGCAGCGGTATACTGAATTGGGCTTGGAGGAATGTACCGGTTGCCGCATGACAGAAAATGAGGTAATGGCCGGAACTGAAGGAACAGTCTGCATGTGCTGTGCGGTAGAAGATCGATCAGGTAAACGCATGGCTACGTTCACTGTGTTGTAGAACTTGCCAACTGGATTGTCCCCCCTGTAATATGTGAGGAGACTCAAGCACGTGTTAGCTGTCACGTCCGACAGATACCGAACACGAGGCCCTGCATTCTGCAGCTGCCCGCTAGCTCCTCGTGTCGGACCGAGTTTCCACGCGAAAAGTTACATCTCGCGCAGGAACATGGGCGTCACAGTCGGAGGAACGAGTACAGGACTTCGGTAGTATTTACGTAATAATCTGGGCTTACATAAATTGACTTTTGGTAAATATTCTTCGTCCGACTCAATCCAATCACAATCGGCGGTCTTATGGTAACCTGACCAGATCCGTCGTGGCACAATGGAATGATCCACCAATGCTGTTCACATGTTGGAAAGGCACCATGATGGCCTCGATCCCAAATTTCTCCTTCAGCCAAGCAGCAAATTCCACCTGCGCCGCTTCAACGAACACGTGTTTCTCATCCAGACTCAGCACATTGATCGCTAGCCAAGGCGAGCACATGAAGATTGGCGGGCTAGGAGGCAGTCGGGCCTTAGGTGTGAAGGGAAATGGATGGATTTCCCAGCCCCGAAAGCAGTCGTGCTGGCGGATAGCCTCCTCCGTCACCCGACCAGGCACGTATATCATCAGTCCACGTCGGAGTGGCGAAATAGTGGCATCGATGTGCCTCGTCGTTAGCCCTTCACTAGTTTTGAGGATTTCCACTCGATATCCCTGCGGCATGATGGCCTGCAAGTATTGAATTCCTTTCTCGTTGGTCACGTTGCTGATCTGGCCGATGATGGTCTTCCCAATGCGCATGAAATCAGCAGTGTCAAATGATGGCCGGCTGTTGTTGATGGCCCATCCACCGTTAGTGCTCTCGGTACCGGTGCCGTTCATCTCATGGAGAAGACCGTTGTAGATTGTATCCTCGCCAATGATAGTCGGGGCTCGGTAGATCCTAGCAGAGCCGCTACGGCTAAGCTGGTCCAAAATGTCCTGGTAACCCAACTTCACTTCATTAAGGCGGCAGCGCCAGGGGAAACAAGACTCGATGAGTGTATTGCCGACGGTCATCAAAGCATCTCGGGGCATGGCACCAGTATAGCCGCCTGACTGCAACCAGTCCACCTCCTTGGGACGATAGACGCGAACTCCACGCTGCTCCAGGATGTGAGCGAAATTGTCGAGCTCTTCCTGGGCCTTTTCCAAGATTTCTGCTGGAAAGGGGTTTCCGGGCTTGAACTCATCGAGGTATTGCTCGTTCATAGTTGCCTTCATCATGTGTCGAGGTTCGGACGGGAAAGCCGAGTGCTCTGCTCGCCCCACAATGACGGCCTTCAAAGGAGACCACTCATCATCTGCTGAGATAAGGGGTGTTTTMCCTGCCATTGTTTTCCAAGAACCTGTTGGGAGATTCGATGCGGGTGTTTTCGAAGATGATCAGACGGAAGATAGCTTTGAATAGCTCTGAGTAGAGATAATGGGAAGGCCAGCTTTCAAGTACTTGGAAATCATCATTTCAAGCCGACTTTGTTCATTCTCTCATCAGAATTTGCCTCTTTGACAAAGTATATGCAGACATATTCAGTAGTATGCAGAAAAGGGTAGTACATGCAGTTCTAGATTCATCGGACTTTCAACGTCTCATGATTAGTCAGTGACGCATTATTCAATGCATTGCCTTCAACAAGCTAATGCTCGTCCTCGTACTCTGACCTCCAGCTTGTACTGGCAGGTGACATCTTCTCGTATTGAACAGGGCTGGTGCAGTAGCCTGACTTGACCTACACCCACATCAATGGCGGGGAAGTCTTTAACCAATCAGCTTGTTGGAGAATAAAATAGCCGAGGAGATAATTTTGAGGGTTAAGTTGGTTTCGTAGTCACCCATCATTCTACTTGGAGCAATCCCCAACACGTGCAACCGCACTGAAGCGGATCTGAGATTTCCTATCAGAATTGGATATCGACATCGAAGATAACAGCATACACTTACTCATGTATCGGAAGGTTAAGATTATCTGTCTTGGGTACATGTGCATACAATAGGAACCTATTTGCCTACTTGATTCTCTGCGTATTGAGTCAAGCGGACAGAGGGGACTAGACATGGAAAATTACCTTGTCATTGATGTGGAAAGATCATTCTGTACGCTAAAGTTTGAGAGCAGAGCCACCAAGAGCTGTCGACTTAGAATGGAGCAAAATCACTAGCAACATCTAGTAATGAAAGTAATTATTCATGACGGAGGTCCCCGGGACTCATGCTCCGGAAGATGATGCAGGGCGACTCAATCACACGCTGCTCGATATCATATTTACTAAAGCTAAAGGTATTGACTATGGGAATGCTTCCCTGCGCCTTCTCCCACCGCTTCAGCGTTTCCCTCCTTTTCATCACCTAAATGTATAGGGTCTTTGTCATAATTCTCTTTTGCTCATCGTGTCAGTAATACCTCATTGGCTCTTCTCATAGTTCCCAAGTATGTTTCTTCCATCAGTGTCTATCGCCGGTAKATCAAAGACTCCGATCTACATCCATCTCTTCCTCTTGTGCTTATTCCTCCTCCTCTTAATCGTCTTCATCCAAATCCTCATCTTCCTCATCCGGATACTCTTACTCTTCGTTCGAATCCTCTACCTCCTCACCTTGGTTTAACCCTAGCCCCATTTCAACTCTTTGATGCTCGATGCCCTGAAATACTACCCTTTTCTCATCATCACTCAACTCAACGTCCGTATTTTGGTATAGTGTACCAATTTTTACTCCTTCTCTTTTTGCCAATTCAAAAACTCCAGTTGGGTTGATCATAGTCCTGGCATTGTACATGTCTGTCTGCGTCGAACAGTATATGCCTATGTACCTCAAGCATGGAGCTACTTCGGCTTTTCGCTTAAGTAAACAGCGCAGCAACTCGAGGTCCGCTGGGTGTATCCGTGCAACTAGATCCCTATGCGGTGGGAGAATGGCAAAAGTAATGCCGTCAAGCAGCAGTATCTTGATGCGGGGAGGTAATCTTGCTTGGAGAAGGGTAATCAGGTTAGGGCAAGTGGGGAGGGCGTATGTAGTAGCTCCTAGAGACGCTTTGCCGAGCAGGAGTTCGGTTTCGATGCGTAGAAGACGGAGGTCGCTGAAGGTAGTGAGATCGAAGAAGGGGTGAGGAATTAGAGGATCTTGTTCCGGATAGATGCCTTCGAATTTAAGGCTCACGAGTGTATCTTTATGCCGAGATATCATGTCGAGGAAAGCTGGAGAATCTTGGCGAAGCGCCTGTTCGTTGGGATAATCAAGTCGGACGTCGGCCAGACGTTGAGAAGGGAAGAACAGGCGAGAGAGTGATATTGGACAGTATTTCGATGCCTGCCGACGAAGAGTCAGATAATTGAATAGAGGAGGGCAAAATGCTACACGGTGTGTGAAGACGAAGGAAGGTGTAAGATTTTAACGTTATGCTCATTCAAAACCCCGGGATTGTCAAATATTATCAGCGAGATAAGATGACGAAAGCCTACCTCAACCCGTATGGTTCTCAAACCTTTGTGTCGAAAGAATCCCTCTTCTAGATCCTCCCATGACCGAATATCTACGTAAGAGAATTGAATGTGCTCGAGGCTCGGATGGTCGAACATGCAGGCGTCTTCTTCTGAGAAGACGTAAAGCGGCCTGTCGTCATTTGCAGCAATGAAAATCCTTGGCAACTTGGAAACTTCGCTATCGACGCTGAAGACGACTACGATAGATCAGCATAGCTAGTGCTAAGCCTTGTCTAATGGTACCACTGCTCAGGCAAGAGTGAAAACATACATTTTCGCAACTGAGGTTGCTCGACAAAACTCCCGTTCAGATATTCCTTCTCGGTATTGCTAATTTTTTTCGGCCTACCTCTATGCTGGATGACCAGAGAGTATAGTCTGGGAAATCTGATGGACAACAACTTCCGGGTGTAACGAGGGTGATACTCATTCGACACGATAGTCTTGATGTACGGAGTAATGGCCGGTCTCAGCTCTAGTAGGCGGATGAGACCTGCTGTGTCGTGCGGTGTCTTGATGCGTATATGCATCGTCTGGTAGAGGTGGGGCAAGATGAGGAAATGAATCGCCCTTGAAGTGCGGGAAAGTGAAGCTCTATCAAGGATGCTTGTTTGCCCGAAGATATTGTCAACTATCTCGGGAGGCAGATCAGTGAGTAAAACTGCAGATGGCGAATTGTCATGCTGCAGGTAAGTGCGACTATTCAGATCCATGGTCGATTAATGATTTTGTCGTGCTTCGTACTTAAACCACTGGCTCAATGAGGATCAAGTAAGTGATGGGGCTATGACATTGGGGTGACGCAATCAAAGAGTGAAGATATGGGAGGATGAAACGCTTGAAAGCTGAGATATAGATGGCAGAATGATTGAAAGATTAAAAACTTTGGTTGACAGCAATGAATCGTAGCCATGAATCGATGATTGGACTATTTTCAAAAACTTTCAATCTGGTATTCAGCATCAGTCAGCGCCAGCAATGTACTGGGCATCATGATATCACATTTGCTGCTTTGTGTGCTTGTTGGTATGTATGCCTGCTTTCTCGGAGTTCTATCCAATGATGCGAAATTTGGTAGACTACTTCCTAAGGAAGATAACCTTCACTTCCTAACCGAAATTGAAAATGCGGAACAGTTTCAAATTCTAATCACCTTTAGGTCATTCAGTGCCAGACTCGGGATCTATCGCGCTCAGTATTGTGACTCTCGCATCGAATATCATCGCTCCACGCGGCATCATTTTCCCCATCTTTGATTCCTCGAGTTGCTCTTCGATTCTCCCCACAGGAGGTGGTTCATTGGTCAAAATTCTGCCTGGGTCCCGTCCACCAACTAGACAAATCTCTCCTGCTGCCAGACTTGACGTAGCCAATACGAATGAGCTATATGGTGAGGATTATACTACCTTTGACTTGGAACTCGTCTACCTCTATCTTCGTTGCGTCAAAAGTTCTAGGACTTCGGAGAATAGTCACGCTTGCAGCGATTGCCGCCACATCTGGTGCATTTACTGCCGCAGAACGCATGCATAGAAGGCTCGTAGTGCTGTACCAATTAATCTCAGAGTGGATGCTTGATGACATCATGAAATCGCCGAGAATTCCTTCCGTCAAGAAGTCTGATGGTAGATGCCAAGCCCGTGGGAATTAGTATTCGAGCGCTTGAGGATAATCTGTCTATTGGTTTGGTCTCCACGCTACTACTGGACAGTGGAACTATTTCATCTAGCACCTCTCCGCAGTCAAACAAACAAGCGAACATTATGCGCTTCGCGTAAAATATGGTACCTTGTCATTCGGTCAATACCAAGTGCTTTCACGGGAACATATGTATATCTCTCGCAAGTCAGTTATCCCAACGATCTAACCATGGAGATACACTTTTTGCTTATAGCGCTCTTCACCGTCGTGACCATTTGTAGAAGCCTTGTCGACAAACCGTCGAACCACCTACCCCCGAGCCCAACAATCAAACGGTGAGGACTAAGTTTTCTATCTCAGACTTACAAGAGGGTTTCAGATGACCCTCAAACATAGGGAGAATGGTGGGCTCTTTCCACCAAAGCCTCCAGGCCTCGAAATAAGGATACGTAAACTACGCTCGGAAGCGACTTTATATCGGCGAACGTACCTATACAACACGACGCTTGAGTTTCTCCGCGAGCGCCAGAGAACTCAATGGGAGACTCCTGTGACTGAGCCTTTTGCTTTCAAGATCCCAGCTCCGTCTAATGTACTCATTGAGCTCCAACCGAATCCCGACTCTGGTTTACTGACCAATGGGTTCGTCATGCTCGGCATATATGATGCTGTACTCTACATTCCGCCGCACCGATGGTGTGCCGCACAAGTAACCTTCATGCTGGATGGCAAAAACATCGGATCATTGCAGATTTCTTACTATCCTCCTGAAGAACCGGGACGCATCGCCAGCGATGCGGGTACCGTCATCGATCAGCTACACGACCCAGGATCCGGCTGGATCGTGGATCCAAGGGACGACAGAAACGCTGTCTGGTTCGAACATCAAGGTCGTCATCTATGGGAGAAGGATCTTCTCAATTTATTGATGCAGGCATTGATCATCCTGGCCTACGATGGCCCATATGGGTTCTTCTATGAGCTCACAGCCGTCAGCGCTTCGGGCAATTGTTACTTGCATATGCAGGCTGTAGGAACTAATCGTGCAGATCCTAATTTTGTCGCGGAGTTGATACCCTTGGTTGCTGTTCCTTTCTATCCATATACACTGTTTGATGAGATGGCTTTTGTTATGGCGTATGGGGATCCTGCTCGACGGAAGTCTATGGTGCAGGGACATTTCGTCTGGCTCAAAGATCCATAGAGATACTTCATGGGCGGACGAGTCAAAGGCTGTATGTACCTCTCCGTGTCCAAGTGCTGTATTGAAGAGTAGTAGAAGGATCTAATCAAATTATTGGCGCGACGATATGGCGCTATGCTCTCAAGATTTTGCGCCTAACAAAGCAAAACACCTTTGTTCAGATGGTTAATTGGCTTCAATGACGCCCAATACTAATCTGAATCCGATTCACAACTGCATTTAATTCACGCGGTATCAAAGGTCACAGTCTCGTTCCCATCGCCGATCCCCAATATTTCAGGCGTCTGTACCACCCTTGCAACTCCTAATCTCATCTTCTTGTCCCAACCAACATACAACCAGCCACCGAGATGCGGCGGTTGAATTACGCACGCCGTAGCGATTTGCTTGGCCGCTTGTTGGAGATCTCGGAGATTTGACCTGCCTCTCCGTCAATGTGTGACACGAAAATACCCGTGGAGAAGGCAGCAATTGGGCATATCCGGTGTATCGCATCAAAGGCTTATTGGATGCATCTAAAAAGAAAATGCTAGAAGTATACCTATCAGATCCCATCTCGCCCTTATTCATATCAATATTGACTTCACACTTCCCACCTGTCCCCTTCCATCGCGACGGTACCTGGATATCTGGTTCCATCCGCGGGTTTGCTGACCATTTCAAGGGCAGGTCTGAAGGAAAAGAAGGTACGAATGAGGTAATGTGATTTATGATTCTGATACAGTCGATGAAGGCAGCAGGTTGCAATATTGGTGGCGCTATATCGGTCGGGATGCAGCGTGGTGGGTTTGGAGGAGCAATGATTGCTGCGTGGGAGGGAACCACGAGAACACAGAAAATAGCTGAAAGGATATATGATGATGGATGAACTGACTGGATGCGCATCTTTGTTGTCACAAAAGCACGTCAAGTTAAAGATGTGAACTAGGAAAGCTTGATAAAGGGAGTTCAATATAGTCACCACATGAATATATGCTTCTCCTACTTGGCGAAGGGGACTAGCGCGTCGACTGACCGTGCACAGCTGTCAGTGCCAAAACTCGGAGGCTTGGGTGTCAACCGTGCACTCTTGTCGCGCACTTTGCACGTCGGTAGTCAATTGCGCAGGGGCCTCTCCGAAATCGCATTATTCAGTCAAACCACCAGAATTCATGGACTAGCAAGGAGCACATCGATTGTATGAAAGCTTTATTGGATTTTAGCGAAGTATCTGAAGCGGGAAATGTTGTAGCCTCACTTTGGCCTGCTGAGGTAGATTGAATATATAGGGACAGCTGAGATATTTCGATATAATGATAATTAAGAATGCGAAAGGATAGACGAAGATGGATGGCTAGAACATATTCTCTTTACAAATCGACTAGATCAAATTTTCGCATTTCATGCATGATCCAACCTTTCGCTTCCATGATTGCAGAAACTTGCGATGAACCCTAGATCTACCATGATCCTTTTGACCGGGAATGTCGTGACCACTGCAAAGAGCGATCACCAGGGGGTTGTGGTGGAACTGATGACCACAATTTCATCGTACCCATAATGTCATAAAGTCGAATGATCAAAGCAGAGCCCTTCATCATGGGAAATCGCAGATCTTGAACATCGTCACTTCTTTCTGGATTGAATGAAAACCCTTTCCAATAATGTACTCTACAGTGATTCAGAACTTGCCTATCCCCACTGCTCAATATGGTTCTGACTTGATCAAGCATTTATCGCTTCTAGCTGCAAATGGGATAGAGAAGGTACATTGGACCCACTTAAGGCTGTCTTAGGTCAGAATTTCGTCCGGTAGGAAACCTTTGAAGTACCGTGGAGCACGTTTTGCCTTTGATTTGCATTTACAACCCAGATTTCCGGATGTGTAAGTCAGCTCGTCCGACCTTAAGATCTCGTCGCGTTAAGCCCAACGTGATACTAGTCTCTCAAACCGTGGTTTGGTCAGCTGTAGATCTAGTTTCTCCATGATAATTGTCTTAGGTTACTGCATCATTAGAAATACATATTAGAAGCATATTATTTGACTTTCTCATCGTTGGTAGTTGACATACAACAGGTACTTTGCCTCGAGCATCATAAAATTGGATCTTGTGCAGGCTTTCTTTAGACTGCCACTTTTTGTTAATAAGATCACGGGCAAACGTGAAGCGCGAAGCTATGACAAAGCACCATAACGCGTCATGGGTTAAGCCCTAAGAAGCAACCGCTCGATCTGGAAGTAATGATGTAGCTGATCTTCCGGATCTAGCATTAGCGCGGCTACTTCGGTCCCGTGCAAATCGAATGTGGCTTGTCGTTTTCCACGTTTGTCATCTGGTCCAGCGACTCCATCTACCGTCGTAACGGCCACGCCTCGGTGGACACCAGGTCCACGCATCGCTACATGGTGAGTCGTGCTCATGGCAAATTGTGCTTAACGGTAGATTATCAAGTCCCCAACAAGGCAATGCTAATGAATATGGGTATTGTTTTGTTTGATATCTGTCATCATGGCGTTTTCGAAAGAAGCTAGTCATTGCTTCCTCGACTTCTTCGCAGGAGCATGCTTGCAACAATCCACACAAGCTGCTAAAGCCAAGGCCCAGGCCCTGGTGTTCTTGCGGGGATAACTCCGAGCATCAATGTACCAATGGTGGCTCCTCCTCATCCATGCCTAGTCAGGCTACATGCCTTCAAGCTTTTGAAAGATCGACGGTGGCATCCCACAGCGTGTCAAGGCTTGCACTCTTGATCCCTTGTTCAGCCTTTGAAGCCTCGATAGCTTGCTTTAAGGCTACAAGCATTCAAAGGCGGCCGAATTGGTGGCCAATAGCGGTGCGAGACTGGAGCACGGATTCCGATGACACACAGTTGGCCACGCGGGTGTTCAATCCGTCCATCATCTACCGACCAGCTCCGCATCCCCGAAGCTTGTCTTGTAGATTAGCGAGAGATCCACAGATCTCATCCAGCGTCATGGCCCTACTATTGGATGATCTTCTTATGGCATTAAGTCTGGGCTATACGTTGACCCTTCCCATTCCAAGTTCTTCTCGTGCTGTGCCTTCAGGTTCTTCCTTCGGCCTTGACCATGAGTGTGGACAATATTGTTATCCCCAGCGGTATCCTCGCCGCATGGCAAGGTCCTCAAAAACCGGAGAATGGGAGTGTTATTGACGAAAGTGAACACGAAGTCTTCGATGTCACTAAAGTGGCAAGACGGCGTGCGAGAACCCTCTCAGCGAGCTTGGATCGCCGAGGCCATGAACGAGAAGATACTCTAGGTCGGCTGGCAAGTGTCATACGGTTCAAAGACAACAGTCCAAATGTTCTACAACAAGGCCCTCACGAACAGCCGGGAGCTCTACCTTCAGTACAGTGGCCCAAGAGATCAACCACCATCAACCTGGGTGGACTGGCTAGGTCCAGAGTCACTGGCAGGAGTACGGTTGCGAACCCTGGACTTCGACTCGACCGTAGTCCCTCGACTGTTTTCCCCACCAGACCAAAGCCAGTCCGGCGACGTATTCACAGCGATAACTATCGCGATCTCGATAACTCCTATGTGTTCCAAGGCCTGGGAAATGACCAAGACCCGGGGTTAGAGACCGCCCATCTCACTTCAAGTCCTCCCATTTTCCTCGCAAGGAGTAGCTCGAATCGCACCAACATGGCTCGAAGACAGTCATCCCGAGAAGAGGGTTTTGGAAGAAGCCAATCGAATACCTCGCAGCTCTCAGCCATCCATGTGATTCGTCGCGCCAGTATTGTGGTTAATAATGTCGTCGGGATGGTCAACGAGACTGTTGCAAGCGTTCTCCGCAAGAGCAGCCTTCAAGAAGTATATGACAAGGCCAAGATCCGTCAAGTACAGATGAAGCGAAGCAACACAGCGCAGTTGTCGTTCGAGTACACATATTACTTGATCCTCATCGCCACTGTCTACTTTGTGTTCGTTGGGGTTCCTTTCTGGAATGGCTTGGTACTGACAATATACTACCTTTTCGATATGAAGCTTGTGGTACCTGCTGGCACTGCCATCTTTCTTGGTATCGGCTTTCTGTAAGTGTTCCGGCTTCGAAGGTGCATGACCGATTCTGACTCGTTGGTGTAGCTATGCCTACTTGCCCCTGGTCATATTGTTCGAAAAGGCTCCTCCGGCCGCAGCTCCATTGGATTCGCCGAGTCAATTGGAAAATGGACAGGCCAGGGACACTGCATTGCTCATCCCTTGCTACAAATCCGAGGCACTGATCGGTGCGACATTGGAAGCCGCTCTCAAGATATTCCCAGCCCAAAATATCTTTGTTAGTGGCCTGCCCTGCTTTCTGAAGTTTGTTTAGCTGATGCATGATTGGATCGACAGGTAATAGCAAATGGAAACTCACCTACACCACTCGACAATACAGGTGAAGTCTGCGAACGGTACGGGGTGTCCCACACGTGGTCCCCAATAGGTTCAAAGATCGTTGCGCAGTTCGTCGGCTGCTATGTCTCCAAGCAATTCCCTTATACTCTTCTCATCGATGACGATTGTTTGCTACCACCCAATTTCCCAATCGTGACGGATCGAATACGTGGAACAATTCTATGCATCGGATACACGATCAAAAGTGTTGGGCCAGGGAGCAGCAGAGGAAACCTCTGCCAGCAAGCTCAGGACGTAGAGTACAAACTAAGCGGTATACAGCGCGCTTTCGCTGGGAAAGTAGGCTCAGCCACCTTTCCACATGGAGCAATCAGCATCTGGGATCGTGAATGCTTGATCAAAACCTTTCAGGCTCATCCCGGTTTCTCTGTCTCCGAGGATTGGTTTTTCGGACATGTGGCTCGTCAGCTTGGTTGCAGGATACAGATGTGCACTGCCGTTTTCGTAGAGACCGAGACCCCAAGCGCCGTCTTCTTCTCCAGTGGTGGCGCCAGAGGTGGTTTTGGCGAGTATGTTTCTCCCTCTCTCCGGTGTTAATGAATACTAATGCTCGACAGAATGACTATTTGGAAGCAGCGCTTTTTCCGGTGGAACTACTTTTTTGTCTCCGGACTATACTGGGACTTGTACTATATCATCCGCAATTGGAAGCTGGGATGGTGGGAGATCGGTGCGAAGCTGTTCGTCTTTCAAGAAGTTTACGAGACGCTTCTTTACCTACTGGCCCCGTTTGTCCTGCCCATCTCTTTCTACGTTCGACCCAATTTTTCAGCTTATTTGTATGCGGCCACCTTGGTACTCTACCAGATCAACGTCATAATCTTCAACTATGTAAGTTTCCTTTTGCCGTTGATCCATTTGACCTATCCATGATTTCTGGTCTATACCTTTCCCATGCTCAGAGATGCTAATTCCAATCGCTCTCAGATACATCTTCGAGCTCGACAAGAATCGGTGACATTTCTATGCTTGATGTACTATCTTCCGTACAAGATTGTTCTTGGTTTTATCAACATCGCCTCCTGCTATTACAGCATCTACAAGTACGCCAAATACTTCGCCAAGCGTCATCCCAAGGTCATCGAAGATGAGAAGGCTGTTGCCGTAGTCCTCAGACTCGAAGAAGAGTCCTACTCTGGTGCAAAAAAGATGGCAATGAATGGGCAGCCAAGGGCTGGCAGTATATCTCAAGCTCGGCGTTTCACTGTCACAGCAGTAGGCACCACGTTAAGCTCAGTTGCCGGGGAACCTCAAGCGAATTCAGGTCCTGCCGAAACTGAAGTCGTTGATTTTGCAGCTGCGTTATCACCTGTTGCGGAAGACCAGACACCTACGCTATTTCGACAACCGTTCTCAAAAGCTGATCGAGTTCCACCACCCATTCCACCTTCACGCCGAAGATTCTCTTGGCAGCAGCGCACGAATTCCAATACCAGTTCCAATTCCAACGTCTCACCCTTCGAAGAGCGAAAAAAGCCTCGATTTCCCATACCATCGCCTGACATCGATGCGACTGGTAGGCAACTTCAACGAGAGACATCGGTGCCTGAAGGGCAGCCGTCGCCGATGCTCCCCCGACAACCCAGTTCCATGAATCTATCGCAGCCATCCTCGTCCACACGAAGCTGGCAGGTACGGAGACCTTCTGGCGCCCCCCATCCAAGCCCACCACCACCTCGAAGATCATCGCCTTCATTCTCACGTTTCCTCTGTCACGACTCCCGCTCCGACTCATCGCTGACCTATCACATCCATACACCAATTATCGAGCGCCCTGAACCTGCCATGACAATCGGAGGTCGCGACTTCGTCGTCGTCAGCTCTTCGAGAAACACCGGCCGTGGCTGGCCTTTGCCGGACCTTGAGCCTGATGAAAGTCGCTATATCATGGCCCTTGCGGATACTGGCAATCAGGGTTATGTGCGAAGGAATGATCGGGATTGGCTCATTATTGATGAGGACGATGAGGAGGAGGAGGGTGAAGTAGGAGAAGATGATGATGAGACGTTACGTGGTACAGAGGTGTCTGAAGCGAGGGCATCTGGGCAGACGGATCGTAGTCATGGGAGCCGGAGATTGTACATCGATGATGATGGGGTGTGATGGCAAATGCATTGATTGAAGAGTATTCAGTAAATTTTATGGCATTGAGATCGATACTGAATCGTGTTGATACTCGGCTCGGGTAAGCTCGCCAAGCCAACAATAATTTGCAAGGTGAGGGCCTACGGTTGCCGCTGAAAACGCCCTTTGAACATTTGGTGTCGCCCCTGCCATGCCGCTTGGAGGCCCGTAGGCCCTCGCACCTCACACTGCAAATTGTTTTTAGCTCAGCGAGGTAAGGTATAAAGAACCCCTTTTTCAACATAAGAAGCGTCGCATTTACAACTAAGAGTGTAACATCCTTCCGTGATCGGCAAAAGCTCGACGATATGCGACTACCGCCGAACCCGTCATATTACTGCAAAAGCGAACCTTGGAGTCGTTCGACAACTATTGTTGGAGTTCAAAACCATAGTACGTGACAAGGGCTCAAAACAACAGGATATCAGAATGGGTACCTTTCTGCGCTTTTTGCTCCTTCTTATATCCTAACCCTAAGCAATCAATCCTTCCGAAGCACTACCCTTGAATTCTTCGCTGACCTATGACACCAGCGCAAATATTGGTACTTTGGGTGTTCCGATCAATTCATCTGATGCACTTGCAGGTCTGGAATGGAAGGTCAGGATAGCTCCGTCAAAAGGGTTTTTCGACCCACCTCAAATGGCGTTCAACGTGTTCGTCACAATGCTCTCTTACTGGAGACGTCCAAATATCGCGACAATTACCGAAACGAGACTGTATCGCACACGTTCGTATCCGTCATTGATTGTGATCGTCGAGCCTGATGCTCTGGACACCGGTCATTTTACCACCGTAACCGCGGCCGCTGCTCTCGACTGGATATTCTCGCAGATGCAGAGTGGGGACTTGATCACGCCTATGAGCTACACATTCTATGTCGTCACTAGCGGACCTGAATCTATACCTGTCGGGAATGTCCAGACAAGCTTCTTGCCAGAAGCCCATCTCGACGACAACAAAGCAACAGCAGATACGATCCTCCAGAGACCATCTAATATTGAAACTTTGCCTGTGAACTCCGGGGCAATATCCATCAAACTCTTTTCTGCGGCACAAGACACAATTTACCCAGTTCCAATGCTAACGCCTAAACTTTGGTTTCACATGTTCTACTTCGGAGTGGCGAAAGTGATCACGCACGGCTATTCATCCTCTGAGAACCTTCCGGGCGATCCGAGCGAACCGCATCTTTTGACAAAGTATAGCATGGCGCTAGACCGTGAAGGATACCAGAATCTAACAATTGCTCTAAAATCAGCAAGTGTTCCGGCTGGGAAAAAACAAGCTACCTGGGACGAGATTATGATAGGATTGTCTTCTGTGATGCAGCAGGTGGTCTTGCACAAGGATTTCGGGCCTGACAAGGCCAATATATTCAAAGATGGCTGGTTGGCTGCAGAGTTGAACTTGTACTTCGAGTTGCCTAAGACTGAAGATACTGAAACTGCCTGAAAGTAGTGGGTGAAGAAAGAACCCAAAAGCAGAACGTGAAATATCAAAGTCCGAAAATTTCACAGTCTTTCGTTAACTTGCCTTCTCTGATCATGGATATCCTGATCTGGAGAATATTAAGTTCCCATTACGAAACGT
Organism: Opeltia flavorubescens; assembly: GCA_000442125.1. Lineage (NCBI taxonomy): Eukaryota > Fungi > Ascomycota > Lecanoromycetes > Teloschistales > Teloschistaceae > Opeltia > Opeltia flavorubescens. The sequence goes on from KE546981.1 coordinate 1,203,062, forward strand.
ATCGACATATAAACAAGCCAGATATCTTTTCTGCATCTGTCCTGTCTATACTATTGTTCTAGCCGTCTTCCTCGTCAGGATCTTGAATGATATAGGACGCACTATATGGGATTCATCTCGTTCAAGAGGATATGAGATACACAGCTAGTGCAAGAGAAGAACGGAGTTGTATATCCGATTTGCCGAAAGTAGTATTATCAGACGACCCGACGAGCTAGAGAAATTCCACAGAGATCTTGACAAATTGTAGTCATCTATATATAGACTCCCAGTGCGTGCTCATCGTGTAACGCTTGATATTGGGAGGAAACCCAAGGCATGTTTTCCAGCCCAAGGAGACCGGAGAGCCTGTTATCTCCTTATTATTCCATGGCAGGCTTAGCTGAGATACAATGCACTTCTGCTGATTGACCCGCCGAATGGGTATATTCGAAATTAGTTCAGGTCACAATGAATTCTTGGGACACAGCTTCGAGAACACTTCATCGTGTAACAGCCTTCATATAAAGTGTTCTACTTCCATAAGTCCAATGAGTTCAATCGTTCCGTGAAATTTGAGTGCTATACGCTGAAAAACACAGTCTCTATGCGATTTGGACTGGCCGTTGAAGAATGAGGCGACTATACGACAGACTATTTTTAAAGTTTGTTTAAAGCTTAGCCGTAAGCGGCGATTTTGGCGGTACTTACCGCTAATAGTAGGCTTAACTCTATGCTATATTCTGGTCTTAAATCTGCCCTGATTCTTATAAAACTTAAAATATAAACTTACTAATAGAACCTACTACATGTTATATTTAAAAATCTATACTGTTATAAGAGTTTTAACCACGAAATCACGTATAAAATAGAAAAGACTTTACACGACCTAAGTAAAACGGCTGATTTCGGGTAGATAAGCCTACGATAAGCGTCGATCCCCTATTAAATTTCAAGCTCGTGGTTTATAATAGCTATTAGTCTACCAGGACTATTATATATCACAAAAGTTTTAGTATAAAATACATGCAGAATAAGCTATAGAATCTATACTGAAGATTTTAAAATGAAAAATTGCTTCGTGGTAGACTTATATATAGAATTTATAAGCTTACTATAAGCGGTGATCACGGCCAAAAACACCGCTTACGGCTGAGCTTTAATTAAACTTTAAAAATAGTCTGTCGTATGTATATATCCCTCGTCATCTAGCTACAACAATCCTAAGCTCAAGTACCCAAAGCTTTGATATGAAACTACAATCTCCATAACTCCATCAATCGTCGAATTTAGAGCAGCATCGAATCACCTTGCATCTCAGTCTCTATTCAAAGAAAAGATTTCGGCTACACCGACCCAATCCTATCTCTCTCCATTTTCGGAGCCAAGTCACAAGTCTTACAACCATTGGCGAGCGACAAGTAGGCAGATGATTTCAAAAATTGACAGATACGAGCTGAGCAGAAGCCGCACTGCTGTAGTCGGTATCGTATAAAGAGAGAACTTCGCAATAACTCGTAGGGCTATAGAATATACACTTCAGGTTCTATTACGTCCAGAAAATGCGTGATTTCCCAGTAGGTCTATTATTTTTCTAGAATACTATATAACGTTCAGCCCTCTCACATATCGTCTAGAAGACCACGTGGCGGTCCAGTAGATATAAGATTAGAGCAGATATGGGAAGACTTGGGTAAAGGGGAATAGACGAAGGTAAGTTTAAAGTAAATAGATCATAGATCTTTACATAGAAAACCTTCTCTTTTTGCTTCTACAGCTTTCTCGCTAGCAAAACACCTTAGAAAGACGAAACAGATGCAGACGTAACATCCGCCAGTGGCCGGGATGTTATCGTAGTTTTGTGCCAGATACKGCTATAGAAGAGATTATTACATGCCCCTTTGATATCTGTGTCCATACTTCCAAGCAGCTACGTCCAACCTTAACAATATATTACCATTTTAAAATCCACCCTATCCTGTAAATCTCTTATTCAAGCCTAAAGTCTGACGGGAGGCGGTGCATTTCGTAGGATTTTTAAACTTTCAGCTCTATGCACCGCCTCCTGCACCGCCTCCCGGACGAAAACAGCGACAAGTAAAACATTCATCCCAGAATTTCGAATCGCATATTGCGAACGCCGCTTCGATCAATTCCGCACTCGATCTTTCGAAAGGTTCTCCTCGATGACATTTGGTACCTACTGGCATTGATCCTAAGTCCGACCGGTTCACTATGAATAGGGAATTAACATTTACAAGCCTCGAGGAGGATGTCCTGAGTGAGATTATCGACTGGGTTAGGCGCTATTAACAGTCCGACCCATCTGTTAGCTTACGGTGTGCAGTTGGCTTTGGAATCTCGGGAATCAGTCCGGACTTTGCGTTGCGCTTCAAGATTTTGCAAGCTCCTTGCTGACCCAACATTGTATCGTCATGTGGAACTACACGACGACAAGAACGGCACGGTCACAAAGGCCACAGCTTACAAAGTCCGCCGGCTACTCGATCGAACCGATACTTTTTCAGATCACGTACGAGAGCTAAGGTTGCATAGTTTGGCGATTTTTGACCAGTATCATCGGACTGGCTTGAACGACGTATCCGACCTCGAGAGAATACTGAAGGGACTATCCTTCCTCGTATCTTTCACGTGAGTCCTCCCTCGTGTCCTCAAGAAAGGACCCATTAGCTTACTGAAGTCTAGCTGGAGTCTGAATAAAGATATCCCCAAATCTATCTTGGACATCCTCGAGCAGCGATGGCCTGATCTCAAACTAAAGGTTTCCAACCATAACCGCCCGACATTCAACTCCTCATTACTGGCTACGTCTCTTCTCCACAGCTTGCGAGTGAATGTAACCCCTGGCAATATTGACTTATATCAACCACTTGACAAGCATTTGAAGATGTCCGAACTCAAGGAGGTCCTCGTCCAGACGCCTAGGCTCCAGAAATTGAACATTTATTTTTCCGAGGGCGCGCTAAGGCGGGAGAGGGCAAATGATCTCAGCCTGCTTCAGCTCCCTCTCGACGTATCGGATAGACTTCCCTCATTACATGAGCTGACCATTTCGGGGCACACTGACATGTATGAATGGGATCTCCGGCATTGCGAGTTACTCCGTCAATGCATGGATTGGAGTCATCTTCGACAGCTAGACCTTGGTGTAGGGTGCCCGGAGCATCTTTTTGACCAAGTGGGACCCCATTTGTACAATCTACGCTCGTTCAAGATGGGTGCGTCATGCGAGAAGTTAGGCCCTATCATCCAGATACTCCACAACCATCGTGGGTTGCAAGAATTAGATATTACCGATCTTAATTCCTCAACCCAGATTCTCGTACCGGTCATCCTTGATCATCAGACATCGCTGCAGAGGCTCTCTTACCGTTCTGTGTCTTATCCACGCCGTGAACACTTATGGACAATGGCGCAATTGCGAGAACTTCGTGACCAATGTCCTAAGCTTTCACATCTAGAGATCGACTTCCTATTAGTGGATCAGAAATGGGTAGGCGAACTCCTCACCAAGAATTCCTTGCCAAATCAAGACAAACACTGACTTCCGGAAAGCCATATCACTACGCTAACACTGTTTGCTCCTTTCAACCACCTCCGAACCCTGACGGTTAACTTATGGCTTAACTGGAGCGAGTCGGAGTTCGTCAAAGGGTTCGAAATGAACCTCCAAGAAGACATTCCCAAGCCACCACTTAGGATTTTCGTTGCCCAGCAGATTGTAGGAGACTTTTACAAGCGCTTCTTTAAGAGTGGTACGGATATTCTCCACAGCTTGTATGAGTTGAATCCTGGGGCTCAACATGAATATTTTGGGAACCCGGATGCTTGGTTGAAGAGGCTTGAGGTTTGTTTTAAGTACTTGGGGGAACATAATACATTCCTTGTTAGACGGGGCTGGAATAATTATGCTAAGAGTCCGGCAGATGGGGGATTCACCTTTGAGTGGGATGCGACTTGGGTTGATAGCGATTGATGAAGTTCAAATATTCTTCTTGCAACGACAGCTTGCTTGCTCACCTGCATCGCCGCTTGAGACTAGGAGCGCTGTGTCTTGGTCCATAAAAAAGAGTCTCCAAAATACGTATGTCAAGAACCGTGGCGGGTAGTATCGCCGTCAGTAAGCTAGCTTTACAAATATCAGACTCTAGCAATGCGTGCTCACTGGTAGATAGCCTGGTGTATCTCCATGACCAAGTTTCTATTACTATACCTCGAATGTCGATGTCAAAATAGACGAAAGTGTTTGGGGTACCTATGATCTGTCCAAATTGTTCCAATTTGATTGTGGAGGTTTCAAGATTCATGAAACTTGATGGCTGGGTACGCTAGCCCGAATACGCAAGGTATCGCCAAGAAAGGTCTGTGTGGCTGCAGCGACGAGATAGCCGGGGAAACTGCGATCTAGGAGAACGCGTCACGAGCGCGTTCTCTTATCTGGTTTACAACATCGCAATCTAATACCATGTTGTACGACATCAACTAGCTGCATTTCTCGCACTCGCAATGCCGCCCTCGCGATCTAAAAAGAAGAATCAGTCTGCCGCCAATAGCAATTTGCTCCTGGCCTATGGGCTCCAGAGATCAGATGTCGAGTTCACCAAAAGTGAAGGCAGTGGAACGTCGGCAAGATCCTTAGTGGACGAGGCAAATCCGACTGCTACAACCACACGACTGGAGCCAGCACCAACTTCGGCAATCCCAACGGCGAAGTCAGTCAAGTGTGGAAAGGGAAAACGTGATGCAGTATTCCAGGACGACAGGCGAGATTGGGATGGGAAATATCACCTGGCAATTGGAACATCCACCAGAAAGATCACGTTAGGTACTAGTTTCAACTTGACTGAGTAAGTGTCTCCACGCCTTTGACAGACTATCAATACTGATAAACAACACCCAGTGCAGAAATCACATCGACCAACTCTTGGCTTTGAGTCCTAAAGTCTGCGAAAACCTTACAGATTTCATCTTCAAATACGAGGATGTCTCCTACAGCGCACGCAACGGTGCAAGCTCCTTGACTGATACCGCTGTCGTCCGTCTTGCAAAAGCATGCCCTAAATTGAAAAAGGTCCAACTGCAAGGTGCATCAAGCCTGACCGAAGAGTCACTCAAAGCTTTCTCCCAGTATTGCACGAAGCTGACATCGTTGGAAATCACGAAATCTGTAAAGGATGGGCAAGAATTCACTGGGGTCACACTGGAAGCTCTACAGTCAGAGCCGGATCGGCTACCAGGTCTCAAAAAGCTAATCCTGAGCAAACCTTCGGAAGGGAACACGAGGTTCATGAAGGCGATGCGTTCGCTGACGAAAGAAAGGGCGCAGTTGGCTGTTCAGCTTGTTAGTATTTCGGAGCGCAAAAAGTGGGGAGATTGGGAATTGGAAAAGTATTCACATACCTATAGAAAGGGACGGATTCAGCAAAAGCGCTTTTGATAAGACCCGAGACAAATTTTATAGAATATGACTAGATTCCTATAAAACCACCATTTTGGGATAAAGGATTGTATATCTTGTATCCCCTGTTACACTCGTATCACGACAGTAACGTCAAATATCTTTCAAAACAGCACTTTCTGATATTAAGATAAGTAAATTTCAATGCGATTTCCCGATTGGCCGTGCCTACAGAATAAATGGCACTAGAAAGTTGGCCCAAAATTGCTTGAATATAGTAGGTTCAAAAGTTACCAATCAGTTGACTCGGACGAGTTTATAGACCCGTGAAACCCTAAAAGTTGGATTGCGTTCTAATATCAAGGGCAGGATGACCCAGCTCGATATTTGCGAACTGATCTGGCAAGCTGTGGTTATTACCGCCTATAACGGCAGCCACCTTTGTTTCAACGGACTCGCAGCCAAAAATGGTTCGATCCATTATCAGCTGGTGATGCTGCAGGGCCAGACCGTACTGATCTAAGTTTTACGGCCGAGCTGCTTTCTGTACTTGGCATCACATTCAAATTATTGCAGAAGTTCGGATGTAATGAGATGCATTTCAGGCTGGTGCGTTCTAATGTTTTAGAAAGAAGACATTGGGTACCGGCAAGTTCGGTCATTATCCATCATGATGGGTCGGAGTGATATGTCCCTCCAGTATGACTTGTTACATGCCTGCCGAGCGCACGTCTGGTCCGCAGGCAGGGTGAGGTGCATGAACTTCTGCATGTAGAATTCGTCCTTTCAAGAGTTGGAAAGGTCGTCAGCATCCATTATATCGGACGGGCAGACATCCGATGAACTGGCAATGCTTTCGCAGGTCTACCCATGCGCGTGGGCTGACTTACAGCACCAGAGCATTGCCTTCGTGATCAATCGTACCATTTGCTCGCCCTTAATCTGGGAATTCTTCTCTTTATGGAGCGCTTCTACCCCGCTCCCGAATTGTCTTTTCATGCAGAGTAACATAGGACTGCGGTTCCCATACGCTCACGGTGTATATTGATTCTCGAAGTGCATGAAACATTCCTTCCCTTTGCTACTGCTCTCGATGCATCTGCTACTTTGCCATCCTTGGTATAGGGAGTGTGATTGTGTTATACGAGTGGGGAGACGCACAATTAAACCTTCAGGGTCCTCGTGTATGCAAGCCTGGCATTGAGTTGCGCACCTGCCCGATAATATGAGAAGTCAATTCCATGACCATTGGATCTTAAACTCATGCTTCCCCCTCGAGATTTCTGGTTCCAGTTTCTCCCAAGTCTCTAACACACTTGACCCAATCCAACTGACAGAAGCTGGCTCCTTGCGCGCCAGCCTACCCAAACCATCTAATCATCACGGATATGAAGATGATCAAGCCACTCGTCGTCACGCTGGGCGTAATTTTCGGATCGGTCACCATTGCTGCACCTGGGCCGAATCCAGACATGCTGAAGATTGATATTCACACTTCGAACGGCGATGAAGCAGAGCAGACACCCTTCCGGCACAAGGGGGCACCCCCGGCTCTTGTTCATCAGTTGGGTGATGGTATGTGCCCTGTCGAGATCTTATCCTTTCCCCTCCTTCTTCGCAGGTCCATTTACTCTTCCTCATCACCACCTTCTCATTTCGTCCTCCATGATCTCTGTCCCCAAGCTGATTCAAAACCTCATCTCTTCAGTGCATGCGCAATGCCAAGCGGACCAAGATTACTGCTGTTTGTGGGAAGGATGCTCCCCGTGCTGCAGCTCCGACCACATGTGCTGGAACAATATCGCCGCGAAAGAGGGGCATTGTCGACCTTGCGTATGGAAAACGTATCGTTTTTGCTGCTATGACGAGCCGGATAAGCTCACGCCGATTTGTGATCAGCGATGAGTAGCGGCGAGGTATTACGGGGGTAAAGCTTGATAGCGGGACTGCTGAACAGCACGATGATATGACTTTGCAAAGTTTGAGAAAGTGCTCTAGTGTCAAATGAATGCGTGTGCAAAAGTGAATTAATTGCTAAGAAAAATCTATGGAGAAAAGTCAAATCGCCTAGCACTTGGTGTGGTGGAGCTAATTACCTGTTCGGGGTTAGAGCTGCTGAGTAATACTGCTTGGTGCAATGCACGCCTGTGATTCGCCCAATTAACACGAAAATAAACTATCGATGAATGCATGAATTCAAGCTTTACCGCAAGGACTAAGGCAGGCAGCGCGCTCGCTGCTCATAGTGCGAACGAGCTCTTACGAGCTGCCAAGCTTTCATGTCTATATTTCGTGTAACGTGTGGCTTTGCCTCTCGTAGATGCTTCAGTACCGATGTCACCTTCGAATGCCGACGCCCCAAACTCAAGAATCTCTGGGTTCATTTCTAGTACCGATAACATTAGCGACGCAGACATTCACGACCTTACTGAATAATGAGCTCATTTGATTGACCGCGGACGAGCTGATAGTATGGTTAAGGGTCAGTATCGTGCAATATGGGTGTGTGATGACGTGCTACGGGGATGGCAATGTGGACAAAATTACTGAAGCTGGTACCTCAACGTCTCAATTCCCGTAAGTAATAGAGTCCCTATATACTCTACGGACGACCAAGTTGATAACCTCGCTCCAAGTCCAGCGTAATCTAAATCACTATTTTTTCCCCAGGGGAATCTATCTTCATAGTCTTGAGTAACCTCATCTGAACAGACAGAGACATACGTTCAACGGGGGAAGTATAGATGAATGTTCATTTGGCTAATACCGCTCCTTTCTACACAACCCTACAGCTCAGGTGCCGTATAGAACTCAAACTGTGGCGATAGCGCCCATACGATCGTTCGTCTTTCGTCGAATTGCAACCCTCCGAAACTTGTTTGGGCCATCCCTCAACTCCATATCCGTATAATGCAGTACAGTCCTTCTAAAATCAGGTATCTCGTGTGGAAGCATCCTCCCCAATATAGTATCGAGAGCGGCAACCATAGCAAACGCCGTGTACGCATCTCCCGGCTCCTCAGCTGAGTTGAAAAAGGCGACTTCGACATCTTCTTGCGACAAGTCGTAAGGCTCCTTTGTCGTAGCTCGAAAGATATAGGTTTTCGCTTGCATTGGGGTATCTGGATCAAGCTGTTTGAGGATGTCTATTGGTTTGGAGCAGAGAGAAACCATGGCGTGCATTTGCCGGAAGGTCAGGCGTTGATCGTCATAGGAGTTGATCCGAAGAAACCAGGTCGGTGCTGTGGTTGAACGAAAGTTGAATGGAGGGGGCGGCCAGGGTTTGAAAGTTTGAAGTACAGCATCGCGATCTGTTAAGATATTGTGATTATTCATTTCCTCTTCGATCAGCGATTGATTGTAAAGTGGATGATTCTCGGTCAGACTGTAATCTACATGGATAGCAGCAGCATTGATAAATGCAAACAGATGAAGCTGCGAGATAGAGGAGATGAATGGGATCACGCGCATGGTTACAGAGAGTTTGTTTCTTTCTTCACGTGGTAAAAGACGGGAAGAGAGAATTGCAAATGTTGACATACGAGTTGTTTTTACAACCGTCCTGCGCAATAGACATAGTACGCTTCCCATTACCCGCTGCGGTTCAGAGAGAACCTAGCGCTTACAGCGTTCTATTTTCATACCATATTGGCGCTATTGAGCCTGCGGCAAGGTTGGGCTCATGAATCTACTGCTTTAGATTAAAACTTTTCCTTCCTGGAGAACTTCTAGGCAACGCAGACTATGACTCCGCTCCTAGAGTATTTTCTCTTCGTACAAAACAATAGTCAGGTGTAGGATATAATCGGCTACGATATAAGGATCAATCTAGAACTTTTAAAAAACCTTCTCCCTTTTCCTAGATTTGTTATAATAATAACTTTATTTAATTTAGTTACTAGGCAATAATCTAAGTGATTTGTTAATTTCTATATTGTCTTCAGCGTTGGCTATATATAGACTAGCGGCGAAGGCTATAAACTTGGAAGAAAACGTCTTGGACTGATAATAGGATATCTGAATTTTGAATGGGGTATATCTCATAAAATTAATTGAAGCGGTCGATTGGAAATTGGGGGCTTGAATCGGAAAGACGAATTGGAGATGTTTATATCTTCGAGGTCTTTCTCACGTTATATATACCCTGGCAGCTATTCGAACCACGCTTATTCAGGTAATCATATTTTTCGTACAAGTTGGCTCGTTACATCGGCTCTATACATGCGCGGGATAAGCGTTTTTGAGGATTTTTCCACGTTTTGAGTGGTCGGATGCGAAAGTTGACATTTTACCACGAGATTATATAGACGATTTCCAATTCTAAGGTCTTCTAGAATAAATAAGAGAGATGTTGGAATATCCACAAGCAGACCCATTAATATATTCTTGCTTGTAATCGGAAGTATTGCACGGGATCTTATACGGGAAACCATTAACTATTTCAGGAAGCTACGAATAGTATCCGGAAGGCCTTAAAGCTCTCTAGAAACTTGTAGAGTAGATAATACAAGCTAATATTAATCTGTCGTAAGCTTATCGCAAACCGATTGGGTATACAGCAGACCAAGCCAAAATATTGGGGACGGGTAAGTATTCGCAGTTAAAAAGTCGGCTTTAAGATCTAATAATAAGCTAATTTCTGGTAGTAAAGTTACACAGCTGTTGGAAGGATCTGTATTACTTCTGCAATCCAGAATAGTATATAGCGCTGAATTGCTCAAAAGCTTGAATTTCGTGGAGCGGAATCAGCCCGCTATCCTGGACCCTAATTACATGTTGTTTTATTATAGGTATCGAGGTAGTTTTATTCGTATATATCCAAGTATTTCGGATATTTTTTAGAACTATTATCTATACCTAATAAATTATATACTTTCCAATTTGACTAATAGTCCGACAATTCCTTTAAGAGGATATAGTTGCAAGAATTACAAGATCTATATTTGCAAGCCTAATAGTAATAAGAAGCGGGAATACAGTATATTCCTGGAAATACGCTGATTTGATTGGCTTAAGTCTGCTGATTTATCCAGCTTTCCGGTCTATTCCCGGTCGATTTTCTATCTGGATTCCTATCGTTTAAAGTTTAAGATATTACTAAATTTTCGCGGATAAAATTTAAAAACCAGCTAAGCGCATTAAAACGTACTCTTTAGAATTTCTTTAAGAGGTCTGGTTGTGGAGTAATCAACTGGTAAAATTATCGCTGGCGAATCTTAATAGGGGATGCTAAGCCGTTCTCCTGCAGCTTAAAGTTAGCTTTTCACCCCCTCGGGCTTAACTCTACCCCCGCTTTTTGTTATCGCATATCTTTTCTACCTTAACTACCTCTATATTCAACCCGAAAATAGTTTTTATAAATTTAAAAGGCCGCTTAAATTGTAGCTACCGATATATAAATAAAAGGAATAATAAATAATTTATATTAGATTAAACCCTATAATTAAAATTTAAAATAATAAGATTAACTATTATAAATATATTATATATATAATTATTATTACTAATAATTATTAAATTTAATATTAATTTTTTACTTTTTAAATTAAGAAGCGGGAGTATAGTATAATCCCGTAGATCTATTTATTAAATAGCTTAAATTTATTAATCTATCCAGGTCTTCGGTCTATTTTTAATTATATTTATATCTAGATTCTAATCGCTAAAAGGCTAAAATATCGCTTAACTTTTATAGATTAAATTTAAGAAAAAGTTAAACGTTATAAAATATACTTTTTAAAATTCCTTTAATAGATTAGGTTATAGAATAATTAATTAGTGAAATTATTACTAGCAAATTTTAATAGAGGATATCGAGTTATCTTCTCGCAGCTATTTTAATTAAAGCTGAACGGGTATATAATAATAAATAATAGGAGTATAATTAAATCTAAGAGAGTATAAAATAGACCGTAAACTATAATATCGGTACTATAAATCTAGTAGCTAGGTATAATTTATTTATATTGTCTAGATCTTTTAGAGTTAGACTGGTCAGTCGGCCGGGTATTCTAGATGAAATTAGGAACCGGAATCGACCCGAGTCGGGTTATAGATTTTTATAACCCGACTCGAGCGGTTCCGGGTCGAACCCGGGTACTCGGATTCGACCCGATTTTAGCGTTTTTTACTATATATAGTAGTAATCTACTAAAACGGCGCTAATTTAAATAAAAAAATAATATTTATATTAATATTTTAATTATTTAATAAATTATTTATAGAATTTAATATATATTTTATATTATAAATTAATATATAACTATTTTATTTATTTAAATATTAATTTTTTTAATATTTTTACGCTAAAATTAATCGGGTCGAGTTATAATCGGTCGACCAAATATAATATAAGTTCGACCCGACTTTTATTCGGGTCGGGTTTCGGTTCTAAAAATTAGTACCGACCCGGGTTCGATCCGATTCGACCCGACCCGACTTAACCAGTCTATTTAAAGTACTAGGAGTACCAAAAATATTAAAAGCGTTTCTAATTAAATATTATTATTAAAGCTTATTTAAAAAAGCTATAAAAGTATTAAAAAATAGCTATAGATTTATTTAGTTTAAGGTATTTTATTTTATAAAAAAAATATTAATACCCTTTTAAATAAATAAATAACCCCTGCGGTATTAATAGCTATTCTATATCGTCTAGTCGTTTATAATATCTAATAATTATTGATAGTATATTATAATAGAATCAAAGTTTAATAAAGCTAAAAGGGAAAAAACGCTAAAAAAGGAATTTAAGGTCGTATTCGGTTTATTAGATATTAATCGCTATTATATACTTTTATTTTTCTTTCCTCCTATTTATTTTTTCTACTCTTCTTTTCTATTACTTTTTCTTTTTTCCTTTTTTTTTCTTATTATATTTTATTTTTATATTTTTTTAAAATTCGATCTATTCTATTATTAGACGAGCTTATATATAATTTTCTATACTAATATAACTTTTTATTTTTTTACTTTCCTATTTTTTGTTTTATATTATTTTTATTTTTTAACTTTTATTTACCGGGTTTTCTTCCTTTTTAAGTCCCGTTTTTTTTAGCGCTAGCCTTATATATTATATAGTAGTAGACGGCGAGGCTATTATTAAAAAGAGGTCTATAAACGATAAAAAGAAATTCTATAAGGTATTTATCGAATATATTTTTTAATGCTTATAGCGGGACCTTTTAAATATTCGGGTCGACCGGCCGAAAAAAAAAGCGAGCGTGAACTACTATATATATAAAAGCTAGTCGATTATAGAAACTAGTAATAAATATTTAACTTCGAATAAACGCCGTTAAAAGGGTTTTAAATCTTTATTAAAACAGGGCCCCGTTTTGCGGACTTAGAGAAAAAAACGCGTTAGCGTATTTTATATATCTAGATAACTATAATAGCTATAGAAAAATAATATATATAAAAAATATAGCTTTTATACGGTCCTAGCTTGTATTAAAATCTAGCGCGCTAATATTAGCTCCCAGCGCTAAAAAAGCTAACGGGGTTTTTTTAGGTTTTCAAAATTTGCTAAAACCCACCCTAAAACCCAATTTATTCCAACGCGTAGACTTTTAAATTTAAAGCGAAAAAATAGAAATCTTTTTCGTTTAAACGGATTAATAATCTTAAAAGGATTTTATTTAAAGAGTAAAAGTTTAATTTTTAGGATATTAAATACGCTAGAGGGCTAATAGATTTACCGTTTATAAGAACCTAACCGCGGATAAAAGAATATTCCGCTATTTATCGGTATTAGATTTAGAGGTTTAGATTATCGAAGATAAATATTATAAGCGTTATAATACTATAGTTATATACGATACTATTCTTTACAAGAAGTTTTTTACCGGGCTGGATAAAAAATAGGTCGATGTCCTAATTAAAAAGCTCCTCGGCGGCTTATTAGAATTAGATACTATCGATTTTAAAAAATTAGAAAAATAAATAATTAATATTAATAACGAGATTAAATTTAAAATTAATAATAAAATTAAATTCGATATTACTAATAAAATTATATTTAATATTAATAATAAAATTAAATTTTTAAATCTATTTTAATATATTATCCCGTTTCTTTTAAAGAAATATATTTAAAAAATCTGGTTTTTAAAATTAAAAAAAAATAGATTTACTAATTTTTAATATATATAATTTAATTTATTTAATATATATAAATTAATATTTTTCGCTATAATTTATCTATTTTAAAAAATTAAATTAATAGATTAAAAATTTATTATTATTATTTAAATAAATATAATTAAATTTAATAATAATTTTTTAATTTAAATTATTAATAAGTTTTAGTTTTTAAAATCGAGCGTATAAAATATTTTTTTTTTTATATAATTCTAAAGCTTGTTAATAATTTTATAGCCGATTTTTAGATAAAATACTCCGAAATATATTAATATAATAAAATATTATTAAAATATTTAATTAATTATTAGCGGTAAATATAATTTAAAAATACTAGATATAACTTTATAGTAGAATCGAGCTGTATTTATAAACGGCAGATTGTATATAATAGGCACTAAAAAAATAAATATATAGAAATAGATATTATATATAGTAATATATATATATATTATATTAAATATCTACTAATATACTTAAAAAAAATATATAAATATAGCTTAAAAAGATTACTTCGAAGAGGCTATCTAATATATATATTAAATTTTACGTACTAATATAATTACAAGTAGATTAGCTCTATAAAAATAATAAGATTACTATTTAAATAAATTTTATACTTCGAAGATTATATAAATAATTTATAATTAGCTTTTTATATTATAACTTCTCTTTATTTTTTATTTTTCTATTATTATATTTTTATAAATTTCGTTATAAGAGATTTAAAAATAAAAAAAGATAAAAATAATAATTTATTATTAATTAAAAAAAAAATAGATAAATAGATTATTAAATAAAAATATTTAGCTTATAATTATTATAAAAAAGATTATTTTATTTCCTTACTACTATTTTATTTTAAAAGCTGGTAGGGATAATATAATTATTAAAAGTAGAAAGTTTATAGAAATATAAAAAAAAATCTAATTAACTTTTTTTTAATTTAAATATTAAATATAGTATTATTATAAAAAGTATTTATATTAGTATAAATAAAAAAAATATAAAAGATTTTATTAATAAATAAATATATAGTTTAAAAAATATTTTAATAAATTATTTAAATAATATTTTAAAATAATTAAAAACGATTATTAAATAGATTTTATTTTACTAAAATAAATATTATTAATAGATTTTAGTAAATTACTAATTGATCTTTAAAAATAAATAGATAATTATTAATAATATCGAGAGTTATTTAAAAAAAATAACTATTAATAATATTAAAGATTATCGAATAGCTATAATATTTATTTATAATAATATAGTTTAAATTAGTATATAAACTAATATTTTTAATTTAAATATAGATTATATATAGGAAATAATTAATATTAGTAGTTAAATAATTAATAACCGATTCTTTATAATATTAATAAAAAATATATAAGATTATTAATATACGTTAAATCTAATCCGGTAATAATATTAAAAATTATATTTTTTATAATTATACTTTAAACTATAACCGGAATAAATAAACGGTTTAAATAAATTAAAAAATATTATAAATAAAGTAGATAATATTATCTTTTACTATTTTATTACTATTTTTTATATAGAAAAATTTTAAATTATATTTATTTTTTTCGGTTATTAGATTAATTTTTTATTTTTCTTTTTATTTTTTATTTTATTATAGAAGGACTAGAATAAATTCTAGAATAAATATTAGCTATATTTATAGATTATCCGTTCTATATAATTAATTTAAAAAAGTAAATTTATAAAAATAAACTATTATTATAATTATTTATTTTTTAAATAAAATATTTATTAATTTATTAAAAATCTATTTTTAAAAAAAGTATAAATATTATTATATAATAAGTTTTTATAATAGAGATTTTAAATATTTTCTATTAACTAGACTATTTTTAAATTAACTTTTTATTATTTATATAATAGTATATTTCTAATATTAAAATATTATTTATCGATCGAGATTCTTATAAATATATTAGATTTTTTTATTTAAAAAAAAATAATAATATTATTAAAAATTAAAATATTAGATAAAATTTTATAATTAAAAAAATAGGCTTTATTTTAGATTTTAAGTAAATAAAACTTAGATAGATTTAATAAATCGTTGATAATATATATATAATATCGCTAAAAATTACAATCGAAAAAAAAAAAAGTTAGCTATAATTTTAAAATTCCCGCCGATATTTTATAATATAAAAAACTCCTTTATATTATTTAATCGGTAGGATTATTTAATTTATATTTTTGGTTAGTTTTATTACTTTAATAAAGCTTTTAGCGGTATTATTAAAAAGTAAAAAGATAATATAATATAGGAAATTCGTTGTTTTAATTAGCCTAACGATATTAATTTATCCAGTTTTTTAGTCTATTTCCGGGCGATTTTTTATTTAAACCCCCCTTTTTTTTTAAATTCAATATTATAATCGACGCTTACGGGTAATATTTTAAAACGGAATTAATATAAAAAAATCTATTTTTTAATTTGTTTTTATAATCTATAATTATAATAAAAATAACCGCTGATTATTATATTAATAAATTGTAATTGAAAATATTAAATTTTTATTATAAAAATAAAATCGTATATTATAATATATAATATAAAAATTATTTAATAATTAATAATTAATAATTATCGCTTTTATAGTATAAAAATAGATTTTTTATTTATTAGCGGTATTTAGAATAATTATTATTAAAGTATTTAAATTATATTAGAATATTTTTATAGTATTTTTTTCCTTTAAATTTATAGAAGCCTTTTATCTATATTTTTATCGCTATTTATACGCTAAAATCGAGCTTTAATAATATTTTTACTTATTTCGACCTTTTAAGATTAAACCAGTTATAATATTAATCAGTCTTTTTATTATATTATACCCGCGATAAATATTTAATAAAAATCTACCCCGTTATTAATAAAGATAAATTCTAGAAAAAAAATTTTCTTTTACTATTCTTTTTATTAGAGCTATATAAATTTAAAAACGGTAATTAATTTAAAATAAATATTTTATTAACTTTTATCGATTTACTTTTTTTTTACCGGCTTTTCCTATTATACTACCTTTTCGGTCCTTTTTTTTCTTTTTTAGCTGTTATCTTTACTCTCTTCGTATATAGTATTCCGGAATATTTAAATCCCGCTTATCCTAAGGAAGGTAATTTTACCTTCGAATAGGTTTACCGATTTATCCTCTCTATTCTTTTCCTTTAAGACCAGCTCCGGGGGGTATTATTACCGATAGTAGCGGGGAACAAGGTCCAGTTCCGACGATAGCCGAGATAATATTAACTGCGGGATAGGTATTATCGACCGGTATAAAAAGGCTACCGCCGATAATAGGGAAGAGTCGAGAATCGAAATTACCTCCGGACTTAATGGTTGCCGCTACCGCGAGATATTATCTACTTTTATCCTAATCCTAATAACAGCTCGAACGGATCGGGAAGACCGCCGTTACCGCCGCCCGGGCCCTTTTAATAGCGGCTAGAACAATAGATCCGTATCTAAATCCGCCTAATAATTCAATAACGGAATCGAGATCCTTATAGGCGGCTTTAGAAGATAATTTAACGTTGGAAGTAACGGCAGCTCCGGAGGTTTAAACTCCCGGATTATCTCTTTTAACGCAGGAAGATCCGATTCGGAACTAATATCGTATCTTTATATCGTCGAGACCTCCTTCTACGACTACTTCCACGCAGGTAGTAAAACAGGTAATACCGATCGCTGGCCTTCTTGTACGGCCGGCGCCCCCGGGGATCCCGAGAATCGTATACCTTCCGGCGTCGCCGAGATATAGATCCTCGCAGTTAGGGACCCCTCGCTGATCAGGATCGGCGATTCCGTAATACCGGCGTGCTTGGCCGCGACAGGTATCTCCTTCGGGACAGCAGCAGGGACGAAGGAAAATAACGTCGACTCCCGACGATTCGCCCGGCCGTATACGAACCGAGGGCGCTTCCGAGGTGGTAAAGGAGTAGATAACTATCGCTGGAGTATATCAGCCGCCGTACCGATCAACCTATCTCTTAGGGTTAGGGTTAGGGTTAGGGTTAGGGTTAGGGTTAGGGTTAGGGTTAGGGTTAGGGTTAGGGTTAGGGTTAGGGTTAGGGTTAGGGTTAGGGTTAGG